>OX411312.1:35481322-36081322 GCA_948150685.1 Rhaphigaster nebulosa | reverse complement strand
ACATTATTTTTCTTCTTCCTCCCCATCTTGTTAATTCTCATTCTGTTAACTCTTTGTCTATCCTTATTATTTTATTTTTCTTCCCCGCATACGATTATTACTTGTGTTATATTTCTCTACCTTTAAGTTTGCATAACCTTATATCTTACTACTTTTATATTTTTTACATGCATTTGTCCATGTATTTCATTATATCTTACATATAAATCATTTACATTACTTATGTTATTATATTATTTTGAGATACTTTTCATACTCCAAAATCTTCATTCTAGTGTTATTATAATTAGTATTTTTCATATATTTAACTCTATCTTTCTTTTCATTAATTTTATTTATCTTTCTTTCTGTATTTTATATATCTATTTTTTCATAATAATTTTAAATAACTTTTGTCATTATCCATTAATAGATTTTTCTTTATTTCCTATCATTTATTATTATTTTTCACATTATGATTAGCATTTTTCTTTATACTTTATTAGTGTTATTTATACTTTATTACTATATTCTTCTATTTTTCTTATTTTTCACATTAATAGTAATATATTATGATCAACATATTCAACTTTTTCATCTTACTATTTGTTAACTTTATTATTATTAATAGTACTGCCACTGTCGTTATATATATTGTTATCTTGCTTTTTCTTAGCCCTCATGATGGCCTATAACTGAGGCCGAAACGTCGGCACACATTATGATACGTTTTTTCTTATTGTGTTCATTTATTGACCGCACCCCCAACCAAGATTCTCCTTCATATTTTTCCACGGTCAACCATACTCTCACCGAGTAAAATTATTTAAATTGATCAAAAAGAATTCTCCTAATTTTAGTGTTTGTCGCATTCGCAACAGTTACCACTATAGATCGCCCATGAAACATTTCCAAGACAGTCTTCAGATAGATGGTTTCACCGTTATTTACTTACCATGCTGAAATATTAATAATTGCTTATAAATCAATTTTTGTTTTTTTCTGTGAAATTATGCGTTTGGCACATACGAGATTTGTCGGCGACAATTAAAATTAAATCCTTTTCTTTAAAATACAGGGAAGACGAAATGTTTCCAGGCAACTTGGAATCTTAAGTTAAGGTACCAGCAGAAGTGACTTCTTCTCAATCACTCTTCTAAAACATTCTTTTGCAATTTTTCGTGCTCATGCTTCCTTCTTTATTTCTTTACTACACGCAACTTGACCGCATTTATTTCGATCTTGTAACAGTCCAGTTGTGCAATTGGTAATCGATCTTCCTCATACCTCGCATTCTAATGGTAATGTGTAATCGACTGAGACTATTGTATTCATAAGAAAAAAGTTTATAAACTTTCATAAATTCGATTAAATAAAAAAGTAAAGATGTACATGTTTTTTTTTTTTTATAATTCTGTTAGATATATCCGCATGTTAATTTGACCTCTGCTCGTTGTCACGAGAAAATATCTTATGTACCATCAAATATCCTATATGCTTTTTATATTTTAGCCTTTATATTTTTTAGTGTCTAAATTAATTTGAAATAAGACTAATTGAGAATGAACCCAAACATACTTGCTATTTAGAAAATTAACAAATTGACATAATTATTTAATATAAAGGATGTGGGGTAAGTGCGCAATTATCTCGTTAAATCCAAACCCTCAACTAGTAAGAGCTTCCCAGTGTTGCCAGGTAAGCCCTGTATTTCTCCCCTAAAACTCTCTAAATTTTCTCCTAAATTCATCAACTTTAACCCTAAACTTATCTAAATTTTCCTCTAAACTTTAACCCTAATTGTTTAATTCTTATTTTTCTATTGGTGTAAGCAAAATTACCCCCTAGTACAACATAATAATAAATATAAGAATAAATTATTAGAAAAGTAAAAAATACCCCAGAGGGTGAATAAAATCCTAAATCTAGGGGAAAACCCCCAACACTGGAGCTGCCGTTTACGGAGCATGGAGCATAAACACTGATGTATCAGAAATCAGCCACAATATTTCGCTAGTTCGCTATGGTGAACTATAACGAGTTGTAAAAATATTAGTTCCAACCTGTTGATAAAATTGTGTCAACTACTTTTGAAATACAGCTGTATCCATGTTTTTCTACCAGTAGGCCTTTTTTTTCCCTTTTTCATTTTGTCGTAAGCGGAATCTACAGAAGCTGTTCTTCAAAATACTTTGTGGTTTATGTTTCTCATTGAAAGATTTCTATTTTAAAGCACTTGCCCGCAGTCACCCAGCAAAACATGATTGTAGGGGCAACTCCAGACCTTTGTTGTTTGACAAGTGTACGTGGTATACATTTACCCTCACTTATTACCTTTACTGTAATGTTTTGTTGAGAGTACTACCTTCAAGCGAATCATAACAAAATTTTTTTTTCTATATATTTACCCAATTATATTCCATATCCCACTTACATATAACTCAATGAAGATTGTAAAATGTGAATCTCAGATTATACTGATTACTCCTGTATAATAAACCTTCATTGAAAACGAACTATTTTGCACTTGCCTCCTAACCGCTCCTGCTTTAAGAATGAGTCTTCCAGATACCTTGTACGCACTTACCCCTTAAGGAAGTTACAAGTGCGTGCTAAGTACTATTCAATTAAATTATCAATCTCATGAAACCATTTTGACCTAGGTTTTTACCATACGTTCGTAGGTTTGAATGTAATATTTAAACATAATCGTTAATCGTTTAAGAAATTTAAAAAAATAATAGAAGAAACATCTAGCCTCAAAAATAAAAAAATTATAGTCCAGTAAAGTCGAATTTAGTGTGCACTTACCCCGTATTACCTAACTAAAAATATTTAAAAAAAACACTTAGGATATTTGATGGCACATAATAAAGAAGATATTTTAAATGATATTATACCATAGATTTATTTGGTCCATCTGTATCTTCTATGAAAAATATTCTCTGTAGAACGCGTAATTTATCCATATCTATAGTTCGTTCGTCTGTGTTTATCTAATGGCGTAAATCAATTCTTTGATCATCAACTCCATATACCATAGTTACAGTGCTTCAAAGAGTAATGATATTTTCCATTCTCCAGTTTTTCCCATCGAAAACATACTATTTTCGTTTTCATTCTTTTAAGTTGTTTTCTCCACTTTCACTCTTCCTTTTTATGATGTCTACCATATCGCGCCCTATGTGTGAGATTATGGAATAAATGAAACCTTCCTGCAGACAAAGATCTGATTTCACCCGCACAACCACCTTTCCGATTTGGTGCTGTTTGTAGTGGTCGCATGTAACCTTATATTTAGAAAATGTAGTATACCGAATAGAACTTCTTGCAGTCAGCAGAGATTCTGAGTTTGGAAATTTTTCAAACCAAAATTTTAATTACATCGGCTACGTATCCAACGTAACTGAGGCAAATACATACATAAAATAGAAATAAAAGAACTTGACTTTAGTCATCATCTGCAGATGTATCATATATTGTTTTACAAGTTTTGAAATTATCAAAAATAACGAAGTACAAATAATTATTAAAAAAATATATAATTGATTATATAAACAGCTAACTCCTATTTCACTAAGAAAATGATTAACGAAATTAAATTAAATTAACGAAGTGTATAACCGTACCATAATGCAGATGTTCCCAGATGGTGGTAAATAAGACCGTTTCGGATGTTTAATATTTTTTTAAAATTATATTGAATTTATAAATTACAAGATGAATACACTCGATCTGCAATTGGTCTCCCTAGTGATGAAGTCGACTTATAAATCAAGTTGAGCTCCATCAAGCCTAACATTGATGCTCTGATTATAAATAAACAACATGTTTCGAACTAAAAAATATTGATACTTTTCTTTTTCGTTTATTTTCAGTTTCTTGCTGTTCCTATTATTTTGGATTGTTGAACTTTATTTCCAATTTATTATTTTCTTAAGAGAATTTAGTGTAACATAAATTGTTTTGTTTCTAAATAAACTTTCAGGCAATTTGTTAAACAAACATCGGGTAGTGGGCCATCCAATTATCTGAAAAGTGGAAGGTGCACGCAGTGGCAAAGTCTGGGAACTTCTCCCATTGTGTAATGTGTAATGTTGGGTTCGTCCAAGCCTACTGTTTTGTAAATACATAATATGCATATATTATAGTATATACACTATGTATTATTATATATACTATAGTATATATACTATGTATTATTATATATACTGTAGTATATATACTATATTATAGTACCATCAGTATACTGATACCCTCTGAATTGATGTGAATTCATATTTGTAAATAATAATTTTCATTTTGAAAAATATTTATGTAAAAAAATTATGGACGAACTATTTGGGCCGTAGTTTCATTTCTGTAATTTATTATAATGAGAAATTAATCCCAGTGTATATCAATTAATTTTCATTTTATATCAGTATACATATATATTATTTTAAAAAAAATATTAATATGATAATCGAAGGTTTAATATTCTATGATTGTGATTACAGAAGTGGTTCCTAGTTACATGAGTAGTCTCGTACTGCTGAATTATCAGTCTTGGACTTCATGGAAAAAATTGTTTTCGGGAGCATTTCAGTACAATTGAATATCTGACAACTCATTATATCGAGTCAAATAAAAGAGAAAAAAAACCTAGAAACCTTCTAAGTCATTGAAAAGTCTCAAAAACCGATGTGCTTCGGCTTAATCTTATAATTTCTTTGAAAAAGGGAAAAATAAGCTCAAAAGCGTGCAAAGCATCCCAAGGAATTTGTATCGCGTGTGGAAAATATTTTTATTTTGTTCCGATTGCACCCTGACTTTCTCTAGATTGGAAAACAGATATCGAGGACCTTCCCTAACCTTGAGTTGGTAATGACTTTAGAAAAATAAGTTTACGAAAACTAACGGGAATTCTTTCGCCATAGTTTTTTTTTTTTAAGCTGTCAGAGTGAACGTTATCCACTGATAATTTTTTATGGGATTTGTTTTATCCGTACGAGGTATTATGAACATTCGTTTGGCTTCTTAAGGTAAAGAAAGTATTGCGATCGAAATAGTTTTCTTCGAGACGTTACATAAATCACGCCGGTTCGCTGAATTTAAAAAGAAAAAAACGACAAAGGTATTTGTTTCCTATCTTTACTTGTAAGGTGATTACTCTGTTGTTTTCTACTGTATTTAATCTTATTATATTTCTTTATCTGTGTGATTTTATATTATGCCTTTATAGCTCAATAGATTTCCGCTTATCCGTCTTAGTCGTGACCGGGAAAACCGGTTAATTCATTGTGTATTAAAAAAAACTCAAAAATAGAAAGCAAAAATTAATCTTTAGGTCATACAGACTAATTTATGTTGAAGTTAAATTTAAGAGACCAATTTATTGTAACTTTAAATAAAAATTCCTTTAGATGCATGATAATTTAAGCTTACAATTGTACGTTCAGTTTTTAACAGTAGTCACAAAATCAGTTAATTTTTTTTTTTTTTACCACACAGTGTTTTCACAGCGACATATTCTCTGCATTTAAAAAAAAAAAGAAAAAAATATCCTATACTTTAAGCCGATCATTGTTGTTCAACATAGTGCAAAACTGTGTCTAAAGCAACCTTAGCAGTACTGTAGGACATCTTGTATTTACAGCCGGTTAATCCGGAGTGCCGGTCAAGCAAGACTCTATTGTAGAGTATACCTTGTTTTTATTTTTTTTAATTAAACAAATTCCCTCCCAAATGTACGAAAACTTTCCTATTTCGATATAATTTTCCCTTAGCTGCCTCTTTCCGCTGAACAATGCCCCTGTTTTTAAAACAATCATCCACTTGAGCTCGTCAGTCCATCCAGTCCTGGGCGGCTCGCTTTAGAAATATGACTCCGTCAGTTAATTATTTCTAGACAGTACGAAACTAAAATTTTACCTGGGATGTATGCAATTTCAATTTGCCCGACAAAATTTATTTGTGCAAAATTGAATTCGCATATGTAAATTTCTTTGAGGAAAAGTATAGGACAGATTTAAATTATCTCCGTTCACAATTGAAGGGTATGGCGAAAAAACAGGTGTCACTTTTTTTTTTTTTTAATAGATCAGAATGAAAAACTACATTTTCTAGGGTGTTAGAATGCCGGAAAAAACATAGCTTTACTGTACAGATAAAACTTCAATGACGAATATTTCTCGACTATCGTGTTTTTTTTTTCTACATTCTAATGCCCTGGAAGAATGCAGCTTTTCATTCTGATTCATTAAAAAAAAAAAGTGACACCTGATTTTTTCCTCTGAACCTTCAATTGTGTAATGAATTAATCAATATCTCACTACAGAAGAGGGCTCTATGTTCCATTTATGTTAAATTATTTTTCAAATTCTAGTGTTATATTTTAATCATTTCTAATAATATTTTTTAAATATTAAGAAGCTAATATTTTTTTTAAAAACGATTTGTTACAGAATTAAGCCATAAATAATCCATTAAGAACCCTTGGTATAGCATATCAATTATGATATTCCAACTTTTTAATTCACCTAGCTTTCTAATTACTTAGGAATATAAATAAGTTCTAGATAAATAAAACTGTGTGTTCATAATAAGCGGTAACGTAGTTATCTTAAATTAGTAGTAAATCGTAAGTAATCTTTGTAAATGTGTACTATATGCGGGTAAACATGCCATCGATGCAAAAAAGCTAGTTTTACTTCATCAAAGATAAAAAAATTCTTACGGCTTTCAAACACTCAATTCGTATATTCAGCATATACTTCCCTTCAAAGCCAGTATATACCGTATACTTACCTTCAAAGACAGTATATATTATAATTATCATCAAAGCCACAAAACAAACGGAGCTAAAACAGTTGTAAACATTTTTAAAAAGTTCTGTCATTCTGGGATATCATTTATTCTTAATAGTTTTTGATTTTGTTAAACAATTGTAAATTTATTTCCGTAATGTGTATATAGAGTGAAACTAGAAATAATTTGGTACAGCGCGCGCTTCAAACAACAAGGAAGCCATTTTGAAAAAACTAGCTGGTATTAATCATTTTATTATATATTGATATAACGAGTTTGATCAAAATTTCAACCAATTTTCGTTCTTGAGATAGACTTATCCCCTCCCATACATACACACTCATTACTTTGTGAGATTTTGTTGCAATACTTTACCTTAATATGTACTTCATATATGTGTAAATGAAATTAACATGAGTAAAAACTAGAAAATATATTTTGAAGTAAATTTTTTTTTTCTGACCCTATTACTGTCATGAAAGTTTTGTATAACAGGGAAATAAAAATAAAACATACATTTGTGACAACTTTTTATCTCAGAGGTATATGGAATTACTATTATTTGCGAATTTTCCAGTTAAATTATTTACAGTATAACATATTTTTCATAGTTAATTAATTTCTAACAGTTCACAATTGCTAGTTCATAATCGATTCTGGCAAACATTCAACAGGACATTGTAGAGAGGTTCCAGTAAAATAAACTGAAAATTAACTTTACAGTATGGTCACTACTATACTCCTATCATCTAATTTATTCCCTGACGAATCTCAGGCATTAATTTTTTTAAGGAGTGGGTGGAATCTGGAAGAGTATGCTAATTCACGGTTCCCATCCTGACCAAGCCCACAAATTTTCTATGAAGATAATATTGTATTTTTGTATATTTTGGAAAAATAACGGATTATTTTAAATTAATCGTCGGTGTTATTATTCTTATATATGTCTCTTATAAATGTATATATTTATAAACAGAAGTGATCTATAGCAAGGTGGTACACTGATTGAGCGATCTTTCGTGACGGCCGGGAGTCATCCTAATGACCAATTAACAATGACTATTCCTGGAGGAGGTTAAGGTCACGGTCAGGAATGCGCCTGCAGGAACCAATCGCCAGTGAAATAATGATGGTTCAGGTATCTTATCTAAGTGGTTCTGCCAGTCGGAAATATTCATGTCTTACAAATTATGTTTATCCCGTCTGAAAATTTTCTAAAAATAGCTCGGAAATGCTTGGATGATAGAAATGAACATATCTTACATGTTCCACTTAAGTCCATTAGATCGAGATAGAAAAACGCGAAGGTTGGACATTAAATCGCTTTTAAAACTGGATCGCATTTTGATTATTCTGGTTCATGCAAAACGATTGTAAAGTATTTCTCCATCATTTTACAGTCAAAATATCTGGGGATACATTTTGACCGTGGAAAACGGAATTATAACCTTTTTCTTTAGTGTGCAATAACGTTGGAAGTATTGTGAGTTACTACAGCCCTTAACTTGATATTTAATTTGTAAAAAATAACAAGTAAAAACTTTTACTTACTGTATATCCCTTATCCTGTATACATATACATACCCCGTCCTCATGAAGACAGACATTCTGCAATATTCACAGATTCATTAACAATACTAATTTAACTATGTATTAATTTATCACAAATCTTTTTCATAAGTAATCTAAACATTACAAAAAGACAATTGTATCTTAGCATATACATGTTTACTCCTATCTGTCTAAATATACAGTCCTATTAATCCATAACATTTTCGTGATTAAAAAAATTAAGTAATTAAAAATCTTAAAAACAATAAATATAAAAGAGCAAAAATTCAAAAACAGACATAAATTAATTGCTGGAAAACAATTGGAAGATTCCAAAATACAAAACCTCAAGTGGCTAAATTACAGGCAAACAGGCATCATCAGGACATACACCAAAAAATCCCATCTATGAAGATCAATACAGCACATCTCTCGTCAACCCTCCAGAAAGAAGCAGTAACCAGAGACAGCACATCACTCCAAGACATCCAATCGCATACTATGATTAAAAATCGACATTTTTTTGCACGGGCTCTCTGTTTTCTCTATTTGAGAAAACGGCTTTTGAAGTTTTCATCATTAAATTTCAACTGATTATTATAGGTTTCCTTACAGTTGCATAAATAGTTTCTAGTAAATGCTTTGAGGTAACTTGTGAAAAGTATTTTTTTATTCTGAACATATTTTTAGACCTAAATTTTTTGACTTGTGATTTTTTTTAATGAAAACAACTGCTCTCCACCGATCACACGATGAATATTATTTGTGGTTCTCTTAATCATCTCGTTGATTGGGAATTGTTAATTGTTGAGTTGTAGTGATATTCTTCCAAAGTAGCTATACACATCAAGATAATAAGAAAGTAACGTAAGCATATGACTACCACCGGAGCAGAACATCCTCTATTTAAGAGAGAGCAGGTTACCGTAGGATTGTAGTCTATTACAGGGTCAATCTTATAATAGGATTTAATTCCATTATTGTTGACCCTCTAGCCCACATCTTCCATTGTTCCAGCTCTTACTATTATCTAGGAGGATATGTCTTCGCTAATCAGGCACAAGTAAAACTTATAATACTTCTAGGAATCAGTCGGGGGGGGGGGGAAGGAGAGGGAAGGAGAGGGAAGGAGAGGGAGGAAGGGAGGCAAACGAATGGAATAAATATCTTATTTTGATTAAAAATACAAGCAAAAAAAGTAATCAATGTGTCTTTAAAATGATATGAAACATTAAGGGCCTTTTTCTGAGTCAAGAGTTAATGTAGTCTTGGATTTAATCTAATCTAAACTACTCTGGGTTATAACTGTTCTGGGACTAAAAAACTTTAGTTGCTAGTTCCGCTTTAGCCTTGTAGGAAATTAGTTCTGGATTAATTTTATTTCGAAGCTTATCTTATTACCTTGACAAGTTTGTTCCAAACATGATTAGGGTTGGCCAATTAGTTGATTAACTCAAACCAATCTGGCGTTAGTGAAGTGACGTCCACCCACCAGTTTGGATGTGGCTAATTTTTGAACATAACGCCTTTTATATGATTTGTCTGAAGTGCATTTCAGGTTGCATCATCTGGAACAAACGAAACTACTGCAACTGTAATCTGGCCACCTATATCATTATCTGCGATATGTAAGTCACATAATGATTGGTTGAAAACCGTGAACATTAAAATTTCTCACTAATTACAACAAAAGAAGATTATGGCATCTACTCCTCCCCCTCTTCTCTTTCTTTCCTATTATTTTTCGTATAACCCGGGTGGCATGTATAATCCGTGGCTATTCTCAATTGATTGTTTTCAATCGATTTATTTTATTATAAATGAGAAGCCCCGTCCCAAGGATTGCTTAAAAAAAAAAATACAAAACAGGTAATATTTATGTTTCCACTTCATTTCAGTAAAAAATATGTGAAACAGATTTCAAACAATAGCCGCACAAACATAAATACACACGATAAAGAATAAATAAAATGATAATAATAATATGACACGAATAAAATTACAATAAAGAACGTAATAACCCGTAATTTTTAAGATTATTGACCCCCTAAAATACAAAATAACCTGATAATTGAAGCTATAAACTTTTTTTCCCTCTCTACCCCAAAAATGAGAAATAAGTAGCAAGAATTATTTAATACTTGTTTTTTTTAAACTCCTTCATTTTTTGTTATACTTCATTTATAATTCCCAATCAATAAATAATAACCTAAAGTTAACAAAAAAAAAAAGAAATTTGAATTTGGTTCCAAGGGTATGAAAATTATGACGGAAAATGCTTCATTTTCATTGATGAACCTTTGTAATAAAAAAACAAAATTTTAATCCCCCTCTCCCAAAATTTGAGATTTTTCGTTTCAAGACATATAGAAACCAAATATCGAATAAAAAAAAATCCGTCCGTCCATAGTTTTTTGTTATTGTTAACCGAAAGGTACTAAAATTTCCTTTTAAAAAAAACACATCTAAATCGGATCAGTATTAGCTGAGATATAGCGTATTGAACTTTGTAGACTAACTTCCTGACTTTACAGTGTAGCGTGACCCTTTGCCTCATGAGTTATCAGTTCCGGACGCCATGCTTCCTCGCGTCTGTCTCCACTTCATCCTTCCTTGGATCCATCTTCCACTTCCACCTGCTTCTTGGCCTTTCCCTTTTTCTTTTCCCACTGAAGTATTCTTTCAACATTTTCCTCTATATCATTTTCCTCTCTTTTTTAATTACATGTCCTATTTGGAATAATTAACCATTATGTAATAATTTATAGCGTTTTAATATTATATTTATTTTTATCACCAAAAAATCTGTAAATAAAAAAAAATATTGTAATTGTTAAAATCTACAATTACTGTTTGATGGTTCGCTAGTGTTATTTGAAGCTGAGTGAACCCTTCAAAATACCCTCGCTCCCGCAAGTCAGAAGCGTTAAAATTCTTCAACTAAGGAAAAATTAAAAATAAATAGGAAATTTTCCATGATTTGAACATGGAGATCCTATAACCTTAAATATAACCTATAACTTATAACCTTATATCTTGAAAGATTTGTTAAGATTATAGTAATAAACTCTGAAGGCAACGTCAAGGCAATCCCAACGTATCCTTGACAGTGAGAGCGAGGGAGAGGACACGGGAAAGTTAGCCGTTTGGAAAAACTAAAGGTCGTCACTTTTCTTTTTCTCGGGGAAAGTTTTTTCATAAGCAAAACAACTCATTCGTCAACGCGGCAATTATAAAGTCATTTAGTAGTGTCTGCATCTCAAGAAAACTGTTTATTCTTCTATTTTTAAGCTATAATGAATTTTGGAATGATTGGGACTTAAGTGAATAGAAATTTTGATGATTTTATTTGATTTGAACAACTTTTTTGATCTCAATTAATTTGCAAATAAATGAATTTAAAAATGTCGTTCTGTCGGTGTCCTAATCTAATTTCTAAGGTTATCTTGTTCCCATTAACTACTCAATAGTTCCCTATGAAATAGCACATCTCATTTCAACAGTTCAAACCTTACACTTCCTGACTTCCTACTTCTTGAATACTTCTGTGGTTCCTTTTCACTGTTTAAAAAGGAAATCATCATTATAATGAAAGAATTTCAAAGGACATACAATCGACACTGACCTGCTTTTGATTGAAATTAGCTTACATTTTCAATAAGTATATATACGTTTAACTTATGTCGCAACAAACAAGGACATACCTGAAGCACGCAAAGTTATTATGCTAATTAAAGCAATTATTGGAGTGAAACGCCAATGTCAAATATAGTGCTTTCAATCAAATCAACACAATTATAAGGACCGAGTAATTAAAAACTATTTTACCTGACATCATATTTTTTTTTTATATTCAACTAACATGTATTTATATTAATTTATATTATTACTATTATTTCTTTTTTTAATAGCATATCAATGAAATCGTAATTATACGAGATTTTTTATTTTGTTTCAGGCTTTTTGGGTTTCTTCTGCGGACTTTGAAAAACTCCGCAAACGAACATGCTTCGAAAATGCCCAGGTAAACTTCAAGTTTTAAGTTATGAAGCAATCATTCATGAACATGTATGGGTGATTTTTGGAACTACGGGCCAAATTCAGGAACCAAAATTTTGAATTTCCAACTTTGCTATAAAATAAAAAAATAAATAAAAATTAGTGATCTCTGTGAACTATTGATATTTGAAAATATGCCTTGCAAAGATCTACCTTTGCAAAGGCAAAAATATGCCTTGCAAAGTAATTTTTAGCCTTAAAATTTTAAATACCCATGGTAATTACTTATGTTGCCTTGGTAATTACATTTACAGGCACTTGTTTCCACTAAATGACCTTCCATACAAAAGAATGTATATTACTTATTATTAATTACAAAGCAAGAACGGCGCAAATAAAATTTCAGAAATTTTCATATATAAATAATTATTTATTGAAAAACAAATAGGATTTTCTAATATCACACACAAATTATTCTATATCAGCCATGTAACACTAATTTTGAACTAATTAAACCTCCTTCTAGCTATTTCGGTTTTTCCCTGGAAGGATTTCGTTAACTTTATTTCAAGAATGTATTTACCGTGTGTTTTTTAATCCACGATAAGTACAAATTTTCTGGCATGGTGATTACAGGCCACACTTTTTGTGAAAATATCTAAATAAAAATAAATTGTTACAAAAATGATATTGATATCATTCAATCTCTAAAATGATAATAAGCAAAACGCAAAAACTTGAAAAATACTAGAGTTAAAAGAGCACACAGTAATTACAACTCAGATTATCTGCGCCTGAAAAGTTCTAATCAACATCCACTAGCTTTCACTCAACTGACTAGAGCCTCCTAGAGCCCGGGAGATCTCTGACATGCAGGGCTGCCACATCCCTTTCCACTAGAAATTAACCCAAAAAAACAGCATCGGCTCAAAAAAATTTCCTTACTTACTTTTTATGACTGGCTCTCCTAACCCCTCAGCATTTAGTGATCGTCCGAATTCAAACTTTCTTTCAATATCTGGACATTTCATTTCTTCACATTAGAAATCTACAATACATAAACTGAAAGATTGAAATTTGAAAAAAAAATAAACCTTTTTCTTTTACCCGATTAAAAGCTCTTTGGCAAAGCTTTGCCTTCGGATTAAGCAAATGAACGAGCCATAATGATTACTGTCATTTTCCGCAAGTCCCGCCGTGGAAAGTTTCACAATGTTCTAACGCCGTCTTTCTTCTTAATGACAGCTTTTAAGTTCAGCAAAGCATGACCCTAAGTATGAGTTCATCGCGGTGCTGTAATTATTGAGAAAATTAATTAGGATTCCCAAAGCTCTTCATGTCTTAAACATCTTGCTTAAAATATAAATAAATGTCTTGCATATTGTTCTAAATTCCAGCACATAAAAATTAAGTTTCGTTTAGTAAAATAAATATTCTTTATCGCGAAAAAAATTCTTATTTCGTAAAATAAGAAGACAATTAGCATTAATTAAACAATTTTTATGAAAACTTTTTTTATTCATTGTGCATTTGGTAAACTATACTTTTTTAGACCGCGTCACAAAGAGGGTGAAATGTCACTTTTTGCTCCATAAAAAGGGTTTTTGTCCTCACAGCTTGGATCATACTTATTGCCTTTTAGATACATTTCCTTTATTCATATCAGTTACCCTTTTTTATCTGTAAAGTTTATAGCTATTCCATTTTTTGTCAAATGTTAATTGTATATTTTAGCATCCCTTCATACTAATTCGTAATAAAGGAACTACAAGAGGAAGTTAAAACAAGAACTAATCTTCCTAGAATCATTCCTTCTAACTTTCTACTCTCCTACCATATAGTTCCATCACGATGTAACTAGTGAAGATATTACAAATTAGTTTTTAACTATGTAAGGTAATGCGGGGTAAGTGCGTTTTCGGGGTATGTGTGTAATCGTCTCGTTAAATGTAAACCTGAACTGGTAAGAGCTGCCCTTAACTGAGCAAGAGTTCTAAACACTGATGTATGATAAATCAGCTACGAAAGTTCGCTAAGATTTTAGTTCCAACTTGTTGATTATGTTGGATCTTTCAACTTCTGCTGATGCATGTTTTTGTGTTAATGGGAGGGAAGCAACGGTGCTGCGCCATTGACGTGGTTTCTTCAGTTTACTCGCTTTTAGAATGTCTTAAAACAAACAAAGGAGATAACACGGTATGATAAAAACTTTAAGTAATGAGATTCTCTTTACCGCCGCATTCCTTTTTTATTGTTTCTTTGAGTTACATTCATCTTTCATCCTTCATTAGGCCTTAGATTCTATGCCAGCAAACGTGATAAAAAACGGAATTTGAAAGCTTTTCTTTCACATTTCCATTTTATTTTGGCGCCGTCCGAGGGTGGCGTCTGGATGGCTGGTACCACTGAGCCCAATCAAGTTAGGCTAGTGAGTGTACACTTGCTCTTATTATCATGTTTAGCCGAGGCTAGAGCTGACGAGCGCATTGAAATAAAAGTTTTTTTTTATCAATACATTTTATATCTTGTATTCAATAACTTTTTTCGATCATTATATCAATAAAATAATCATATGGAAACGAACTATTTTACTCTTGCCTCCTGAGGCAGAGGCAAGTGCATACTAGATACTAATAAAACATAATCGTCACATTTTAAAAAAATAGGAACAATCTAGTTTCAAAAATAGAGATTTTACATAAATTTAAAGTGGAGCTTTGTAAAATCTGGTATGCTCATACCCCACATTACCTTAACATTTTTTTTTATAACAGTTAATTCCTAAAATCTTTGCTGTTGTGAGTTCGTTGATTTTTCTTTAAAGTGGATTAGGGTTAGTCATGATTTAATCGATATTTCATCATACAATGAATTTGATTTCGACCGCGTATTAATCCAATAAGGAAGAAAAAAGTGCTACGTACGGCACTAAAACATCAAATCTGATGTGAGGTTGATTTCAAAAGATTCTGAATGCAACTTCAGAATTAGAATCATTCAAACCGACAATTATTGGGGAATAACCGCGAATATAGAATCAACCCAGGTTTTGAAACCCGGAAAAAAATTTCTCTTTCGGTTTCCGCTGTTTGTGAATTGTTTCAGAGGATCATTTTCCTTAGAATAATATTGGGGTTAAACGGTAATTGAGCGGTTAAGTTCTTTTTAGTTCCATAAGTGGTGAAAGTTTAAACTTGCCTTTTTTAAGGAGTTTGTTGCGAACTTTAATTCATCATATTATTTATTGATTGAGCTGATGTAATAATAATGTTGACTACTTCTTAATATTATAAATATTTCCAGTTGGCGCTCCGCTGTACGTCTCTCTGCCCTGATGATGGCCTAAAACGAAACGTTGGCACAGAATAAATATGTTCCGACCAAAAAAGGGAGAAATATTAATGTGTTAGTTTTTGACCGCACCCTCCGACCAAGTTCTTCCTTAATTATATCTACAGGCAACAAAACTTATTCCAATAAATATTTCCACTTAATACTTTTCCGAAATTATGTGAAATAATTGGTTTTATGGCTCTTGCTTCGGGTAAATGCGAATAAAGAGAAGTTACACAATGGAATGCCTGCTAAATGTATGGAGCACTTGTTCCAAATATGGATTGATTATTGATTCGGAGTACTTGCTCACCTTTCTAAACGTGCTCCACTATGTGAGTAGGTACTCAGTAAAATGTTGATCTACTCTATCATAGACTTCTTCTGACAATGAATGAAACATTTTTTATTTTTGTATATTCAAAATTTACTCTCCTGTTCATAAAATATTGAACTCTTGTTATAATGTAGAATGTTGTTTATTAATTCCCATTAAGTGAAGAATTTTAATGAAAATTTATCTTTATGTTATTTTATCGTTATTAACTTTATTTTTGTTTGTCAATTTTGCTGCTAGGATCTTGGTAAGTTGCACGAGCATTTCATACGTTTGACATATAACATTTCATATGTAGTTTGACATGTTAGTATGTATATTGTTTTTGTTTTTTACAGTAGATTTTATATTGAGAATTTAAACAGCAGATTATATATTACTGATATCTGATATATCATGTAACAACGAATGTATATAGGTATTGCGGAAAAGAATAAGCAGTTTCTTTACTCTAATTTTACTAGACTAAAGCTTAAATGTAATTAGCTTGAATGTAATTTAACTAAAACTTTTGAATTGTCGTCATTCGACAATCATTTGGCACATTTCATGTTGCTTTCTTATTATTATTATTTCAGTATACAATTTATTTTTATATTTTTGGATTATTTTATATATTTATTTTTTATTTCTGGCAACCATAATATTTCAGCAAGACAATGGACAAACATAACATGGGACAGTCAAATTACATTCATTCTTAATAACAATTGGTTTTTATACCGATCAAAAAAGTGGAGAGAATTGTTTTTTTTAAATCATCTGTGGATATATTGAACATATATTAGGATTAGTAAGTCATATTTTTTTGAGATCATAATTTCAATATAATAATGATAAATGGATTTACTGTCTCGGGGATTAGGATGCATTACATTTATTTATTGCAACAATAAATTTTTGTTAGTATTAAAATAAGATTTAGTTTTAGAGATCCGTTGTTTGTTTTTCGTTTCGTAACAGTTTATTGAGTGATGAAATTTAGTGAAATGTTGACAGGTTTTTTTTTTTTTTTATAAATTTTGAATTGGGCGATTAAAGAACGAAGAAGAATTACATCACTTAATGAAATTTTTTTTAAAAATTTATTTATTTAAATTATTTTTCAATTTGTTTTACTGAAATTAGCTATTTGAAAATTGTTGGTATTTTAATTTTATTTTTTTGGATAAAGTAAATGATAAAACATCTTGGACTTGAATTCGAAGGGTATAGAAATAACACTTGACCGAAAAAAAAAATTCAAACATTTCTTCTGGTTGAAGACAACAGAAGTATGTATTGAAATACAGAAACAGCAAAACAAAATAGTACGAGCATAAGAAACCAATACCTCCTCACTTTATTTCACCTTATGAGTTAGATATATCGCTCTTCCAACTTCTTTTCAGCCTTCAATATGTGTCGGTTGAAGGTTTTATTACGCTGTTTGTGTTAAATGTGAAGTATTCTATATGTTTTAGACATTTATTTAAAAAAAAAAAAATCAACCCAATATTTTTGAAAATTTTCCAACATATTTTTGACATATCAATCGCCAAGAAGAATTAATTTTGTAGCATTATATTCCCCCTTATGACAACAATAATAAAGATTAAATAATAAATACAAATAAGCAATAAAAAAAAGAATGTTTAATTGGCACATGTACTCATGATGCGATGCATTGCAAGGGCTGAAACTTAAGCCAAAACGTCGGCACAAATTAAATTAAAGTTTATCATATAACTTTATTATCAGTGTTTTCTTTTTTAAACGCCCCCACCTCCTCAGCCAAATTATTGAATTATTATCTTCACCATTAAAAATACTGTACCTCTACTCATGAAACGGGGCCAGTACCACGCTTAGTCGCCAGGCACCTTACCACAGCCACCTCGTTGATGGGCCAGGTATCCACTTTACAGTGGAAGTGCCTCAGGAGGGTTTATTACTAATACATTGTTATCGTGTAATTTACTGTAAAAAATACTCCATTAATATTGCTTTGATGATGAAATTACTTAGAATATCATCATATTTTTCATAAATAGAAACTTTTTTTCTTGTTGCGATTTTCCTTTGTAATCAACTAAAGCTAAAATCACGGCATAGATTTTATTTAGGTAGTTTATAAAGGTGAGAAACGATTTCAGTTTCTCTTTCTGAAATAAACATCTCAAAATTTCGCCCACTTCGTCAGTAGTAAACACTTTTGAAAGGTGGATGCAAATTTCATTATAGTTAAGGTGGCATAAAAATTATTTTTCAGTAGCTCACAGATCAGGCTTGACAGGTTGTTTTTATTTTCTCGATTTTCAACCACTGTGCTCCGGCTCGAGTTCAGCCTGGATAGGTTAAATTTATTTCTTGGCGGACGCACGAAATGAATTTCGATCATCCCAGTCTGGTTAGAATAGGTCGGTTAACCTGTAGAAATAACCCGTCCTGTTTGCCTTCATAGAGTAGGAAAATACCTTAAACACCAATAAAAAGAAAAAGATTGTTTGAATAATAATATGGGTATTGAGCTATGGTAAATGGCTGATTGTTGAAGATAAAACATTGCAACTAACATTTTAAATTTTAAAAGTTTTGTTAGTTAGTTACCATGTTTTATGACCGAGTACCTCAGTAATAAAAACCTGTCATTTAGTTAGAAATTCATACCCTTTGTACGATTTATTTATTATTTAATAATAAAAAATGAACGGTTTACGGCTATAGGTTATGACGGTTTGAAATAGGTCAGCGGTTTATGCATTTCATTTCTAGTTACATCATTCCAGTAGACCGCATTAAGATATCTCGTCCTTTCTCCGTAGAGTCAATGAACGAGCTCCCCGGTTTATATATTCTTAATATACTTTATTATTTTATTGATATAATATTTATAGTTCATAACTGTAATATATAAGAACCATCACATGTTAAATTTTAAAAACATAAATTGTATCCGGTAAAAAATTTAGTCCGAGAATTTAATTCGTGATTTAGAGAAATCATTTTTACAGATCGAGAATTCTGTGGTCTAGCTTAAATTACACTTTTTCGGGCCCCAATTGTCCAAAAAGATGAATAGAAATACATTACTTTAATAAATTAAAAAAAAAAAAGTTAAGTTAAAATGATTCATTGCTTAAGTTAGTTAAGACAGAGTAAAAGGGCTTTATTTATAAGTGTAAATAGTAATTATTTTAAATTTTCAACCTCATAAATATAAGTATGCACATATAACATTTACCTCCGCGATTCGTCAACCTTTAAGAGAAAGGTGAATGCTCTTTAGAAATAATACAATCCTAAGTCGGCTATGAAAGGTGGTTTTATAAATAAACAGTTTGTTGATTCACCATTGAGTAAACAACATCCGCAGCAGTGCAGTAGTGTTGTCTGTGGCCGCCATGTCTGAGGAAAGTCTCGAACCTTTGGTCTCCTGTGGCCACAGCCTCCCACATCCACGCACAGGTGAGCAGTGTTTCCTCTCTTCGATCTAATAGGCCTTAGGCATTATTCCCAATATAGGGAATTCACCTATATTGGATCCTAGATTATTTTTTTCAACAATGAACTATGAAAATTAAATTTACTCCCCCCTCCTCAAAATTTGAGGTTTTACGTTTCAAGTTATGTAGAATCCAAAAATCGAACAAAAAAATCCGTCCATCCATTGTCTACCGTTTGTGGTTTTTACCCAGAGCTATAAGACCGATTTTTTTTTTAGATTCGGCACGAAAGTCGCAGGTCATTCCAAGATGATCCTCGTATTATCATCATCCGTTTTGCCCCGAAATGGCGACCGATTAGAGGTTTCATACGTCTGCCATATATCTCAGCCATTTATGATGATTGAGGAAAAATATAAAGTCTTATGGTATAATTATTCAATTCAATATTTTTTTTTAATTTAAATTTTATTATTTGGAAATTATAAACCATTGCGTAAAAATTTGCAGCGGTTTCTATATTAAAATTGTTCAAGGCTGTTCAATATATTTAAAATATATTTTCTACATTTTCCTGAAAGGAATTATAAAAATTTAAACATGGAGGATGGCTTAATAGTGTCGCCGTCAGTTGAGCTCGGGACGGGGTAAAACAATACCCTCTTCCACTCAGTATTTCTTGCGTTTTCTTTTTGTCAATAATATCAATGGACAGACTAATGTTTATGAAAACTAAACTATTGGATCATAAGAACAAAAGTTTATTGTTTTACTTAAAATACAACACTTTTTTTTTTACAAAATTACTTAGTAATGATGGCATAATTTAATTTTGATTACTTCAGTAAAGCTTTCGCAATAACTTTAGTAGAGCTTGAACTATTTTTTATTTACAACAGCACTTATTCACAAAATATTCTTATAGTCTTCTGTTCTGCGAAAGTTTGAAAAATCGGGTCAACATTTAATTTTCTAGCTAATCTTGACTCAATGGACAACATTTTGTTTTCTCATTAAGCTGTAAACAACACACATATTTATAAGTTAGGCTAAACTGTGTATGATTAAAGTGCGTGATATTATTTATTATTGAAGGAAATGTTTTTTATTTTCATGTATTTGTTTTAAAAGCTATTTAACTCGATAAAGTTTTTCAACTGTTTTCGAGATTTATGCTCCCTCTCTGCCCTTCTCTGACGGAGGGCCTGCGGTTTAATGCTCCAGTAAAAGATAGAAAGAAGATCTGGTTAGAAGAATAACGATAATGGGAATAAATAGTAATGAAGAATATTTTAAAGATAATAATGTTAATCTGAAGATAATATCTAATACTGGGAAACTGTTACTTTGTATGCAGTTTTTTCAAAATTGTTTTCTTTGGTAATAATTATGCGCACCACAAGGCGTTGTGTGATATATCCAAGGAAGTACTAAGAAACCTGGAAAAAGTTCTAAAAAAAACATTTACTCTTAAATAAACTCAAGACACTACAAACAAGTTCGTCAGTTTATGCTTCCGCCAAATAATCCCAAGGACGAAATAGTTTATACAACTTAAAAATAAATATAGAATCAGTGGTCATGTTGAACGCGCATTAGCGACTGTCTAACTATCTCTAAGGATTTGAAGATAGTCCGATTGAAAAACAAGCCATCTTTTGTTTTTGATTGCTCAATTGCTCAAGATACTCAGCCATAACCGATATTAATGATGAGATCTAATTATGGCCATCCGTTGTGGTGTGAATGTAAACGATGGGAATTGATGTATCACCCGCACACTATGGAATACATCTCGATGACCATTTGATTTTGATTGCATTAAAAAAAAAAATACATTTAGATTTGCCATAAAATTAACACAAAGTAAATTTGTGTTCCCTCGAGATCATACACTGATTGGGCATGAGTAACAATAAATTTAAAATCAAAGATACATCTTTTATTAAATTCTTCTATTTTCTATTCACAATACTACAAGAAGCCATCACTCAGGAGAAGTTGGGAATTAATGACGTATGTTGATTAAATAAGATCACTATTCCCCCCGCGTGTATTTCTGCTCATACAATATAAATTATTAAATTTAAGCCTAAAATATCTATTTACCAATCAAGATACTAAATTTCAGAGAAACTTATGACCTTTCAAACTTCTTTTTTTTCTTTATTGATTAAATGAACAATGGTCCGGACTGAAGTAGTCCATTTTCAAGCCTAAAAATATAATATACAAAAAAAGTACTTAATGTACATTAATGTACAATAAAAACCCTTAATAAATATTAGGTACAAAATAAATAAATTTTATATATTTTTCAACAATTACTATTTAAAAAGATTAAATATCACTATCTTCACTAAAAGTCATCTTATAATTGAGAAATAGCCAAATAAACATTTATAATTAAAAATTATTGTTTTGTTTACTTTTTATTATCTAATCCAAACATGGATTATTGTCATTGCTATTTCTTATTATACCTTAATTTTACGTGTCCTGTAAACAATAAGTTCTGAATTTATTTCACATTAATTAATGCAACAATTATATCCACAAACTATTTGACTAATATTGCTAATCACTAATGTATTTACACTTTATTTTAATTATAAATATTTATAATAATAATATAAGTTAGTATTTAACAATATTTTAAATGAGGATGTATAATGGGATGGGAGTTGACCGCTAAGTTTCAACGAAATTTGCAAGCAGTGACAGCTAGCGGTAACGGTCGGCAAGCGCTGCCAGCCGCAATCTTGGGCAGCAGTACAAACGAAAGTCTATCTTTAGATAGCTTCTTGGTCTTGTATAGGTAATTTATTGTTTTATTCATTTTTATTTTACACTGATACTAATATGGTTATCATGCTAGTCGAAAGTTATCGAGAACTAATTCTTCCGACCAGACATTACCTGACACTGCAGCTGTCCGGTTTTCACGGCCTTGGCGCCGACAGTGAGTCAACGAGGTCTTGGTTGTGGCGCTTGTGACGCATAACCGAACCAAAGAGGCCAGAAGAACGATCTGTCCAAGGATAATCAGGTGTCCTTCGGCCAGATCGCCTTCTCTTACTCATCGTGTGACGAAATAGAAACAAAAAAAAAGTCTTCTGTCCGTCCAACGTAGAGAACGATGGAAAGAATAAAAACAAAAAATATTTTTTTAATCTTTTCAATAAGAGAATTTTTATCTAAAATAAAAACTGGACAACAAAACTTTGTCGAATACAGTGTGCCCCACAACAAATTTCACCCTTCCTTCATATTTCATATTTTTTATCTTTGTCACAGGAATCTGGTAATTGGTCAGATGTTTTATCGTAGTAGTATAATACATTTTTATTCTCCTGCTTATTTATATCAAAGAGTAATAAAACTATTTTATCTTTATATTAAAAGATGAATTAATATTCTGCATCTAAAAAATATTCAGTTTATTTCATATATTACATTTTTCCCTGCCATATTGTTGTTATAAATCAATATTTTAAATAATAAATTGTTTTATCTCCTTGAGATGTTTGTTAACAGAATAACAAAAACAACATTCCACTGGAAAGTCCATTTTTAATTAAATTATATAGATATTGGCGTAGTTATAACTCAGTTGAGTTATGCGCGTTGTGTTAGTGCTTATAACTTATTAAATTTAATTTAACAGAACAAACGTATTATATTTATTAAATATATAAAGTTTATTAAATGGCTTCCTTTGATATGTGGTGTTTACTAAAAATAATCCCTATCTTAGAGAATCTTTTGGGTATACACGACTGTTTATTATTGTTTCCTTATCTAAGAATATTTTGCAGGGAAAATATAAAATTGTCGGCGGTAGGCCATGTTTTTCTATATTTTGGACCCGGTCTTGTGTCAGTTGAATGCTTCTACAGTCCTTCAGCCCCAACGACTCAAAGATTTTCTGTTGCCTAACACGAAATATGTAAATTTTTTGTCTTAACAACATGATCCTTTATGCTCGGTAGAATCAGTCGCTTTTCCTAAGTCATACTCATTGACTATGCTGGAAAATTACCAGCGTGTAATGAAGGTCTTCTTATGGATCTTTTGAACTGAGACTCCATGTTTGCTTTGGATAATATAACACTTTCAAGTGAAAGTGGGATAAAAATAACACCCTTCTTATGAATTTAGCTGAGGTGTCGAAAATTAAGGAATTATAAAATCTTTTCACTTTCGATTCATTTAACAAACGAAATGCTACCGGCACTTTTACACAACTTAAGGCTTAGAACAAAGTTTGCCATCAACAATTGCTAACACCAGCAATTATGTTGTACCTACTATAAAAACCAACTATATTTTTTTTTTTATTGAAGCCCTTAATGTTGAAGAGATACGAAATATTAATGGAATAAAAATGTGACAAATTATTTTTCTCCTCTGAAAAGCTTCTGAACTCTCAATATTTCATTTGTTTTATTTTTGCCAACATTATTAAAATATGGATTGATGTATTATGAAAACGAAACTTACTTCTGCATTATAATAATAAAAGGTTATTGTTTTACATTACAAGGTTACTTATTAATGATGCTTTAATTTAATAATAAATACTTAGGTTATGTGTTCATATAATAACATTATTAGAGCTTGAATTATTTTTAATTTACAACATTTCTTTGCTTCTTTTCTGATAAAATTTGAACAATCTATTCAAAATTCAATTTTCACGTTAAACAACACTGATTCAATAGACACTTTCTTTTCTCTTTGAACTATTAACAACATACATATTTATAAATTAGGCTAATCTGTCAAAATATCATAAAAATACGTGATAATTATTTATTATAAGTTCAAATAATTTTTTTATTTGCATATATTTGTTCAAAATAGTTTTTTGCTGTATAGATGTTGTAATCAGCTCTCCTGAATAAGAATTATAAATGAAGACGTCATTTCTTCAATTACATTAGTTGTTGGAGATACCTATCGAAAATATCTGATGTGGACAGCACATGACTTCCTTGTACGCCTATTTAACTATAAATCGGTGGCTCAAAAAGTGATCCTGAATTTGGTTATTAGTTTCCGAAGATTGCAGTATCTCAAAAACGACACGGCGTCGCGACATCCATTTATTGACACAAACACATACTCTTGTTTCTGGAGGTCTCATTCCGTTATTATAGTCGTTTTCTTTCAGTAGGTAACTAGTTTCCCAGAGATTTCTTCGTGTTCCGAGACAACATTGGAGCTGTCAATGTCAGTAGATAAAGCATTGGAAATCGACAGTTTGGACATTTTAAGCGGAAGAATCCATTTAACTTAAATCTTATTTTCCTGCTGCAGACTTGTTCATCTAACAAATGGGGAGGAAAACCAGTATTTTACTGATAATTTTAACACTTAAAACAAGTAATAAAAATGGTTAATTGGAATGGAAAAACAATCGCATTTGATAACCTTTATTAACAAAACATATGATCTCTCTATTCAATTTTAATATAATTTTTCATATATGTTTAATATGACCTTCAAGTAAAGTACCCTTTTCGGCTCACCAACTTCAACAAAAATCTTGTAAATACATCCACATTGATATAAAAGTCCTATTTACCAAATTTGAGATGTTTTACATTATAATTTAATATAATTTTTGATGAAAGTCTAATATGACCTTCAAGCGAAGTACCACTTTCCGTCTTCCCATGTTAACAAAAATTTATGATGTTATTTATATTAATATGAAAGTCTTATATACCTAATTTGAGAACTTTTGCATTATATTTTAATATAATTCTTGATGAAAATTAGTAATGATCACAATCAATAATGAAGTACCACTTCCGGTAATCATGTGGTGACCAAAAAGGGAGGTTCACAACTAGATTTTACAGCGATCCTAAATACAAAATTTTAACTTTCTACGGCTAACCGTTTTTGTTATGCGAAATACGAAAGAATGTACGTACAGACGTCACAACGAAACTAGTCAAAATGGATTCAGGGATGGTCAAAATGGATATTTCCGTTGCAAACTGAAAACCGAAAATTTTCGCGATTACAATTCTTACTTTACTTCGTACAAGGAAGTAAAAACAAAACATATTCTACGTTGTGATTTAATTTGTTAATTATGGTTGCAGAAGTAAAGGTAGCTAATTTATTAATTAAATTAAAAGTATTTTGTATTTAATTAGTGACGCCCCATATTCAGTTAGGTATTTTTGGCATTGCGAAGGAATAGAAAACCATTAGTTAAAATGAAGCAAAACCCCAAAATAGCAACATTTGCAGATAAGCCATTTTGGCATTGTTAGGATGGTACCTACCTGATTCCTTAACCGTCAATTAACTGAAGGAAAACAAATTTCCCAGTTGAAAACAAATTTCCGAATATAAGAGTAGTAGTACATATCGTCCATACCATGCCCAACTATCGAATATGCAAACATGTGATTTTCATATTCATCACTTTGAAACGCTCAAGTTGAGGCACGTATGGTCTTGAAAGTATAACCTCCAAAAGACACGAGGCGTCAACACTTGAGAATTAGAAATTCAATACTATGCGACAATGTGTGCCTCTACTAGAGCGATTCAAAGTGGCGTATATGAAAACCGCATTTTTGCATATTCGGTAGTTGGACATGGAAGGGGCGATATGCATAATATACCGTTGAAAAGCTGAAGATTTAAATTAATATCTAACATATAAAGCTGTAGAAGGTAATGATGAATGACGAAAAAATATAAGATTGTCGTTGTTAATAATTTTTATTTTTATATTATTTAATGGAAACTAAATGGAATGTTCATGGAAATTTTTAAAATTTCACCCTACATGAGTAGAAATTAATTTCTACTCAAAGTAGGATGATAAGTGAAAGTTGTGAGATGCACGTACCACATCAGATTTTAAACACAATGGATCAGCAAGTAGTCAATATAACATTGTACAGTTCACATATATACCATAACAAACAGAAATGCAAAAGACGCTTTAGATCTATTTTTATTTATTCTATTTATAAATACAATAAAATAATAATAATTGGAATACTTCACTTGAAAAAAAATAAAACAATTATCTAAAAAAAAATTAATTATCTAAAATAAAAAAAATTCTATACGATAGGAGGGGAGTTAGAATGATTGATATGTATAATACACATCTACAATTTATGTTCATATACAAAACTTCCACTCTCTTGAAATAAAGCTAACTTGTTTAAACCAAACAAAAATAAACTATACCATTCCAACCCCCTCTTATAGAGGATGTGACGGCCGAGAACGTTGGTGCGAGGATCCCAGATTGCACGGTTCGGAACGTTGTGGGTTCGACTTCCACCGGGGTCAGTTAAAATTTATTTCGTGGTGAAGCCGAGAAATGAATCTTGACACTCCCACTCTGGTTAGCACGCGGCGGCGACCAAATGGTAGCCCTCAGAGGTTGGCGAAAAGAACCACAAGGCCCACTTGCCGGACTAGTTCCTCCACCAATACCAGCACTTGTACCAGTACTCCCTCATATATGTGTATATACGTCCAGCTAAACTAGAAATGGAAATATAAAGAAGTTAAGTAATTGGTTGTTAAACTATAATCAGTCGAATAAATTTTAAAAAATTTAATTATTAGAATAAATTAGATAGTAATGGATAAATTAATTAAGATCTGTAACTAAAATACATGCTGTGGTAGTACGGCAGTTGGAAGTCTGTTGCCTTACGTTCACGGGTGGCTTAGCACTTTCTAGACAGTCTAATAACGTAGAGGCTGCCAACTTATCCTTACTGGCCAATTATTAGACCTCAAGAGGATAGAAAAACTAGGTCTCGGGCAAAAATCTCACTTTCACTTTTGTTTCATTTATCTCTTAATTTCCGACCTCAAAGCCGTCTCCCGTGAACTAATCATGCACGATTGATTGACTTTTCCGAGATCATTCAGTGACTGTTCGGTTAGTCATTTAGATGGGAGGTTACATTCGTCCTAACGCAATGATAATATTTGTTTACATTTATTTAATATTTTAAGAGTGTTAGTTACATATTAATAATTAGTTAATATTGCTTGGATTAACATGCATTGCAATATGGACTTAATTATATCAAGCTAAAATTTTTCGATGAGCTTTATAATACATGTTGCCAGAGGTCTACGGTTTAGAACATTAGGCTGTCGTGAGAGTTTGTGAACTATATAATGTCGAATCCTATAGTAATCTCCTATTGTGAATTAGTTTTTGTAAAACAGCGCTGCGGATTTCCCAATATAATATTCACCAATTTTTTTTATGTTTTAACTCTATAACTAATAGTCTTTTGAAACGAAAAAGAGGTTATAGAAAATGTCTTTAAAAGATTTATATTATAAAATTACTACTATTTACGGAAGTTTTCATTACTAAATTAAATAGTATTGTTATTTTTGTGAACAAACACACTTCTCTTAAATTTTCTTTATTAATTTTCGACATTGATGATCAACAACCAACATTTCGAAATACTCTTCCATCTTCTGGGTTTTCCTTTCTTCTTAACTATGCTATTTTTTCTATTATAAAATAATTAGCAGTACTTCCTAAGGTCCGTTTTTTCCATTATATATCATCTTGTCTGGTGTGGCCATTATTAAAATTGTTTAAAAACATTATTGCATTAGAGAGTGCCTGCTGAGACTATATCGATGCCACACTGACCTACATTAGAATTAAACTTTGTACTAATCCATTAATATGTTTGCTATTTGTATATTGTCCATAACAGAAAAGTTTTGCTTGCTTAAGTTTATCATTTTCGATTAGAGATAAACTAGGTATCAGTATTTTCAGTCTTATTAGAAAAAAACAAGTTACTATGTAACAATGAAATTATGGTTGAATGTGTAAATCTTAAAAAACAAAAACTAAAAATTATCAAGAAAAATAACGATAAAAGGAAAAAAATCGTGTTTATTCATATTAGGCAAATTTTTTTTATTTTATTTTTTATATTTTTTATTACAACATGAATTAATCCCGTAAAATTAGTTAGTTTAGAACTAGTAATTAGTGTCTTATAAACTGTATTAAAAACTTATTTATAACTAATTAATTTAAATTATATTAATAATTTAAAAAAAATACGAATACTGATTATAAACAGTGAAAATAATTTTTTTTCACTTTTATTTATTAATCTGCACCTGCTAATTACAATGATCAACAATCAGCACATAGGCTGGCATAATATAGATACAACTACAACAAAAATAATAATTAATAAAATAAAGTAAATAAAAAAATAAAATAAAAATGACTTGATAGGCATGAGGAGAGGCAGTGCTCAGCGGCATCCTATCCATGGCTTTAATTCGCTGTCGTAATTTTTAAAAACAACTTACTTTGTGTGCCAAATCAGCCGTCAGGCATAAGTTACAACAATTTTCTTTTCAATAACGAATTGAATAATTGGAATGGTCTGAGTAAGAAAGGCTCTAATTTGGAAGAATTTTGCTTGCCCAGTGCCTCAATGATCACTATCAAGTTTATGACACAATTGGTAAATAACTCATGAATGCAGAGGAGAAATAGAGGTATCTCATATTAGACAAGTATCTCATAATAGGACACTTTCATCTATACCACAGTGTAAAATTGTCTCAGGACTAAGACTGTAAATTTGTTACAAATAATTTTACAACGAAATGTTGTATTTTTCTTTTTAAAAAGTTTCGGATAGGGAGCGGGTCCGAATGAGCAAAGTCATATCGCAAATAGGTTGGTCATATTTTTCGAGAAAAAACCAAAACGTATATCGACTTGAATATATAAATTTCGCTTTTTTATAGACAGTAACGAAATAACGCCGATAGAGGGAAGTGAAAGAAGTTAAGCATTAAGTATTGAACGCAAAAAGGAATATCATCAGAAGACTTACGAAAACAGAAAGAATACTAATTTTATCAAACAATATTTACGAATTAACGAAGGAGCTTCAACTTCGTCATTGCAATCAACTTCAACTAATAAGTATCTACCCTATGCAATGCTACGCCTTTGAAATCCCGCGGGTGTGTGGTAGATACAGCTTCTGTCCGATTTTTCGCAGTACCAAAATATCTGAGATGCGTAAAGTCCAAACAAGTTTTAGTTAATAACTGCTAGTTCTTGTATAATTATACGTTTGTATTTACTCATTTCAACCTGAAAAGAAACTGCTTTATAATTAACTTTGAAACTATTTATATGCTTTAGTCTAAAAATGTATTCAAGTTCCATTAGTTGGTTTTATTGCCTGGCTGGGTCGGGATTGATTTCAACTGTTCATTAAATCTCTTTCTTTACAACCTTCTGCTACTTTAAGCGATAAATATAAAAGCGATGAGGATAATGAATGGAAACCATGTGAAATTAAAACTGCAAGTGTACAGGTACTCTAAATAAACAAGGTGAAGAAAATAACATTGTTATTTATAATTAACTCTTATAATTAATTGATAGACATGAGAAAGCAAAGACCTCAGGAAATCGTAGTGGTGTTATATAATATGCTGTAACTACATTATATACCTGTAATATATTGATGAACGAAAGTATTGTGTGTATATTACATGCCAAAATATGATAAAATTAACTTGTAATTTATTAGGAATGATTTTCGATAGCAACTAACAACTATTGATGGAAGCTAAAAAAAAAGTGGGCCTATTCTTTGTTTAGATAAATAAATTTCAACAACATTGATACATGAGAACATTTTTAATTTTTTTTCCACCCAACTACGCGCTATCTTCACTATTGAGGGATCTTGGAATTCAAGACCGCAAGGCTCACAGTCACACTATTGTGAATGCAGAATAGAGATGGGCAAAAAGTACTCTTGAGTAACGAGTAACGGATGGATGGGGTAGGTCAGTCTTTCCAACACTTTCCATCTCTAGTCGTATCTAATCCCGGCTGGTGAGAGTACATATTCGAGTAAAATACTCGGTATTCGTTACTCAAAGTACTTTTTGCCCATCTCCAATGCAGAAGAATCCTGCACTAAACTGACAAAATTTGCTTAAATATACATTATAATTTTTTTTTTCTATTATATAGTTATAAATAAAAATTATTTTCTACGACCAGGATTTAGTCCAACAAACAGTCACTGATAATGGTACAATAAATTGAGCTGATTTTTAAAAATATATATTAAATTTAAAAGAGTGTGATAGTTTCGTTTTTTATATGTTTATTTCATTTATTTAATTTCCCATTATTGTCAGTATAGTGATTTTTCTTGTGAAGAGTAAGAATGGTTGATTGCTCTATTTAATGATTCAAATATCGCGGTCGTCAGTGGCAGGTACATTTATTAGATGAATTTAATAAAATAATTAACATTTCATGGACAAGAAAAAAAAAGTTAAGAAAAAATGAAATAAAAATACATTACATACAGAAAACAGAGAAAATAAATAAGTAATAGTTACAAAACTGTCATTTCCCAAGGCAATTGAGATACCCCCTGGTATTCCTTTTGGTTAAATTTTCTTTTGTAGAATGGAAATCTTCAAACAAATGAACCATGGTAGATATGAGCCAATCTTGAATGTCCAATTCTCAGTCGGGTTAAGACCATCTTCTCTCTACGATTGTTGCGACTTGAGGTCTGCCAAGACTTTACTTGCCCAGTTTGCTTGGGTAGCTCTTCTCCCACATTTCCTCCCGTCCCTTAAATATCTTATGTTTTAAAGGGCAGGTTAGAAGAGTAAGGGCCACTATCAGGAAGAGTAAGGGCCTCTTTGGCAGCCTTATCCGCCATTTCGTTGCCTTTGGGACTATATGTGAATATATAGTAAGGAATAAGGTATATTCTCTTGACTTTGGTGGTCAGTTAATAGTGACCATTTGCAAAAGACGAACCGTGAATATACGCTGTAATGACGCTGCTGATTGGATGATTCTCACTTCAGGCATTCTTAACTTGCATTTCCGGTCCTGATGACTAAGCAGTTCATGCAATGCCGAGTGTTACCTCATCTGAAAACCTCAACGTTAGCAATTAATTATACAATTAATTAAATGTAATAGCAGAAATGTTTTGAAGAGAATAATTGTAATAAATTTATACCCCAAAGAAGTATGACCTGATTATCCATCTAAAAATACTCTCAGAGCCTTCCACTATAATAATTTATTAATATTCGATTAAGATTCCCCGCCTGCAGATCTCCGTTCATTTGGTTAAAACCTAAATCTAAATGACCAGACCGAGGACAAATGCTCTCATCTACGTCTCGGACATCTCGACAGTTTAAGATGTAGTGCCCAAAATCCGTCCCGTTGCCTAAATTCGTTCTAGTTATCGAGTGTTTATAGCATCGCTAACTGCTGAAAAACTGTTGAAATAGTTCAGTACCTCGCTGTTAACTGTTGACAGTGAAATAATTCTGAATAGAACGAGGAGAAACTGGTTATAGTTTTTGATCAAATTCAGTACGCTATGCTGATGTATCAAGGGAAGATATTTTTTATTTTATCATTACTATTATCATTACTAATTGTTTTTGTGTTCAAATTGTGCGAGACCCGTACGTTCACCCGTTGAGGTAGGGGAAGCTGCCATTGTTTTAATAGGTCGAGTCCTTAATTCGTCCTCGTCAAGGTTTTTTAACCCGTCTGAAGACAATCGATTCAACTTATCTGAAGACAAACGAGAAGAAAAATGGCTCAGATGTAACGAATTGTGTGCATCCTTAAGTAGATAAATTTTTTTGTGATTTTTTAATAAAATTTAATTATTAATTAAATATTGCTTTAGAATTTTAAAGCAAATACTTTTCTTTTTTGGGAGTTATTCGCCTTTATTTTAATGTACCTGACTTCAAATAAATAGATAATTGTGAATGCATTTGAAGGACGAAATTAGGTCCACTCTGTTAAAATTATTAGGTATGTATTGTTTCTCTTTACTCAGAGGAAAGATTATTTATTTCTGCTCAATAACGATAATAAAGAGACCATGGTTGTAAGGCCATGGCAGAGAGTATTAAAGCGTAACCTTAGCAACCTCGAGTCTAGCCTGGGCGGGTTGATATTTATTTCGTGGCGGGCCCACGAAACGAATCTTCCTCTCTGTAGTTATAATAGATTGGTAACTTGTAGGAATGACCTGTCATGTTTGCCTCAATAGGAGTAGAAAAGGACGTTAAATGCCAATAAAAAAATGATGCTAAGATTTGTTGGTACAAAAAAGTGCTACTTGTATCCATTTTGGGTAAATTTTAAACTTTAATATTTAAAATTTCGAATTTGGCTTGGGGGGACGGTTTTTGGTCTTTGGCTCATTACCTTCTTATCGATTCATTGGTTATCCGTATGAAGGTCTTTCTTACAAAAAAATTTACTTTATCAGTCACCGCGATATTGGTATATCAATTATGTTTACCGGTTCCAGGTCACGCAATTAATTCTTGTTTAGCCGTCCGAATTCTCTAGTCTACACATCCTTCTTTGGGCCAAATATAAATAAATTTATAAAATTAGTAAATGTGATTATTTAGTATTATGGTGGTAGTATTTCAAATGTATGTTGTAATTAACATGGCCAAGGGATCAGTTTCTTTTCTAATGCAACCTAGGATAACTATGGAACTAGTTCACGATTGATAAGGTCGCGATTGACTTTGGTAGTTCTTCACATATTTTTTTAATACTTTCACTCCAATACAGCCACAGGTGAAAACTTCTGAAAATTAGCTTTCTATTCCATTAGAACGAATTGGTCTCATGTAAGCCGCAAAAAAATTTCGATATAGGCAACAAATGTGTAACAATGCCATTCTTTTTTAATTTTTTTTTTTTTTATGATAACGATTTTACTACTTAAGGAAGTTTTTTAAATTTATAATTATTATGAAGTCCTAAAGATGATAGAAAACGCCTCGAAAAATTGAAAATAAATACACACACAAAAAAGAAGAAAGAATTGTTTACATAAGTAATTATAAATTGAAAACTTTGTTTTCATTAAAAATTTATTGGTTTAGGCATAATGATTCAAACTCATAATAATCGAGATATGGGTCTGTGAAATATTTAATCGGCCCACGGTAATGTCGGGCTCCGAGGATTATCCTGAGGTGACCTGTGAATTTGGTGCCAAATTTCAAATAAGATTCGGCAGTCTTGGAGATAAGCCGCGGACGGCGGACGGACGGATTTTTTGGATTTTACGTTTTTTGAAACGTAAATTCTTAAATTTTTACAACTTATGGACCTTAGCATAGAACCTTGTGGACGGGGCTCAGGCCGGAAAGGTCAAAAGAGTCAAAAGGAAAGGAGAAAGCCTTCTTCTACCTCTCCATAACTTCAGACAGTTAGTTATCTTGTAAAATATACCATCTTGAATTTTATTTTTAACATTTTGATTTGTTTTTTATTCTTCCAATCGCTTGCACTAACTCGTAAGTTGATATTAATTCCAATAACAAGAGGCTATTGTAAGGCGCATGCTCACTAAAAGATTCTTCTTTACGTTCTTTGCCTATACATCGAGGAGTTAGTGGATGAATAGAGAAACTTTAGTATTGGTTTCCAGGTGTCTGTTTAGATTAAAAAGTAGACATAACGTGAGGGTTCCCTGAATTTTTCTCAATTGTTAGGGAAGAGAAATGTGAGTATGCACAATGTATTTTTTTTTTATTTAACAATAATAAAACAAAAAAAAAATGTCTAACGCGATAATAAGTGAATGGAATGGTTTTGTGGGTTATGTTATACCATGGGTATATTAGATCATGAAGCATATTTTGGCACTATATTACACGTAATTTAAATAATTACATTTAAATTATCATATTAATAAATTAATATTGAATTAATTTACTATATTACATGTTTAATTACTTATTCAAGGAGATCCACGTACGTTTTTCGACATATTTTTTTTCATCTAGTGAAGTAGTTTCATATCCTGTCTAAGTTTTAATTGCATATCGATGTCCTCACATGATATCCTCTTAATTGACTTTTTTGCCGTAAGTTATTTTCATTTTTGCAATTTGAATGAAAACCTCTTATCTGATAACTCTGAGCTTAAAAATTGGCGATAATTCTCTAAGTTTAATATAGAGTTCCACCAATTTTTATGCCTCAAAGCTATCAGATACGAACGTTTTTATTCAAAATGTGAACAAAAAATTAATCACGCCAAAAAACTGGCTAGGCTACCATGTGTGGCCATCAATATGTAGATTTGTGCAAAAAGTGATATTCTTGGAGCTTATTTTCATATTTTGCTAAGTCTGAATGATATCTAATATTAAGCATCAATGATAATTAATATATATTTGTGTTTTTGTTTTTACTATTCCGCTCAAATTCTTCAGTCTCTCTTTCGAATGTCATTTTAAGTCTCTAGCCATCTCTAAGCCAATAATGAAAATTTCTATAGATAACCTAGATCTAGACGAAGCTAGTAACAACACAGCCGTATTCAAATGAAAGAGCGATGGAGGAATGCAGGAAGCGGCAGAGGGCCAAACAATTTGTTTACTTTTGTTAGCCTTGCAATTGTTGCAGCTTCAGCGGTTCCCAGCTGACTGTATTGTCAACTGTGTCAGGTTCAATGCCTCCTCAATAATACTGTTTATAATGTTATAATAATTCACAATGCTCTATGTTAAAAATATATATCTCCATTTTTTTTTGGCTAAAATGTGCCTTTAGATCTTTTAGCACCTTAATAGGACCTCTCCAATTGTACCTTGGTCTATTGGTTTCCTGATGTTGAATTAGATGCATATACTTCTGTATCTTTGTTTGTTTTTTTTCTATCCATCTTGTTTTTGTGTCCCACTCCTATCAAAACAGCCATGTACCGAATTGACCGACTAACCCAGCCTGTGCCCGTGGGCACCATATAATCCATGTGCGATAGCGAAAAAATATTCATTTTTTCAAACAAATACTGAATGGACTTTTCGGCGTGATAATTAAGAGAAAAATAGTATAAACAAATTGTATATATTTTAGAAACAATCGTTATGTAGCAACCAGGTGAAAAAAAACATGCCGAGAAGTATTTTTTTAAGTTTAAGATGTGAAAATATTTTTGGCTGTAAAAATAAAAGAAGTACAACATTCTATTAAAAAAAAAAATAAAGAGCTTTGGAAAATTGAAATCGGTCAAAAACAAAAAAATATAGAAATTTTTGGACATTTATTTACTGGGCTAACTGTCGTAGGATCTATTGTGGGGCTGAAATTGTGGCTTGTAGTTTTGCTTATCTACAATAAAAGTTTTATTCAAAAATAATTACAACATTTCACGGTACGCAACACTTCCCCTTCTCTTGCCCGAGTGGACGAAACAAGAAAAAGCACCTTTTTCAAACGCGTTTTTGAAGCACAAAACCTCACATATATTTCATGATAATAAAGTTGTAAAACAACTCTTTGCGAACAAATAGCGCTTTAAGAAATGGCCCTAGAACCATCTCGGTCCTCTTTTAAGCCGTTTGGGACAACACCTGCTCTTAAATTTTCGCGATTTTAGCTAAAAGTTATAATTATTTTTGCATGCGTTTTTTATCATATGTAGGCATCTCTTCAACCGCAATCAAAGCCCCGAAGCATTAATATTGTTCCTACGACAATAAAAAGCTCTGTAATTAAATGCCGAAAATTATCATATTTCGCGGTTTTTATTTTATTTTTTTCGAAAAGTTATTGACTGATTTCAATTATCTAAAACTTTTTTTTTTGTATTTTTAAGCGCAATTATGTACTATTTTTCCCCAGTAAAAATGTTTCACTTTTTAAACGTGAAAACAACACTGTATCGAAAAGTTTATGTTTATGTTTGTTTTGTTTTTTCTCACTAGGTTGTTACAATTCGTTTCTACTATTTTAAAACTGATTATTACGTTGAGAAAGTTTATTGAGGATTTATTAAAAAAAATCAACTATCGTACCTAGACTAATAATTACTCAACTGTATATGTGTGTCTGCTACTGTTCGACCACTAGTTTTCAATTAAATGTTATACCAGATATAAGTAAATACTAGAAAAACTAACTTATTTGTTTGAAAATAGCATTTAGTTATACCATAACGTCAATCTTCATAATTATTTTTTTTTTATTATTTGTTTTGAGAATTATATTTTTAAAATTTTTCCTTTTTCCTTGTATATTAAGTGTTTTATAGATAATTATCACCAATTTTTCTTACAGACAAATGGTGACTTCCTCCATTCATTTCCTCCTATGTGCCTCTTGAGTAGAAAAAGGCTACAGACTTCTGTTCTAGGTCATTTATAATAGTGATGTATAAAAAGCAAATATAGAAACCAGTACATGACGTAGGTGTCTTTTTTTTTGTTGACATGTTCTAATAACTGGTCAGACATGTTCATGAATAACAATTAAAAAGATCTGTAATTTTCTTGTTTTCATTTGCCTCAGCTGGTTTTCCTCAAGGATGTACTCTTGCAAATAGAAATATATCTGAGAAAGTTCCAATAAGTTGAATGAATTTAATACGATTGGGCATTCAATAGGTTAATATTGTGAATGATCTTCACTAAAAATATCAGAAATAAATATTATATAGTCAATTTTCGATGAGGCAGAAAAATTTTTGGGTTGTGGATTATTATAACATTGAGAGATGGAATATAATATTGGAATGGAATTTAATAATAATAATAACCAATTATTACTTCAATCCTTAGGGGAAAGTAGAGGTTCCAAAGAAATCCTGAGAAACACTTGGATTTTTAAGTATGCCCTGGCTTAAGTGGTATGTTGAAAGACATGGCTCAACATTAATGAAGAATTCCAGAAGTAAACTCCTTTCTTCATCCTCTAGACACAGACAGCAGATCGAATTCTTTGCCCATTCATCTTCTTGAGGTGGAATTTAACATGACTGTGACACGTGAGATCAGTTATTATTATTAATTCGCTACCTCAGCTCAACAGCATAACATCTCAAAAATGGTTAATTTTGTGAAAACATATATCCTTAAATAATAAATGTCCAAAAATATATGTAACTAATTATTTCGAGATATTATATTGATGAATTTGATAGAAATTACTGAGAATACATGCACATATCAATATTAATCTTTATTGATATGTTACACTGCTGGAAAGGGGCAACGAATTATTCTAGTCAAATTGGAAAAATACAGCATTAATCTTTGAAAATTTAAAAGAGAAAATTCTTTCTCTTTTACGAGGATTTGATTTTATATATTTCTAAATGGTTAAGGGTTTACGGGTATTATTTTTTAACCCTTTCTTCCTAGAGCATCTTTAATTTCACTGTCTTCTGTTTCTTTGTGTCTTCGGGTTCGCATAATGTAACTTTGTTGCAATTTACCTGTATAACCAGAAGGCCGAGAACTAATTTCTAGTTGGGAACAGTTCAAGGGAAAATCCAGAGGTAGTTTTCAGTGGCGGAATTATCAGGACAGGGTCGGAACTTCTTCCCTCTTCCCCCCTCCTCTCCACTCCACTCCACCAATAACAATCAATAGTTTTATAACATTCTTATAGGTAGTATATTTCGAAATAAATAGCATTATCTTATAACATTTATTTAATATAACATATTAATATATTATATTATATATATATATATATATATATATATATATATATATATATATATATATATATATATATATATATGAATATAATATATTATATAATATATAATATAATATAATATATAAATAAAATAATTAATATATTAATTAATATAACAACTAAATTAAGGCCAGTGCAATAAAAAAGCAGAAACAAATAGTCTTTACTTTATCGAAAAATAAAATTTCGCTAAATTTGCCGCCCTCTAAATTCTGCTCTGAGTGCCCTCTTTGCCCCCCTTGTTCAGGTCCTGACCACAAACTTTGGGATATTCGTACAGCAGGTCGGGATTAAACCGTGCATTTTTTTTAAATTTTTATATAAATTCTTCCTTTGAGGCGTCAACCATTTTAAATTTGCAATGCATATTTATAAGGGAATAGCGGAAGGATAGGATGCAGCATTAAATGATTGTTTTGTCATTTCCCGGTTCAGAAGGAATTGACCTGATATTTCAGTAATTAATAACCAATGTCAAATGTTACAGTTTGAGCCAATCTAAAACAATTGTGACCTTGATTAGCACTCCATTTATACGAGTCCGGTGACTTAATCACTGGGTCATATAAATAAGTTTTGAGTTTTCATCAGGTTTAAAAAAATAATAAAACGATAGAAGTTTAACACACTTATTTAATTTGAATTAATAAAAAATTAAAATTATATAATTACATTTGACAATTTCGACGATCAATTCCTCACAAGGGGAGACAAGGTTAATTTCCCTCCTACCTAATGAATGAATAATTTATCATGGTTATTCAAGAGTATTGTTACTAGTAGGTATATCTTAAATTAGTCGTAGTTTATTTTTTTTCTCAGTGGTTGTTTTGGGAGGGGAAATTTCCCTCCGTGGAACCACCACTGGAACAGTCTGAGTTTAAAATAATTTTGAATGATAAAGGCTATCTTTTGAACATTTGAGGAAATAATTCGACTCCAGCGCTTAAATGAATAGAATTCGAGATAGAGATATAAAATAAGACTATATTTTCATCCGTTTCAACGGATTTATATACAACGTGTTGTATATAAATTCATTGATGTGGTTGTGCTTTGGAATGATAAAATGTTCACAAATATTTGAATTGACAATAGTATAACATAGAAAATATATTTTATTTTAGATACTAGGAAATTATGTTCAGATCTGAAAGTTATTTAAATATATTCTTGATAATGGTGTAACCACAAAGATCGGTACTATCCATGTTTTTCGGTACTACCCATAACTTTTTACATACCCAGAATTCGTTGAGATCCCGACATCTTGACTGCGACTAATGTAAAAGACATACTGAATTTTCCATCGATGACTTCACATTGATTAAAAAAGGTAGTGACTGTAAAAGAAGGTACAGATAAAATTAACCCATGACAAATCTCCACACTCTACGTTTATTCCTGGATATGAATAATCCTGGTTGGTCTAACTAACAAAGGACTCAAACTGGTTTAATCGCTGCCTCCATCAAAATTGGAAATTATACAAAATTTGAGTATTTCTTCAAAATAATGAATGATTTTAGATTTTATAGTACTGTATATTATTAAATACTAACGCTTGATGAATCATTCTTATAATTATGCAAAAAGTAGGAAACTGCGAATTTAAAAAAAACGAAAAAATAAACGCCAATTAATGATAGATATTTCTTAAAATAAGGTAAAACATACTTTATCTATAATCCATCAAAAGAATACTTTTCAAAATATTACTACATTTTCAAGTTTTTGAGCTTTCGGATTTTGCAAAAAGTTAAAAAAGTGTTCAGTTGTTGACCTCGTGCTTTATTTATTGAAGTGAAGTCTGGCCACTTTACTTTAGAACGATTTTTTAAAGCGCTATCCGTTAATATCGTTCCCGAATAGTATCCCTACAACCCTGTTTTCATAACATATAGGTGAGGCTCAATTTAATACGAATAAAACACGTTTGAACATCGGACTTTATTTGTTAAGTTCTTGGTCGACTTCAGTGGTTAAGAACTATTTTTTTCCCGCCTTTTTAACGCTAATACGAACTATTTTTTATTTGGCTTAAACATTTTTTTTTCACATTTTGAACACTTTTCGTCACGTTTATAATTTTTTTTTCACTAGGTTGCTACATACCGATTTTACCTAAAAATATTTCTACTATTTTATCATCACGTTTAGAAAGTCTGGAAATTTATTTTTAAATGTTAATATATTTTCTCTATCGCGCATGAGCTATAAGCTCAATATACAACAATGGGTTTTGAATTAAAAGAAAAAGACCGCACGTCTCCAATACCTCTACGTCCTTTATGTACGTATTCATGGAATTATGGATGTACCAGTGTGGGAGATTTAGGCTATTTGTTTCGGCTTCCGAAAAATGAGCACCATATTACGGTTGTCGGGACAGCTGCTTTGGCCGCAAGCCATGCTGTCTGCAGGAGATAAAGGAAAATAGAGGGCTTTAATGTATGGAATTAAATCAGAATTAAAGTCCATATAGCCGGCATTTTACTCACTGACTTGATATCTTGGTTTTTAAAACATCAATGGCGGAGTAGTTTCTAGAGGCTGTTCCCCGTGGCATAGGGGGAAGAAGAAATGAGACAGAGAGATGAAGAGGGGGACTGCAGGCACTAATTACCATATATTTTAATTCAAGAAGAAATACAACCTGAGTAAGTCCCTTGAATATTTTTCCTTTCTTTCTGTTTCACATCAATCACCTACCTTCAATATACGTTACTCATCCGGCATAATGCCGTTCAACATTATTTGCAATTGGCCCAGAAACCAAAATTTCACTAACCCATAATAATTAGTATTGTTCAACTTTTGGCTTCCCCAGTCCGCTTATGTAAATCAGAAAATGTATTAGTTCATCTTTTGCTTTGAACAGTCTTTTTTTTCATACAGACCACTTTACATACAAATTAAATTTCAAAAGGAATTAATGTTTGACCATTAAGTTGAAGGCATTAATTCCGTACACTATTATTGTCTTTTATATATTTTTTTAGTTATACCTTAAAGAATCAAGAATTATCTCGAAAGAACAAAAGAGAATTTTCTTTAGTAATAAATAATAACATTTGCATAATAGCAATTTTTCTTCCAAAAATAACCGAAGAAAATTTTTACCACGTTTCAATCATGAACAGGATATAATCATGATGATAGATACTGATGTAATCATAAGCGATTATTCACTCAAAATATTTGTCCTGAATATTAACTTACTTTAACCAAATTGAATATCCAAACGACTCTCAATAACTAGAATAGTTTGATGACACTATTTAAAATAATATATAATAATAACAAATTAAAAAGGCTAAGACTTAAAAATAATTAGGGATGTAATTAATAAAAATTTACCTTTATTTGGGAAACGTTACGTCTATTATTAAACCTGACATCTTAATTAAATCAGATTTAGCAAAATTCTTGCCTATGATATTTTTCTGGACCATTTTGTATTTTGTTTATGCGATGAAAAGCTTCTGTTTTTGTATTGTATAATTGAGAATACTTTGAAAATCATTTTATTCCAAAGCACTACTACATCAATGATTTTATATACAACCCGCTGTATATAAATCCGTTACAACGGATGAAAAATACGGTCTTGTGTTATCTCTCTTTATTATAATGTCAATTCAAATATTTGAAAATTTCAAAAATTTTAAATATAAAATAATAATTAATTAATAATAGTAAAATATAAATAATAATATAAAATCATTAAGAAATATTTTATTTTACTAAAACTAAATCTTCAATCAAAAAGATGGAATAAAAAAATTTGTTTATAATAATTTTTAATTTAATTTGATTAAGAATGTAATTTTTTTCTGATGTATTAATCATAAAAAACCTTTAATTATGAAAAATCTTTAGTTTTATTAATTAGAATTTATCCATGAAATTAAAATACATAATTTTATTTGAATATAAATTGAAAAAAAAGAGTACAGCTTAATTTGAATATAATTTCTTCCATTTTTTGAAATTATAACAAAATCAAGATTATTAAATGTGAACTGGATTATTGTAAAATAAAATATAAGTACTTTGTGTAAAGATGTGTGATAGAGATATTTGTGATAGAAAGCAATACTTTTATAACTGCTTCATCAGAAGTTGTGAAAACTATTTCCTAAATAAAATATGTAATTTTTTTTTAATCCAATTAAAATACTTTTTTCTAATTTTCAAATATTTCAAATGATCATATGAGCCTCCAATTTAAGTGAATCTGAAAAATAGATACAAAATTCTCTGGCACTAAAGATTGCACTCATTCGTAATGTGTTTGGATTTGTTCCATATCCATTACTCCATCAGTTCACTAAGGTAGTAAACGTTTAGAAAAACGCAAAATATAAAATATGTTTAATTTTAACTAGAAATGTTGCTTTGATGTATGCTGATAAATGTTATCTATCAAGAAATGAATTTATGAACTCTCCATAGATAAAAGAAAAATATAAACTACATGAAATAATATTTAAAAAAATCTTAAATATAATTTTACATTTTTTGATTAAGTTAAGGAGATGCTGTGTGAATAAATGATTTGCTTAAAACAAACATTTTTGGAAATATACTACAAATGCAAATAGTAAATGATGTGAAGTTTATTATTTTTTTCCTTATAGTCATAAATGAGCTAGATTGTAATATATATTTTTTAAAATACAAATCATAATAATTAAATTAATTAACTTATATTAAATTAGAATTGGAATATTTTACTATATGAATGGCTGGTACAATTGGACCTTGCATTTGTTATTTTGCAAATTGAATTGGGTGAAATTATATTTGAAACAGATATTTCGTTTTATTATTTTCAAACATAAGACATACTATACTCAGGTTTGGCTATGCTAAATAATTAACTAATTATGAATTCTTGAAGAGTAGAACGATAGAGACCGTAATATATAATGAGGTATGCCTGAGGTCAAATGCATCAAAGGATGTTGCTGATTTGACTGGTCAAACTGCCCAGCTCTGATAAATGGGTCAAGACCGATTCGACAAATAGTCTGTGCTTCTCGGCTTCAGTACAGCATTGATAAATCGGTTTCATGCTGTTTATTAGTTTGATAAGTGAGTAGCTAATTTTTTAAATTTTATTCTCATCTAATAATTTAGTAATCTAGTATTTAGCCGCATCTGAAATGATATTACAGAAGAAAAAAAATTAATTATCAAGATCAATCTAAATCTGTCTTCTTCTTCTTTTTATCTCGCGTTACGACCCACTTGATGAATCATTGCCTGCTCCATGTAGAACAACGGAACGATGAAGCGGAACGATATAAGTGAAGACCATTTCAAAGCACCCACTGCTGATCGCTTCACTCCATCGTTCCATTTATCTCTGACAAGTAATGATAAACGCTCCTACAGGCCATTTTCAAAACTATTCCGAACTTATAAATAGTATAATTCCAAGCATTAAAAAGAAACATTATTTCTGAATATTATGAAAATTATATTAAGATTCAGAAGGGTGGAATTAGCAACTTAGCTACCCACAATACCTCATTAATACTTTTGATCACGCCTCTTTTTCATTAAAATGAAAAAAAAATTAACTTTATGTTCTGTATGTACTGAGCAATTATTACCTATTATCATTATCGTACAGTCCATCGTTCCACTCCATCAATTTTCCACACTCCACATTTTGGCATGGCGTAGTGGAGTTTAGGACTAATAGAATTCCAGCCGCTCAGCATAAATTTATAAAAGCCACACAGACAATACACATTTACCGTCGTTCTACGTTCCATTTTCCGTGGAGTGGTTGGAGTGGAGTAATCGTCGATAGCCTCACAATCTCCCCAACGAAACTTGGGACGTGGTGGTCGCCTGGTACCATCCGCTGGTACCAAAGTTCTGGTTCATTCTAGCAACATGTCCTAGCCACCCCAGTGCGAATTGGATGAAGTTGTCCCTTTATGCATTCTCCGCTAAAACGTCCGCTAAAACTTAACAAACATTGATTGTAGCTAAAAAATGTACACCACTACTTGAAATAATAAAACACCACAGCTATGACGTCATCTTCATCAGCTGTTCTCCTCCGCTTGTTTTGCCGGACTACCTTAAGAGAGTTTCAATTTTCTTAAAACCAAAAATTAGCATCGTATTAACAATTAAATAATTATTATGCAATCGTTAATATTAATTAATATTTGCAATGGTTGTGATCTATATGCTTCAAAAATGAATAATTAAGAAAATTTTAATTTTTATGTTTTATCTTTGTCTATTCTTCAAAAATGAATAATTAAGATCATTTTTATTTTTATGTTTTATCTTTGTCTATTCTTCAGAAATGAATAATTAAGATCATTTTCATTTTTATGTTTTATCTTTGTTTATGCCTTCTACATGCTCGCTCAAGAAAATGCTCCAAATGAAACCTAATAAAATAGGATTACTTTTCAGTGGATGTTTTTAATGTTTTAAAGAGGAAATTTTTGGGAATAAAGAGCAATAATCCAGATCAGCGCCTTCTATATTGTTACGTCAAGAAGCAGTACCTTCCTTATGAAGTATTGAACCTTGGGGCTTGAATAGCAGGTGGCAAAAAGGTGGCCTCGAATTGGCCCTTATAACAATAAAATAAAATATCAATTTATATTATATGTAGTAATATAATTAATAACTAACATTGTATAATTATGTTTAACACAGAGTCAGATTTTCAAATTTTGAGTAAGAAACTAAGGGGACCTCAAAACTTGGCTGCCACAGGCCTCCAAAAACATACTTACACTACTGATAGAACTCAGGAACCTTGATGGCTTGCATTGGTTACAGGCAGATGTTTTCAGGCTTCATTATAAATTAGGCTATAATTGTGAAGTGCTTTCTTCTGCTTTAATATTTTTTCATGTCAGACGTTTTTGTTTTCTTAAATTTCGGTAATTGCGGATTGTTTTGGGCATTGATGCAGCATTTATGTTCCATGATAAATAAGAGCTGGCAGCTGGTACATGATCACAATTTAAAAAAAAAAAACCAGTGATAAATTTTTACCTTGTAACTAATTTTTGTCTCCCTACTCATTACTTGGCACTCGTTTGATATTTTGAATCATTAATCAAACACACTTTATTAATTACAAAATGAAAATAGTCGGTTGCCACTCACTGTATATGTATATGGTAAAAAAGTGTATGCCACTCAGTCCATATACTCAAACTAGATCAAATAAATAATTGAATAGCTACTCAAATGTCCTCATTGGGGTTCCGAATCCTTATGAGAAAATCCGCAAGAAAACTTGTAATATTTAATAAGTATTATGATTTGTCATCGTGTCTTCTACTATATTTTTTTAGAATAACAGTACCAACAATAGTTACATTCATGTAACATATGATCAGTATGAAATGTGAATCAATGTGAAAAAAACTTACGTTTTACACACTCTACACAGAATCTTCTACGATAATACATTCCAATGTTATACTCCCAATAAACCCTTAAAAACATTCTCTTGCATACGTACCTCGCATTATCAAGATGGGTCCGAAAAAAAAGCACCTTTACTTTGCCTATTGCGTCAACATGCTGAGTTCTAGGATGGAATGTTGCGTCGACAAGAACATCGTTCGGAAAGGACACGCCAAATTGGATGGGCACAAACTCCTGTTCGGGTCGTACAACGAAGAATGGTCAGGCTGCCTTCCCACTATCGTCAAATCGCACTGTTCCGATGACGTAGTGTGGGGCGTGCTATGGGAAGTTGACGACAGCGTGAAGCCGCGACTGGACAGGCTGCAAGGAGTCAAGACCAACATATACCAGCAGTGCGACGTGGACGTGACCGTCTTCAGGAACAGTTCGACGGTCCGCGCAATGACCTATCGCCTCTCCAAAAGGCCTCTGACTCCGATTATGTACCCCTACTGGGCTTCGAGGATCCAGTCCAAAATGAAGTACCGTCCGTCCAAGCTTTACCTCCTTGAAATGTTAGAAGGGGCTATGGAGGCAGGACTTCCGACCTTTTACGTGAAGAAGTTGAGGAATATCCCTCACAATGGTTACACCGGCAAGAGTACCGTCTCAATTTGCTAACATTGCATATACATACTATACTTGACAATAAAAAAAATTAAATGTGCGATCCTCGGGCTGTAAGGATTTATTTATTAATTATTTATAACACTATCTTAATTTTTAAAATACAAGAAATTATATTTAAATATTTTTTTTTTATAAACGATTCTTCAACCATGCTCTTTAAAGAAAAGTATATATATTCGGTTGCATTTTAATAGAAACGCCTTTAAAAAAAAAAAAATGAAAAGAAAAGCTTACCAGTATTAAGAGAGATGGAAAGCCTTGGCAGACTTCAAGTCGTTACAACCGCACAGAAGAAGAATCCTAACCCCGCTGAAAATTGGTCATTCGAGACTGACAGAGGTTCGATAAAGTATAAAGTCGTTGAACTTAATGGAGAGTGACGAAAAACGCATAAACTTAAGTGATTATTGAAGATAATTATTTATATTGTTAAATTATTTAATGGAAACTAAATGGAATTTATTTCTAGTCGAAGAAAATCTGCACCAGATTTTTGTTTTCATAAGGTGTTCATTTTTCTAAACCAATTTCTTTTTTATTTTCTCAAAATACTGATTGAATTAATCTAATAAATATAGGTGATGTTTTGTACCATCAAATAAAACAACCAAACAAGAAACTTCTTAATGTTCTACTCAGTTTGAATTATGTCGCTTGGGTGTGAGATGGGCATTCAGATTTCATAATCAATTTTTTCGATTACTGCTTAAATCATTAAACCTAAATAGAGATCTCAACTTGTTTATATATATTTTTTTTGTATTAAGATTTCGGACAGAAGAGGAGAAAGAAATACAACTACATGAGAGAGCTGTCTTGGGGTTGTGATGGCTTGGATCGCGAGACACCATCACGCTGAAAAGCACAAAAGAAGTATTAAAATTTTAGAGTTTATACCAACCCTCATGATGAGGGCTAGATCTCAGATTAACATTACAATTGATATTTTAACATATGTACATATGGAAAAACGGGATGCACATTATATTTTACCATATGTCTATTATTAACCTTATGGGTTTGGTGTTAGTTTCAAGGTTAAGACAATGGACACCTAATTAACGGGTCCTATGCTCAAGTCCAGACGAGGCAAAAAATTATTTTTTTGCTATATCAGCCTCTGTGGTCGGGCGAAAATCGCGAGCCACACCAGCCTCTATAAAGTGGATACCTGACTCTTCGTTTAGCGTTATCTCAGCCATATCACCTATTTCCATTTCTGTTGGTCGAGTTTCAGTAATAAAATATTGTTAGTTGTTTTGTTTGAAAATATTGAAATGGTTCCATTCAAGATGAATTTCTCGAATACGATACTCTATCAGAAATATTAGCAGCAATTTTGAGATATTTCTCCCAAACTCTTGGAAAAATGCTGCTCGCTGTTCCAGTGGAAAGGATGCTTATTAAGTGAGGAACTTGCTTCAGGGATTTTTCGCAACTTAAGAATGTTTACCGGCCTCTGTGGAAATGCTATCTCAATACTTCGTCACAAAGCAGATATTACAAAACAATAGAAGGATTAACGGATGAAATCATAAGAAAATATGAGTTTTAAAGTAATTTTAAATTCCACATCTCATTCAACAAAAATATGGTGAAACGAATTAATTATTTCATAAAATTTCAACATTTAGCATTTCATGCTAAACATTTCCGTTTTTTTTTCTTTTTATTATAACTTATTACAATATAATTTAAATTCACATTCGAAATACTTTATTTAACCGCTTTTGTCTTTCGATTCGGCTTTTATAATTACATTTTTTAATATTATGCTGAGAAATGTAATATATTATATATTATATATTACAATTGGTAATTCAAGGTACCATAAAGTGTATCCTTACCAGCATCCGAACAATTTTACCATCAGTTGTGTATAAATTAAGGCTTTATTTATCAAAAATGATAAATCTGTTGGATTATTTCTTCTAGTAATAAAAGAATCAGTGGTAACTCTTGCACAAATTGCACGGCTGTATAGATTGTAAATAGTATGTGAAAATATAATATGAAAAATATTTATATATATATATATATATATATATATATATATATATATATATATATATATAGTCAATTATTATTACAATTACCACTATAAACCCCAAGAAAACAATTTTATTGTTACATTTTAAACATTGTGGCGTTCCGGTTTTTATTGGCTTTGGCCGTTTTCAAACTATTGTAGTTCATTTATCTAAATAAAATGTTGTCATTAAAATAAAATAAATTGGTATGTACAACTCTAAGAAATATTTGCTGATCATTTAAAGTTTTTATAAACATTTATCTTTCTAAAGCAGTTATTATTCGACTAGTATGGTCAAATAGTCAATTTGGTGATAACAAAATTTTAAAAAATCCAAAACAGAATGTTTATTAAAACATAATTAAACATTAAGATTAAAAATATAAAATTATATATTGGTAAAATTTTTTTTTTTTTTTTATACTGCACTAAAAATTGTGTTTATAATGTAATAAAATTATTAAAATCGTACATTAAAAATATCCATATTTTTTTTTATTGTATCACCAAATTAACTATTTTACCATACTAGTATTATTATATCAATTGAAACCTTATTAATGATAACATGTAATTATAACATTTTATTTTACAATACTTGATATTATTATGCCTATCATTTAATCATAAAATCTAAATTTAATTATATTTGTATGATATAAAAATCTGTTTATCGAAAAAGAATGATATAATACATAAATAATGTCCATTTGTTGATTATAAGCACATACCCATAAAATCAAAATAATTTACATTAATGTTTGAACCATAAATGGTTTAAAACTTTGTTTCATCTATAAATTGAGAAAAGTTTATTGGGTTATTGACTTTATGTCCCATACGATACATATAGTTAAATATACCAATTATTGATAAATAAATATATATTATTAATAATATATTATATAAAACCACAAATATTATCTCATAACTTTAGATTACACTTAGCTATATAAGAAGTGCCAGGTCACGCTGAATAATGAAGGTAATAAACCACGTCAAATCTTGACTGACCAGCGTAACTAACAATTATATTTTATATAATCTATTGCGAATAAATTATTGATTAATATATTTCACCCTGAGATAAGTACCTACAACAAAAATATTTGATAACTATGACACTTTTTTTTAGTGCTCTTTCCATTTTTGAAGAATTACTACAAAAGAGTAGAAATCGTTTTGACAACTTTATCTCATTTCTGAACATCTGAATTATTTTCTAACATATATTAATAATAAATATAAAGTTTCTATCATATTTTTTTTCTCTTTATATGCTTACTTGATTTTGTTTTATTTCCGTGATTGGTTGGATTTTCCAGATTTTTTTGTAAATCTGAAAAATTGGATTTAACAAACAAAACGCGTAGTATTTTGATCATTTTGTTTTATTTTTGTAATTAATTTGATTTTTTATGTGTCTATTTAAACATAATGTACTGTATAAATTGTACTTGGAACTTATAATTGTGCTTCATTTTGAAATACATAATATTTTGTGTAATATTTTATAAATGTATTACAGGGCGAAAATTACCCAGATGGTCGAGAAGCTCAACAAGTATTGAAATAAACACGTCCTTTCCCGAATATGCGTAATCACAAAATTTTATTTTTTTATAGCATTGCCAATGGTCTTTTGTTTGCGATTTTTAAATTTAAAAGTGACTTATTAAACTACCGACTGAAGGTATGGAGTCATTTATCTGGAAAAAGCTCACGTCATGCTACGATCTACCCCAAACGCTTAAGACTAATTAGATATAATAGCTATCATTTATATACATTTTTCGTTACTTGGAATAGCATCAGATTAAAAGCAAGGCAGACAAGATATTAACAAGCGGAAAAACATTGTGAAAAATAAATATAACATAATAGGCCTTCCTGTCACGAATAACGTTTACCTAATTTTTGCCTTCCTCTTGATTCTCATTTTTATATGCCATATGGTAATTGGCATAACACATGATGGCAAAAGTTACATATTTTTATAATAAAATTTATTTAAATGTATTTTTCAAGTTAATTATATTAGGAGTTCAAAATATTTCCTTTTTTTTTTTTATTCGTCAACTTATGATTTTTATAAGATATTCTTCTGTTGTGCATAGCAATTAAACATATTAAAAAGCCACCTATATTTTTTTTTAATCTAGTAGACCATATATGTAAGAGTATTTTAAAACATATGTGAACATTCTATCAGGTCTGAGACTGTTGATATTGTGAATTTTCTAAAACAAAACATCCGTTTCCTAAATAATTATATTCAAATATTTATTATTTTTTAGGGGATTGAGATAGGCTAGTAAGAACATTTCTTACTGTTTTCGGGTATAATATACAAACTTCTTACAAAACTGCATGATTGTCTTGAATAGTTTTCAAGAAAAATATTATTAAATTGGTGAGTTCATGTTGAAGGCATGTTTCCTTCTTTTGTACTCAGTAATTAAATATGTTTAAAAGCCACCTATATTTTTTATTTTTATCTATCTAATAGAGGCTATATATTTGTGAGTATTTTAAAACAAATTTGATCGTTCTACAAGGTCTGAGACCGTAAATATTGTAGTTTTTGTAGAGCAAAACACCTGTTTCCTAAATTTATATGTTTTTAAGGGATTGAGCTATATGAACAAGAAAATGATTTACTGATTTTAGGTATAGCACACAAACTTCCGGTGAGTTCATGTTGAAGGCGTGTTTCCTTCTTTTGTACTCAGTAATTAAATATGTTTAAAAGCCACCTATATTTTTTATTTTTATCTATGTTATAGAGGCTATATATTTGTGAGTATTTTAAAACAAATTTGATCGTTCTACAAGGTCTGAGATCGTAAATATTGTAGTTTTTGTAGAGCAAAACACCTGTTTCCTAAATTTATATTTTTTTAAGGGATTGGGCTATATGAACAAGAAAATGATTTACTGATTTTAGGTATAGCATACAAACTTCCTGCAAAATTTTATTATGAGATCTTGATTAGTTTTCAAGAAAAATATTTTTAAAGTGGTGAGTGAATTTTAAGATTTCCTTCTGTTGTGCATGTAAAAATCCTCTTATATTTCTTATTTATCTAATAGGCGAGATATTTACCTGAGAGTATTTTAAAACAAATTTAAGTATTCTATCAGCTCTGAGACTGTAGATATTGTGAGTTTGGTAAAAAAACAACAATACCTTTTTATTTTTTTTATGAGATTGAGATAGATTAATAATAGTGTTTTTCGCCGATTTAAGGAATTACGCTCAAAACTGCATAATTTTATGATGATATATTGAATAGTTTTCCGAAGTTTCGGATAGCGCCTAATTAAAAAAACAAAAAAAAAAAGCAATTTACGATAACTATTAATGATAGTGTAAAATGATTGTACAGGTGTTATCAGGATAGTAATAGGACCAATTACTGCAATTTTCATCAAAATCTGAGAAGTTGTGTGTTATGACCGAGTGAGATGACACGTAATTTATTATTACATGTTATTGTTTCAATTATCATACAAAGTTTTAACTCTGTGAATTATTTTATTATTTTTATATTGTTGAATGAAATTCTGTTTAGAAGTTAGAATTTGTTTTAACCCATGATTGTTCTATTATTTTTATTTTCTTCGTTTTTTTCCTTCTTTTAATTTTTTGTCAGTATAATTATATTTTTTTACCAGAAGGATATTCTTTTTTTTTTTGGTTCCTTATATGTTTTAATAGAGATTATTGTAAATATTAATTGACCTTTATTAATGTAGTCTTTGGCCAGATACTTTTTTCTGTTATCGTTTTTTCTTGTACATACTTTTTATTCTTAAGGGACCTAGTCCCAGAATAAAGTTTCATTTTTCTATTCTATTCTAACGACTCAAGACTATGCTTCTTGGATTTCTGACTGCCCTCAGTTCTTTGAGGGTTAGGCATCACCTATAGGTGGCAGGATGGGATCCACCACAAATGGCTCAGGTTGCGACTTTTTCCCCAGACTTTGCTTAGGCGGTGCTGTTATGACCGATCCCACATCACAGCATTTCGATGGGTGAATATGCTTTTGTGTGGCCGCACCGTTGTATGCATGTATGCATGTTGCGTGCAATGTATGTATTGAGGGATTAGTTTATTTTTTCGAGGCTCTTCGATTTTTATTTTGGTGCAGTATAAAAATTGTACATCAAAACTTTTTTCATAAAATGTCGCATCGGAAAGTCAACAAAGAACATGGGTAGAGGCTTCTTGAAAGGTGAAATAACATCCACAACATAATTGGCCATATGGATTGAAATTAAATTAAAAAACAAATAATCTACGTGATATATTTTTTCGGCAACCTTAATTTGTTTTTCGAAAAATTCAGATACTCACGCGAACTTTAACATATCGCAGAAGAGTATTTTTAATTTTATTTGTGGTAATTTTTTATTGGACCAACTTTTTATGTTCTGTAAGTTGACAATTGTGTCAGACAAAAAGCTGATTGTCAATTTTAATTTTTAGAAGTTTAACGGAATAAAGGAAGAAACATATTCTGCATGACCTTCATCAGTAATGTCTCTCATTACCACCGTTATTTCTACTACTAACTATATAGTTTGGATTGCAGAAAAAATAATTTTTTTAACAATATTTCTTGAGCTATATACTTTAAATAACTATTTTAATCCCATAAGTTATGTTATTTAATTATTTTATAGCATCTACTAATTTGTATATTAATATGTTTTCAACCTAAAAATGAAAATAGGGAGCAGCGACTGGGTACCTGTCGGTTTATAAACGCCTTCAAACTGCTTTGCAGACTAACCCGCTTTACAGTCTTGAAAAATAGTCTAACTCGACGCCGCGCTTCTTAAAAGGGGAAACAGCTCAGTTGGACCATTATTATTTTTATTTTAACTATATATATTTATGAAAAATATTTTATAAATATTAGTTATTGGAATCTATAAATATAAAACTGTTTTAAACTTTTAATTGTTCAAAAAGTAATACAAATTATTATTATGTTACAGGTAAGTGCCCATATTCAAGAAATGAACATTATTGGTATGTATCATAGTACTGTTTTCTATTCTGTTCATAGTTAAACCTTGTGTTCAGAAAATACATTAAACCTTCAATTTTAACGGTATTAACATTAATTGAGATGATTTTCAATCTTTTAATTGTAAATTTATTTATCATGCAATATTTTAATACCATGTAAATATTTTTGGTTTGTTTGTAATTACTTTATTCTGTTTATTTTATTTGCACTTAAAATTATTCTACATAATATTATAAAAATAATTGATAACTACAGGTAATACATATTCATTAATTAAGAATGTTCCCTGAACGTTCTGCTTCAGATTTTGAATGGTTCAAATTACTTTCTGTTTTTTGGCTTGTTTCATATCTTTGAATTAACACAGTTTATCATGACCAGATTTTTGGCAGATATAGTCTGGTTTATAAAGCTATACTATATTGTAATCTAGCCCATAAATCATTTTTATCTTTGTAGTTTGATGGATAATTCTTATTAGTATATTTCAATATATAAGCCAGAATTGTTATTTTTTTGTTTGGTTTCTATTCAATTGTATTTTATATATATATATATATATATATATATATATATATATATATATATATATATATATATATATAAAAGAAACATGAAAATAATTTGTGTATTCTTTTCTTATGTTCTGTATTCAGTTTTTTCTGTTGAAATAGATCGTGATTTCATTTATTATTTCTGATTTTTAAATAACTTTGTTGTCTGAATTATTATTATTTTTAAATATGTTGAATATAGACCATACATACACACCCACAAAACAATTTCCAAAACCTTAGGTCATAGATTCCCAAACCGTGGTACGTGTACCGCTGGTGGTACGCAGTGCATAATAAAATATTTAAAAAAATCTCTTAGTGCTACTACAAATTGCTTATAATAATATTTATTTTTTTTTAAATCGCACAAAAAAATAATTACTGGAAAAAAATACATCACAAATTAACATTTAAAATTTACAATTTTTTAAATTTTATTTCTCATTCATTCGTTCATCAAAAATTAGAGTCTTTTTCAATTTAGGTACGCCAGTTATTTTTAAACAGGAAAAGTTTCTGTTATAGAAAAGTAATTGCTATTATTATGCCATATGTTGTTTTAAATTTGGAGTAGGTTATCTACTATTTTCTCCTATTCGCAATTGCCTTTGCTATGAATTTAATAAAGCTAAGTTGTTGCTTAAAATCAGAGGTGCGTGCTGCATTTACGAAACTCTAAAAGTACGGGATACTTCACAGGAACAGAAAATGTTGTTTGGAGGAGAAGATATGAGAAGGAGGACTTGTTCGAAGAATACTACAATCAATAAAAACTTATTGGCCACCCAACTAAAAAAAAAAAAAAAGGAAAGCGTTTTTAACATCTTAAATAAAGGTTTTTTTACAAGTTTTAATATAATATGTTAACATATGTTTATATAACAGAAGAATAACAAAATGCATTTAAATATTTGTGATACTTTTCTATAACAGATACTTTTCCTATTTTAAAATAACTGGCGTACCTAAAGTAAAAAAAAACGCAAAAATTCTTATTCATTCTCATAAAATAATGATGTTTTTCTTATTTAATATGAAGTTCTCATTGTCATTTGTGAGTATATAAAGTATGATGTGACCATGTAAAATCTTTAGATCCATAGTACACTTTGTGCAGGAGTTACCACTTACTCATCTACGAATGAATAATCTGACGGATTTATCATCTTTGATAAATGAAGCATCAATTTATTCACCACTAATGGCAAAATTGTTCGGACAGCGATGAAGATACACTTTATGGGACCTTAAGCAATTGTAATTTACATTTCATAGGTAATACTGAAAATTGTAATAATAAAAGTCGGATTGAAGTACAAATGCGTGTAATTAGAGTATTTCATGGTGAATATATGGTGAATTCCAATTATATGGCAAATATTTATGACAAAGAGAACATTATTCAGGAATGCTAAATGCTGAAGTTTTAAGAAATAATTAATTCGTTTCACAACATTTCCTTTTTTTTTTCTTTCATTTTTTGTTAAGAATACTTATAGTGTAAAGTTGTACAATAATATGTATTTTAATCTAGAGACTGGCCTATTGTGGACAGCAAACATTTATGATCATTATAATGCAATTATAAAACAACAAAACAATAACGCTTAGAAATAAAAATAAAATATTTCCAAGGTGAATTCCAATTATATGGTAAATATTTATGATAAAGGGAAAATTATTCAGGAATGCTAAATGTTGAAGTTTTAAGAAATAATTAATTCGTTTCACAATGAGATGTGGAATTTAAAATTACATTAAACCTCATATTTTCTTATGAGTTCATCCCGTTATTCTTCTATTGTTTTGTAATATTTGCTTTGTATTGAAGTATTGAGAGAGCGTTTTCTCAAACGCCGCTAAACATTAACTAATGGAAGGAAATATGCATATAATACATTATATATGCATTGTAGTAAGAAATAAAATAAATTCTCTCGTTATCAACAAAAACGCTAGATTCATATCAAAAGTTGATATTAATCCAAATTTATATACCGTATTAGATGAAAGCATTGTGATTTAAATAAATCAATAAATCATTACGAAATTTTATTAAAAAATGTTGTGTGATAATTGTGGGTAATAAATTATATTGCTAAGGGTATTAAAAATAAATTATTGGAACAAAAAGTAGTGCGCTGGTAATATAAATATATCCAATTTTTAATTGATTGGATCTGGGCTTATGTATAATGAATCCGGTTTGATAAATTGAAACATCACAACAACAGAAAAATAATAAAAATAACAAAAGCGAGTAAACAATATTTTCACACGTTTTTGTATTAATGTGCGTTCTTGTAACAATTATTAAGCCTGTCATTAATTGAGCTGAAGTTCACACACATGTCCTTCGATATACACAAATGCTGCTTTGATAACCTCGTTATATAAACCTTAATCATCGCCTTCAGGAAAAGGCCTTCTTGATTTAAATAGCTATAAAAAAAAAAAAAAAAAAAAAAAAAAAAAAAAAAAAAAAAAAAACCTATTGCGAATGGAAATTGACCGCAAGATTATCCTTCTCAATACCGCCATGTGAAGGAGTAGGAAATAAATAATGATCCCGAATGCTTAAGAAAATTCTATGGCAAAAATTATTAAGCTCGCTTATTAATATATAAAGTTGCTGTAACATCCTGGGCATATACCTACTTTAAATAAGAAATTTGTTTCGTACAACTTTTCGTTTTGGAGTTAGACTGTTCACACAAAAACGCACACACACACACACACATAGACCATTTTGTGAAACTTGGTTATTATGACTTAAAACGTCTATTTTCGCTGAAAACTCGGATTCGAAATTTTTCACGATTGCAATACTTTCCCTTACTGTATATTTCATATATGTACGCATGCATGTGAGAGGCCTTGGTGGCTGAGCTAATTAGTTTATTACGTTAATTAATTTATTAATGTTATTAGTACCTATTATTTTATTAGTGTTAATTTATTTCGTGGCGAACCCACAATCTCCCCACTCTGGTAGGAATAGGTTGGTAACCTGTTGGAATAGCCACTTTCAAATATTGCCCTATTTGCCTTAATAGGAGTAGAAAAAGATGTTAAACACCAATAAAAAAATTATAGATAATTGAAAGTAAAAACTATAATGAAGATGATACAACAAATCGGTGTTAAATGAATTAAAATTTTACGTTATTGGCTTTTTGTTAAGTTGTATATAAATTTTACGATTTCTTAGATTTTAGTTTTATTATTTCCAAATTTATGCAAATATCAAAGGTAACTAAAAAATCTATTTGTGATCGTAATCGAACAATTAAAAAAAATATATTGTGAAACATTTTGAATGGGTGTGTTATCAAACGCCATGTAACATTTGTCATTATGAAAATCTGATCTCAGATTCGGACTCAGCAACACCGTAAAAACACGAGCAGTGTTCGAGAAGATTTGAAATTTTCGCCGCCATATTGAATTTATAAATCCATTTCGAATTCTTTATCGACTATCCGAAAAACGCAAAATCTAAAAATTAAATGGAGTCATACGCCATGTTGGATTTTCGAAAAAAAAACAACATAAATTATAGTTATAAAGAACAGTTGGACGTCCTTAATTTGTGAAGTGGAATATATTTTTTGGTAGAACCAAATTTTAGACAGGTAGAATTTCACATTTTCAAGGAATGCATCACGTAATACCTAGGTTGACTAAATTCCTATGATTTGGACCATTCACTTGAGCTCTTTGCGTCTTTTACTCCTATCCGGGTTTCCCATTGTTTCGGAAGCTTAGTAATAGGAATCAGTTGACAAAGATATCAACCACAGCCCAGTGACTGACTTCCTCTGAGTCACTAACAAGGCATTCAGTCACGTCATTCTTCTCATCGCTACAGACAGCCCAAAATGTGTTATCGGATCTGGGTATTATTTTTTATTTTATAGGCTGTAAAGAAGATGAGTGCATTTTTCCCTTTTTAACCTCTAAAGGAATTTGAAAAAATAAGAACTTCGTAGATTACTTATCTGATTTCCTGTGGACCTTATATAAATTTTAAATCAACAATAATACGAAGATTTCATTCAAACGAAAGGTCTAAATGATATTTGTAAAATTTATGAAATGGTGGAGTTATGCCTAGAATTCAGTCCATTTTCGCGCCACTGTTAAAAAAAATCTGGTGCGGTGCGCGCATCACACAACTTTTCCTTACCGTCCTATAATAATTATCTTTTTAATACACTTTTAAAGAGTTCATATAAACACTTCTTCTAATAAACTCAGCAGCATACACATCTTCTCCCACCTAAGTACAATAAAAAAAAATGTTTAAATAATTTTAGTACAACAATCCTGTAAACTACCTATATATTTTAACTTTGTCAAGTTGCAAATATATTTTAAAAGTTTCTGGTTTAGTTTCCATGGAAACATTTTCTTTCCATTAAATAATGTGAAAGTAGAAATTATTAAGTTAATTTCCGCTTTTGTATTCTTAAATTACTTTATTACAGAGCGTATTGTTTACAACAGATTGGCGGATTAGTGGGAGGAGGTTCGCATCTCCTTTCGGATGCGATTGGTTATCCATCTAGGGTCTTGTGCTCCTCATAAAATACACTGTATCTTTGCTAATACTGATCCGATTTCGATGATTCTTTTATTGTTTTTTAGATAATTTAATTACCTTTCATAAAATTCTACACATAATTTACCGTAAAATGCATACTTTTTATGCTATGCGCAAATAAAATATTCTTTTCAACATAACTTTTTTCCTTGCAATTCCTCGGTGATTTAATACATAAATGAATAGTTAAAGGTCTTTATGAAGAATAATTTAGGCAAGTTTCATCAAAATCGTTGGAGCCGTTTTCGAGAAAATTGTAAAAAAGTGTAAAATCGATTATATAAAGTGGCACTTCCGGTTAGTCGTTTTTGACGAAAAAGTTGCTGTAACATCACACCTACCTTAAATACGTAATTTTAGTATCGCACGACTTTTCGTTTTTGAGCTAGGCTGTTCACATACACACAGACATACACACACAGACCATTTTGCGAGGCTTGGTCATTTGTACTCGGTGGACCTTAAAACGTGTATTTCCGTTGAAAACTCGAATTCGAAAATTTTCACTCGAATTTCAAAATTTTCTATATACTTCGTATATAGGTAAGGGAAAGTAAAAATGGTATTGTCGACAAGAAAGCTAATTCCGTTTTTGGCGTGGTAATTTTTCGTATAAAACATGACGACTGCTAGTTTCAATAAAATAAAAAAAATATATTAATTAATATATTAATAATTATATAAGGATTTTCGGCACATTCCAATGGTCACTGCCGGTTAAGCTTTTTATTTTTATATATATTTTTTAAGCTCATGAAATAGAGGAGGTACGTCAGGGTAAAATAGAAAAGAAAAGGGTTTAAACAAATATTACTACACTAATCGAATTGAATCTTTTGTTATAAAAATAAATTAAAACGAAAAATATAAAAACACATCTCAGGTATTTCGAAAAAAAGTAATTAACTGAAATTTGAAAAACTTGTCAAGTTTTTATATCTGAAAATAAGTTTTGTCTAAAGAAAAAATAAGCAAATACAAATATTGAATAAGTGTTTACTTTGAAACATAAACAGTTTTTAAAAAATTACAATCATTTGTTTCCAATTGGGAATATAAGCCGCTAAGAGATTAATGAACAAGACTTGTTCATTAATATTTGTTCATTAATATTTATTTCATTATAACAGTATCCCTACAAAACGATGGACAGTTTTGATCAAAACAATATTAAGAACATGAACCTCGAAAGTATATCAGTTCAGAGCACCTTCGGTCGTTGAAATAGAGAGTGGTATCGAATTTCTGGCTCGTAAGTAGAAAATAATAACGTATATTTTGAGTTGTTAAGATCTTTTTAATATAAAGGCAAATACGCGAGTTTCTTAGCAACAGTTTAAAATGCAATGCCCTTAACTGTTTGTTATTAAAAAAGGCATTCAAGCAGCAGAATATTTTGTAACTCTTCAAAATAATCTAAAATCATATAAACCACATCCATGAGATAGATCTGTTTACAGTTATGATTAGCAACGTATTTTTCCACGAGGGTTATATCATCAGTTCATTATGAAAATACTGTTCCCTATTTCGACAATCGCCTAGATTTGACGCGGGAACGGACTTTTCAGGTGTAAACTATACCTGTACCTACCTGTTGATGAATGTACGTGTTGAACCGTACGTGATGAAGGAAATGGTTACCGAACGCATAGCAATTACTTTAGCGGTCCAGGAGCCGAGAGATACCGCGGTCATTTCTTATTTGGAGGAACTGTTTTAGAGATTATACAGGTTCCAACAATATGTGTCCCAGATACACATTGTGTACAGTACTCAAAAAGGATGTGGATAATGAGGTAATCTAGGGTAAGACTACGCTGCATCTAGGCCAACCAGCTTCCTTCACCTGCGTGATATGAGTTTGATCCAAGCGTTGTTTAGTTATTTCATTCGGATCTATTGGAATCACCTGTATAAACCAACACCAATAATATCCACCGTATCGTTTTATATACACGAAGAAATTATTTTTATAAATGAAGAAATGACTTACGAATTTATTGTTTTGTTTTTTTCGTTTCTGTAACAAATATTCTTCGGTTTTAATGGTGGTTTACAAAAAAGCAACATAGCAAGAGAAACACGATCGAGAACTCTGACTTGGTACCCCACTTGACTTTATTTCAGATTATCAGTTAGTCAAGGAGATCTCTCATCCACATTTTTTTTATCTTTCGGTTTGTATTATCATTGGTGTGGTATTATCATGCTTTATTTAATTCTATCTGGATAGTCATAAAGTTCATCGTGAAATATCCTGTAATTCAATATGAGGTAAATGTGCACTAGATTTTACAAAGTTCGATTATGTTTGAATATTACATTCAAACTCGCATTTCGGTTTTGAACTAGATTGATAATTCAATTTAGTAAAACGTAGCACGCACTTGCCCCTCCTTAAGGGTTAGGTGCGGACGAGATAGCTGGAAGGCTCGTTATTCAAGAAGGAGCGGTTGTGAGGTAAGTGCAAAATAGCTCGTTTCCGGAGTATTATTATGGTAATACATTAATAGAAAATTGTTAAAACGTCTGAAATTCATGTTTTACAATCTTTAATGACAGTCAGAAAAGTGTGATGAGGATCATGATTGAATAAATGTATTGAAAAAAAAGCTTTCATTTCAATGCGCTTGTCGGCAGTTGCACTCCACAAGTATTTATTTTACAACAGAGATCTGCACTTACGCCTACATACGACTGACCCTTCAAATTTCAACGACATCCTGTTCAAGGCTGGGTAGGTACATAAAATAACATTAATTTGAAAATATAAGGCCGGGTTTAAAGTGTTATATGTAATGCAAAAACTTTATTTGTGATCCAGAAATAGTTAATTTTAGAGTGATCTGAAAGTTGTTTTGAATTATATGTAATGATAACCGTATTCTTCTATGGAGTTAAGTACGAGTATATTAAATTAATTTTTTTTTAATTTAAAACTTTCGTTAGATTTGGCTTTAGTACTTTAAAAAATCCCTATATTCATATATTCGGACGAATCTAAGCCTCAAAATATTTTGACTAAATTTTAAAAGTCAATTTTTATAAAAAAATTGAAAAATCGCCCATAATTCAGGAACTCTTTGGTAAATTCAAACCAGATTTGTAGTAAAGATTTTTAAACTACGCGATTTGCTTTAACCGTGGTGTTCCTAAATCTTTTAGAACCAACCAACCGCAAAGAAACTCAATTTTGATTTTATTTTGCAATCAAATTTTTTTTTACACAGACCTTCTAGATAATGCAGTAACTGTTTATATGCATGGAAAGAAGAAATCCCTCTTTCTAATCAAGAACATCAAAATCGGATAAACTGAAGAAAATATACAGAACTTCGAATCGAAACCTAATTTCGTGGCTTAAAATTTTAGAACTCCTCGGACCTGAAAAGAATATATCTTTTGATTTTGATATTTTCAAAATAAGATTTTCTGCTAAAATTTTTGGAGGCTGGTTTATCCAAAAATCTAAACATTTTATTCCATTTATTTTAGAAGCAGACTCTATCCGATTTTTTATTTTTAGGAATTCGATAGTTGGTTTTTTTTGTTATTTAAAAGTTTCCTGAATCTTACTCTGGCAGCTAGCTCTACAATATTTTTGTTAGCTGTATAATTCATTCACTAAATCATAGTTACGTACTATTACATTTTTTTTTTAATTACAAGATATATAGTGAAGGACGTGCTGAAGCTAATTGAGAGCGCTATTATCTCTAGGGACTAGCCTCAATTGAAGATTCATTTTCTTACATGAGCCATAGAACCGATGGATAGCTTCCCACCTTATGGTAAATTACACTTAATCAACAAAGTTATTTTGCTGGATGATTGGCATCATTTGTTTTAAGTACCGCACGAAACTTTAAAGTAACAAGATAATTTCCCGATGTTTTCTTACCTTCCGATATCGAGATGTCGATTACAGAACCTAAGGTTGAATATTTTTTTTTTAAACAACATCTTGTATTATGTATTCTTGATGAGGCACACTTAAAATTGGAAACAAATTTCTTCAGTAACATCATCATCAAAGAAATGGCACATAAGCCTGACATAAGCCTAAAATATACATTAATAAAATACTGTTTTTTTCGTAGAGTTTTTACGATTTCGCGAGATCTTATAAAGGGGTTGGCTTCTTGGAATTAAAATAAAACTGTTGACAACAGCCGTTTTTTGTCTAAGTACAGCCAATTATGCATTTTTTAAATCAATTTCGTTTACCATTTTCTAAGGATTAGATAATGTACTAATCAGTGACTAAGCGTGCTTTGATAAGAAGATAGAATATCTTAATTGTTCTGAGTTCTATTACGCCTTTTATGTCAACAAAAGCTTTCTTGTCCGTTCACAGCCAACAATGCATTCCTTTGGAACCTTTTCAATCAAGCCGGCTTTGAAATTGTTTGTTTAAATTATATTAAAGGATTTGTTACTGGTTTCCAAAGGCCGTATAAATATTTCCTGGCTGTTATTGAAAAATGTTATTGATCATTTCCGTTCGCTTTAAAATTTTACTATCTAGGATACGATTGTCGAAACGGCACTCATAGTAGTGAAGCACACTTTTAATACATATCGATTTTTTTGCCCGGTTTGCAGACGTTTAGGACAATATCTAGAAAAAATATATGAGAAGAGAGTAGTGAGACCAGAGTTAATCATAAAACAATAGCTTTAGTAAATAAATCAGATCTTAAACGAAACTTCTTTTTTTTTTTTGTCTAAGTTGCTTACAATACTTGGTGTTAATTTACTTAGCACTGTTCGTTTTTATTTTATTTTTTACGACTTTGGACCAAACTGGGTTCGCTTCACTAATAATCCAGTCAACTGCGGACCAGGCAGGGGTCTCGATGGAAAGTTTTGGAGAAGTTCTGAAAATTTGCTCAATTATGTTTTTCGGGATGCTGATTACGAATTTCAGCTTTGTCACCTTTTTCCGGAAATATATATATATATATATATATATATATATATATATATATATATATTTAAAAAAATGCGCTAAAGCTAAACAAATAAATATTTTTTCGGCTTTTATCCCATAGAATGAGAAGTACCAAGGTTAAAGTACCAAGGGCCTGGACTAAGACCTAATATCTAAATTTTACTTTTATTTTTATTTTAAACGCTCTGATTGTTGAAAATTAGTGTTTCAGTTCCAGTGTTAACCTATTAATATTTACAACCGATAATAGAGAAATTAATTTATTTTTCTTTGTTCTTTATGATTAACCTCGGAAAGTATACATCATTAAGTCCACAATTCGTTAATCAATGATTCGTGAGTTTTAATTGATGGACGGTTTGAGGAAACGAATGGAATATGTAAAAGGACATAGGAAGGAGCGGGATGGATTAGAAACTCACTTTTAACTGATTGGCAGCTATTGCCTGTGGCCTTTGTCGCGGAGGACAGCGCCTTGTTAATCCCATTGCGGAAACCGATCAGCGCCATTTGTTCTTGGAGTTGAACAGGCAGTGACGTTGGCCTAAAATTAATCATGTGCATAATCATCTTCCTGTGTTGGATGAATCTTCCCTAACTTTCTATTTTTTAAAAAGTTTAGAATGTAACCGACGAGGAAAGATAACTCAAATACGAGATTTAGAAAAAATAAACAATAGTCAAATGGAAGCTTCCTTTTAAAAGGAAATAATATCTAAAGAATAAATTAACGACCTTCCTGAGCCAGGAGTGAAAGATTGCTGGAAAGTTATTATTCAACTATTACTTCTTTAAATTTTAACTATTATTTAAGAGAAGAGATAATTTATTAATTTGAAACATTTTCCATGTTATCATGTAAAATACCAAAAGTAAAAACCCATGCTTCTGTGCTAGATATAAAATTTATTTGACTAATAATTTACATAACTATTTTAGTTAATTTAGGTATACGTACAGAGAAAAGAATATAAATATTATTAATTAATTAATTAATTAAATTGCAGTTCTTTTACAGGAAAAAAGTAAAATGATAATGACTAGAAAAACAAAACCATATAATTATAATGATAAAAATTAAGCAAAATTGGTTGTAAATATCTGATGTCTATGCCCTTTTCTGCCAACTTCATATATAGAATATACTGTTGTGAAAAAAGTTAAAATAATAATAAATGAAATGCATAATAGTAATAAAAATAAGAATGAAAAAAATGTTATCAGCTTCCAAATTAATTTTTACATTTGAGCTTGTTGAAATCTTATGCTGAATTTTCTGTATATCCATCTTGTTGATAAAGTTGATCATAAAACTGAATTTAAATAATTAAAAAGTTTTAAAATGTAAAGAAATAAAAGAACAAGTAAATAAAATAAAGTATTACATAAAATAAAAGTAAGTAGTAGTAAAGTAAAAGTAAGTATGCTATACTAATTAAAATTTTACTATTTTTAAACTATAATTTAGTTTTCAATACTAGCCTTAATGGCTAAATTATTAACCCTTAATACGGGGCTGACTTCTTATTAACGATTATTTTTTAGATATTTGTTCAGAGGATTCTCAGGAATCAATTTGGAAGCAAAGTCAGAAACTTGTGATTCGACTGGGTGAGGTAGTTTGCAATAGAAGGATAGGTATCTATTTGGGATCAAATTGGCAATATATGAGACATTTTGAATAATTTTATTTTTAAAAAGGAGCGTTGGGGGTTTTAAGGATAATATATAGTCAGGAATCAGTCAGTATTTTTTAAAAATTATTATTCAAGCTGAAGTTTCGATTCAAACATGTGGGTCTTCTTCAGACCTAAAATGAAATTAGAGATATAAGAAGTTTATAATAAAAATTTTACAATTAGTCAAAATTCCTACATATTTATTAAACATATGCTTCATATTGATGGAAGCTGACTCCAATGTTAATTCATTGCAAACTGCAGATTTCCAGTTTTACAGATATTACGGAGTTTTGGCAAATTTTGTATCTATTTTTTATTTACTGCAGATGATCATGTTCAAGAGATTCTAATTATTCACAATAAACAATTCATTAATTCGCCACATTTGTTGTACGATCATTAGCAGCTACTTTCTTTAAAGTGGGTTATTATTTCCGCCAGGCTCTGAACACTCCTGTGATTCGTGTGGAACTAAAGGTTCCCTTTAAGATATCACCTGGAAAAGGAAAAAGAACCACGTTAATTTCACTGTAACATTAAAAGCAAAAGTTTTGCATAAATTCTAAGTATGCCGCAGGTCAAAACATCTTTGCCTGTAAAATAGTATTTTTGTTGTTGTTATTTTAGAAGAGTAAACTGTATTTTTAATCGTTTTATTGTATAACCAAATAATTTATACATATCGTCGCTTTAAGACCAAAAGGTCTAAGAATGAACAAAAGGTGATGAAGTATGAATAAAACAAAAATAAAAAAATCAGTTTTATTATTTCCCTGAAAATACAGTTTTTAGACGTACGATCTTTCGAACTTTATTTCTTATAAGTGAGGTATAAAAACTGAGTGGTATTGTCTGACCATCCTACTGGCTGTTTCACACACACAAACACACATATATGTGTGTTTGTGTGTGTGAAACATATATATAGATCTCAGGTAAAATAAATTATAATCATTTAGTTAAATGAAGAAAAAATTTAGTTCTCCACAGCAGAGATTATTCTGACTAATCTCAATTTTCGGACTTTTGCTTACGTTACGAATCATAATAAAAAAAATTAATAAATTGGAAAAAAACATATCTTAAACAATGAAAACTATTAATCCTTTATTTTCCAAAAGTTCTGGTAGCCCAAATCTGTTATTATATTTTCATCTGGCAAACATCACCGATTCATTCAATGCCTTATTTCGTCATGATAAATTCCTTTTTTCATGATAAATGTCTTTTTTTTCATGATAAATGCCTTATTTTATGATAAATAATAAATTTCGGCTGGATAAATTCAGTTAGTCTATGTATGTTGTTTTTCCTCAGGCAGAAATCATTTATCATACAGAATTAACTGACTGGCACCAATTTTAAAAATATTTGTATTCTTTTTAGCTACTCTCAGAAGGCCGTTTTTATACTTTTTGCTTTCTCACTACCGAAGATAAGGAAGTTTTGTATTGATGCAGACAGTTAAAAAAAAATTATGACCTCAAAATCGAAAATTTCTATTTGCGTTTTACGTTTTTGATATCAAGGAACAAATTTGTTCTCGTGTCTGTCTGTAGTCAAATCCATTTGACGGGCATAACACCTAGTACCATTAATCCGATTTTAATTTAATTTTTAGTAAATGGTCCTAATATGAATTTTACGAAATTTTTCCACCACTTTCGCTTACGCAGGGAGGAGGGAGGGGAGAAACGTATTTTCCTCGACAACCCTATATTTCGTGAAAGGGTTGTTTGATTTGGAACAAAGTTGGAAGAAAGTGGAGGATTAGTGTAAAAATAGTTCAGTATCAATTTTAGCAAATTCCATACACTACTTCCGCTTACGCATGCGCAAACATATGTTCATTGACAAGCCTATATTTCTAGAACGGCTCGTCCGATTTGGCTCAAAGCTGGAGGAAAGATGGAGACTAATGAGCAAATTTTTCAGTATTAATTTCATCAAATCCTCCTTAAAGATTAAAATTAATGTCATTGGACTTGAATTAATTCATAAATATTATATTTTATTGATTTTTTTATTTAAAAATAATTATTTTAAGTTCAATAATGGCTTATGTTATAATTTTGGCATATCATCTGATATTTGTTCGTTGACTACTTAATTGATAAGTGATAATTTAACTATGTATTTATAAGATTAAAAAAAAAATTTTTGTTTATTTGTTTTAAATATTTTTCATTATATTTTATTTCTTTGAATTTGGAGGTCGTTTATTAGGTTTTCGAAGTTGCTAATTTCTATTTTTGTTAGAACAAGAACATTTCAATTTAATTTTTTTATTTTTCAAATTTCATCATCATGGACGGCAATTCTATATTTGATATCGGATTTTTCAGGTGAGTCGGATCGGATCGCGCAGGTGTGTTTCGATTTACCGTTATTTCTTTAGTTTTCTTCGAAATAGGGAGGGGTTTGTTAGGTAATTGAGGGTTATGATTCCGTTTTTTTAGTAGGAAAAACGGAATCATAAACCTTATTTTGAAATACTTAGCAGGTGTTTTTTAAAAGTATTTTTGATACATTGATGGTTTCCCAATTTAAACGATGGATTGCGGAAGCTGAAACAATCTAAAGAGGGAATATTTGTTGATCTTTGATATGATTAAAAATATGTATGCTATGATCAACCTTTCTCACCATCTGTAGCTCTCACACGCGCACAGTTTCTTCCGATACCCTGCAGTAATTATTGAAAACCCTGAAGATAGCCTTCCAAAGGTCCTCGATGACCAGGTGTCCTCGTGGCTGAGAGGGCAGGGACCCCAGGCCTTGGACCAGGATGAGCTCAGTTGGCTGAGGCCGAGCCGGACCTGCCACTTCTGAAGGGGAACATGTCCGAGTGGAAGTCAGCCTTCATATACATCAGATTATAATCCTTAGTTAGAGCTTATAATCTCCATTATATCCTGGAATTCCTTAACGGAGTCGTCACGTATTTAAATATTTTATTAGTTTTGAGCAACTTTTGATTGATTTAATTTGTGGCCTGACACTTTGGCGTTGTACACCGTTTGTCAAACGGCTTTTCAAACTTTTTTTTCGGTTGTTTCTATTGAGTCCTAAGGTGGTTTTACGCAATATCAAGCCATCCGCCATATTAAAATGGGTTAACTGGAATCATTAAAAAAAAAACGGCTTAACCGATTTAGATCAAACGGTTTATTGTTGCTATTTAGATCCTTAAAAAGATTTTCGCAACATTAAACTGTTATCTGCAATCTTGAGACAAAATGGCGGACTACCTAAGATAATATTTTATTTTTAAAAAATTCAGATCAATAGCCACATATCAATTGGGGATCTGTCGTTAAATGACTAATATATTTGAAGTATTGCATATTTTATTGCCCTTTTAGCTTATTTACGAGATTTATAGTCAGAATAATGTAAATAAGATACTAAAATCAAGATCAGAAAAAATTAGACTAACGAGAGTTTACCATATATATATATATATATATATATATATATATATATATATATATATATGTATATTACAGGAATAGAAATAATACAGTTTTTCATTGAGTGCGTGTTATGAATTTCGTATGTATATTTATTATTTCAATTGGATATCATGCCACTTTTTTTTTTTCTTGAGAATTATTTGTTCATGGGATAAATTGAAATTAAATATTCATGTGAGATAAAAGTTTGTACCATTATATCCTTTATGAAAGCTGTCTTTATTTCAAAATTGACGTCAGACATTATTTTGAAATTTTCTCAAACCATTAAGAATACAATATTTTAACATTATAAAAACATTCTAACGTCAAACAAATAAAACATTCTTATACCATTAAGCATACAATATTTTAACATTATAAAAACATTCTAACGTCAAACAAATAAAACATTCTTGGTTTTAAAGATTAATGTGCCAACTATTTTTCTGTGGATTTAAAATGAGTACCTATTCATTTAAAACCAACTGAAAAACTATTTCCTGTCTCTCTCTCTCTCTCTCTTACCCCTCACTCCATCTACCTCTCTCACTTTCTTACTTGGAAACAAAATATGAACAACCAGCGAATTGAACAACATAATAAATATTTAGAATAATACATAATATTATGTTATGAACATTAAATATTAATTACTCGTGGTAATTACTTTCGTCAGTCATTTTTTAAAACATTAGCCTAAGGACTTAGGTAGGTAATAGGTAATTAACAGTTTTTTTTTTAAATTATGTGTTTTAACTATTTTAATAAAAGATTAATTGTAAATAATATTAATATAGTATATAATTTTTCTGAAAATTGCTAAATATTCGAAACGTAGTATGCGGACTATTGTAAATAAAATTTTCGTTATAACTTTTAAAACCTATTGCGTAGGTCTCAATTAAAAAGAGCTGTTTGTTTTTGAAAAAATATTTTTCATTATTTTAGAGACTCTAGATTTCGTGTGTGGAATTTTTCTTTTATATCCTTTATTATTTTGTCTCTTTTGAGTTTTTGATCTTCTTTATTAAAATAAATAATATCGATAATAAGCTGGTCATTAGAATAGGTGAACATGAGTTTATATAAAAGAGCATTTTCCCTTTGCAGAAACATCTCTACTTTTTTGTTCCGTCCGGAAACAGGTTCTGCGCACTTTGGATACCTTATTATAAAATATACACTCAACTGGTTAGTCAAACTTTTAGAAATGGATGAACATTGGTACCCTAAATTATGCTTCACCAATGCTCCGAAGTAAATTGAGTCCAGGGAACTCTTCACTTTCACAATACAATTGGTGTCCCCAATTGAAGGGTTACTTGAACACGTTAGAGGGGGAGGAATTTATTTTTGAAAACGATACCGCCAAAATAAATATTGGTATCAACAGAATTTTGAATATATATATAATCTATCTACAGGAAAAGGATATGAAACATTTGCAGGCTTCAGATTACAGTGAAAATTTGAATCCTTTTTTGCAACAGTTACCAAATCTCGCAGTATTTATTAATACCGGCTTACTTTAAATACACCAGAATATTAATACAGATTAGACTATCTGGTAAACATATGATTTAAGTAAATCATACGATTGTCAGAATTGATCCACAATAAGAGTATAAAATGTGCAAAAGAAAAAATAAATACTTTATCATGTATTATTGAAGTACCTTATATATACACTAATTTGAGATTAAGGCTTTACCAAGGAAGGGAAAATTTTAATGGGCTCGGAATATTAAAACCACAAACCGTAGAGGATATGAGAAAATTTTATTTGTTCATTGCTGGAATTTCAAATTATAGAGTTGGCTGGATAGATCACATTGAATAATGTCCTTGTCTCACTGTAAATGACTACATAATAATTTTTGGCTTTATATTTATTGAATTAATAATATATATCTTTTAGTAGTATATGTTTTAGCCTAGTTTGTAATAATAAAGTTTTTAATTTAATTTTTAACGATATTATGTTATTTGGTTGAAAAAAAGAGAATATTTACGTTGATAATTAGTTTTTTCGTTGTTACTGATAATAGTTTTTAGATACAATTTTTTAGATTTTTAACTTTGTTACATATATTATTTTAATAAGGTAACTTTGGCCTTTTTTTTATTATTTTTGTCTTAAATTTGTATTTTACTTTTAAAATATCAAATATTTTAAATTTAAAACATAATATTGTATAAATGGTTTTATTTGTTTATTTTTTGTCTTAGTTTATGCATGCTCTTGATTATTATATATTTTAATTGTTATTTTTAGTCTATAGTATGTTATTTAGTGTAGCGTAGAGTTAATATATGAATTTTTAAAAAATGGATAAAAAAAAAAAGAAGTGTTATGATAATTATGATGATGATAATTTAAAGATAGTCTCTATTTGCATAGTGTTCTTCCCTGGAAACAAATGTAAATAAATAAAATAATAAACTGGTTGTACGTAGGTAGGCCCCTCTAAAAGTTCATAGCAACATATTTTACATTCAATCTTTGAAATCGAATGGGAACAGAAGTGCGAATGTTCGTGGCTGTCCGTCGAGGCTTCCTCAACCGCAGGAAGTTTCTAAGAGTACCAAAATCACTGTATATAAACCGATATTCCTTCCCATCCTATCTCACGCCTCTGAATTCTAGACTCTCACATCCAAACATAGGAGACAAATACAAACAATGGAAATGCGCTACCTGAGGAAAGTCGAAGGAAAGACTAGACGAGACAGGATTTGCAACACAACCATTCGATCGAATCTCAAAATAAAGCCCGTGGAAACAATTATGGAGGAACAAAAATTAAGATGGTTCCGTCACCTTCTCAGAATGATCCAAGATAAAATTGCCAGAAAGACTTGCAAGACTCAAGTGGAAGGCAGGAGACCTAGGGGAAGAAACCGAATATCCTGGAAGCGTTCCAGAGACGGGGATTGGACTGGAGCAGGACAACTTCACACTGCATAAGCGGTAAAAGAGGTTTTGTATTATGATGATGATGATCTTTGATATATATTCGGCAGACCTTATACTCACTATCTCGCTATCTGCCAGATAGCATGGACCAAAACTATTCACTTTAATTCGCCGAGGTCAGAGACTGACTCACCTGGTCACCCTTCCGTGCAATGACTCAGAACTCTGATATCTTTTATCAATGGTCTGGCGTCCACTGGGCCTTTTGTGAGTACGCTATTTTTCTAAAAATGAAGATAGTATTTCTAATAATTTTGTATGAATGTTGCAGACCATTCATTGTTTCAGATACAGTAAATCATTTACTATGAAATCGGTTAGCATTGAAGGAAAAAACAAGTGAGCAAATAATAATGAAATGACGTATCATTATTATCATTGTACTTCTTAACGCTTTTGAACGGATTTGTTTTTATTACGAAAGGTATGAGCCTCTCAATCACTTCATTTATTTAGGAAAAAAATTGGTACGGAAAAAAATTTAATCCTTCACTTATCTAACTCATATCTTTAATCTTCCATAAAATTATGGCAAACCTAATGCCAAGCTGGTTTTTTTTTTAATCCCTATTTATTTTGGTTATCAATGGAATATTCCCAAATCACAGCCTCTGAAATCGCCTTTAATAACTTACCAGTTGACGATTCATCAATTCAAGCATCATCAGGATAAAACACAGTTAAATAACATTTCTCAAAGAAATATGAAATAATTGGTCAGTTCTTCCATTCCATGTGATTGGTAACTAAACATCAAATACAGGGTAAACGAACAGACATATCACGTCTCACGTCAACAGTCAAAGCTTATTCTTGATAGTTTAGTGGAGGTAGCTAAAGGCTATTGGATCTATCGCTCATAAAATGAAAATAAGCTAACGTTGAGTAAATAAATATAACTTTTAAAAAAATTAAACAATATCGACATTTTTCGTGATTGCCATTACTTAATTGGTGAATGAGCTTCCATCAAACTTCTTCCAATTTATTTTATTTTTATTTTTTTTTTTTGCATGATCTCTGAGAGACCGTCATGATTTTCGGTTTATGCATTCTTATATTTGCATTAAACATATATTTTTAAATTAAAAATATATTTTAAATTGAACACATTAAACACACAAAACATTAAATAGGTATTTATCATTTTTAAATCTTAAAATTTCGATTTTGAGTTAATAAAACCTGTTTTCTTCTTTTTTTTTTTTTTAAACATACCTATTAAATGTTAATATAACAATGAATGTAACAAATTTTATTATGGTATCACAATGGGATCATGTAAAAAAAAAAAGTTTTGTGGAAGCTCACTCACTAATTAATGACTCACAAATAATGTCGGGTAAGGTAAATAACTTAAAAACGCAGTTTGTATGATGACTTTTAGCAAATTATATTTAATCGTTTAAAATATGACATATATAGCGTATCTCCATTTCAGTATGAAAAAAACTAGGCATAAAAATACATTTTTTTTTTTTTACAATTGAATCCATAAAAACGCCATCATGAAATTTGTCCCGTTGCATTTTAATAGCATGTATATGTAACGTACATTTTTTCGAAAAAATTAAAAATTTCGTTTTTGGGTTTTAAAAAAATAACATTTTGGTAATTTTTAAACATTTGAAGAATTAAAGATACATATCAAATTGAAGCTCATGCAATTCTAAAAATGATGACAATATTTTGAGCTTTCTAGGGTGGATAGTTTTGGAGATATAAGCTTTTTAATGATTCAAAACATATTTTACTTTTTATTTTTTTTAATTTCTAACTCCAAAACTAAACATAGGAAAAATCTGAAATATTGCATTTTTTTACCCTAGCTGGTAGTACTACATATGTACAAAAAATCATTGAATTCTGAGACATCAAGTTTCAAAGCATTGCTTGATTTGACACGAAATGGACCCGTTTGTGTATCGTAAGTAAGCTAAAAGGATAATAAATAGGCCCGGTTACCGTATTGAGGTTGTTTCTTTTAATTACGAGCTAATTCTATTCGACCAGATTTAATAACTGTATTAATTTAAATTTATTATTATAATGAATATAAAAAAAAATATATATATAAAGGAAAAAAAAAATCTTTAGGAATAAGCCGTTCTCAGGGAAACGAAAAACAATATAAATATGACCTTCTGTTTAAAAGTTCTGTGTCACAAGATTATTAATTCTGAACGTCAGAGGTAAACTTCCCAAGCAAACAAAGCCCAATTTTGTTGTTTTTGATTTAATTATCGTATTTGCATTATTCTGGCCATATTATTCAAGCATAAGTATCGTAAATATGCTAAAATGATAATAAAATATGCAATACTTCAAATATAAAGATTTACCTACTACCCACAGCAAGCAATACAGTGCGGTCTGAAACTTCTTTTTATTCCCCTGTAAAACTTTGGAAATGTTATTATCGACTGTTTACCTCTAATGTACAGAATTATTCGCAATATCATGTAGATTACCGCTAAGTAGTATTCAATTACTCCTAGTGTTGAAATTATAGATTATACTTATGTATAATTAATTTGATTTATATTTAACTTATTGAATTAGCATATACTGCACACTAAACAAACTAAACACCAAGAACAAACTACAGTACAAACTAAACAAAATAATTGAAAAAAATTAAAAGGTCGGAATATTTCTTTATTTTTCTTTTCCTTTTTTTTTTTTATTAGAAATCACTCTAGATATTTCAATGTACAGAATTATAAGTGTAATAAATTAACAGTCCTTAGTATTGATTTCGTTGAATAACTTATAGAAGTAGATCTCTTACCCACGATATCTTCATTTTCTTCCTAGTATTCCCAAGAATATTGTTTCTTGATATCTTGATATCTTTGCTTCTATATGTTTTGTAACCAAATCGTATGTTACATTTAGAAAAGTCTTTCGTATAGTCTTGCTAAAGCTTGCTTTACCGCAAATAAACTGATACCCCCTATTCATAGTCACGATTTCAAATATTTATTTGTTCTTCTACAATAAATTCCATATTCAATCGAATGCGTTGAATCTTAGCTTAGCTTTCGAGGTACTTGTAAATTAGTGACACTCATGATTCAACCCGTTTTTGTAATGCAACCACAAAGTGAATCCGTGTTATAATCATATTCCAATAAATTTAATGCCATGCGGGTACAAGGACGACACAACAACAACGAAAACGTTAAATAGTCAATCAACATAAAGCAAATAAATCGACAAATGTGGTGATTTACTCGAATTTTCGTCATTCAATAGGATTATAACTATAATTCCATTGAGGTAGATTTTCCTTTCTAATGACAACATACTCCTAATCTTCTAATGTTTTGTTTACGATTAACGATAAATTTTAGATAATGTATAGGCTCATAAGAATGGTCCATTATTGTTCTATAAAGGACGAAGATAAAGACGAAATAGGATTAATTAAATAGAGCAGACAAAAAAAAAAAAAAAAAAAAGAGGCAAAAGTATTATGAGTATATTATAGGAAGTTAAAAAAAAAGAAAAGGTCATTCAAATAGTAGTAAATTACTATCAAGTCAACGTTTCGCCAATTCAGACATCATCAGGTCGGAAATAGACAAGATCTCGTAAATGCAAACCAGAGACAGTACAACTCATATCAACAGCTATAAAGGACTGACAAAATAGAAATAGTATATTCCGCCAAGACAAGTTTATTGGTTATTTATTCACTTGTATTCAGGAGACTCATGGCTTCAAGACGGGCAAAAAGTACTCTGAGTAACGAATATTTTCCTCGAATACTCGGTGCTCGTTACTCAAGTATGCATCAGTAATTACCTATGAATTACTAAAAAATTCACCAAGCAAGAAATTGTAAAAATACGTGAAACCAAATACGTTGGTGAAAACAACAGAAAAAATAAGCAATTATTCCTTTGGATAATTTTTTTGGGCGATACCTAGTACCAAGCGATCCAAAAAGTAATAAAAAAAACTGAGATTTTTTTCTTTAAATTTACTAAAATTGAATTTATATCAAAGTCTAATATTTAATGTTTTCGATAAAATCTCCTATTTATAATTATTAAAATTATTTTCTAAAAATTAAAAAAAAAAAATCGGACATCAGTTAATATGTGGGACATTTTTTCGAAAATAAGAAAACTACAATCACATGAAGAAACCAGGCTGTTTTGATGCAGGTAGCAGAAATTTTGATAAAACATGGTCTTAGATTGTTTTATCAGGGATTAGTTTTCATGTTAATAATAATTTTACATATGTAAACGTGTTCTAAACATTAAAATCCTCGCTCCCCCACGTGTCCCATTGTTAGAATTTTCTACATTGACTTTGCTCAGCTACGAGAAAACCTAACCTATCGCTATCAAAATAAATTAGGCGTGCAAACAAGCTCAGTATTTTCAGGGAATAAAAACAAATTCTTCATCGAATAATTACGCTGACAATTAGTTAAATTGATTGCTTGTCCAACATTTCTTGTACCTCACTCCCTCACTTGACCAAATTGTAACCTATGTTGAGAGAAACCTCCATTAAGATGCTGTGACTATGAGATGTTAAGTTAAAAAATGTGCTTTGTGCTTGGTGATCCTCATTCTCTCATCTCCTCATAGAATAGAAAAGGAAGTTTAATAGTTGATGAATTTCTATTCTAGTTCTACAGATTTAGGATTTGGTGTACTGTAAATATGGAAGCTCTAAGTTGTTAAGGCCCTAATCAGTAAACAATAAATACGTACAAAAACCTCACTCCTTCACTTTTTATCCATTTTAAAAATTATATTTCATTCAATGTGTCTCTAATTCAGTTGCTTTATTAATAGGCTAAAATTAAGTTATCTCATACACTTTTTAATAATAATAAAAATAATAATGTAATACTAATTTAATAATAATGTTTTAACTACAAATTATTGAAAATAAATATATTTAAATAAAACTATATATTTTTTATTTTATATTTATAATTCCCTTGTAATATTCCCTCGTCTTCACTCCTTCACTCTACTATGGTCACTCCCTCATACATACTCTCACCTCCTAACTTTTGTAAGTTGGAATATTTTGATTTATCCCCAGTTCTAGAAACAATTACGATGAGATATTTTGACAACAGTGTCTCAGATGCAATTAAAATTAATAAAACTTATATAAAAAAATTACGGTGCTATCCAAAGCAATCTTCCTATTTTCGAAGAATGACCCATGCATTGGAATATCTAGAGTGATTTCTAATAAAAAAAAAAAAGGAAAAGAAAAATAAAGAAATATTCCGACCTTTTAATTTTTTTAATTATTTTGTTTAGTTTGTACTGTAGTTTGCTCTTGGTGTTTAGTTTGTTTAGTGTGCAGTATATGCTAATTCAATAAGTTAAATATAAATCAAATTAATTATACATAAGTATAATCTATAATTTCAACACTAGGAGTAATTGAATACTACTTAGCGGTAATCTACATGATATTGCGAATAATTCTGTACATTAGAGGTAAACAGTCGATAATAACATTTCCAAAGTTTTACAGGGGAATAAAAAGAAGTTTCAGACCGCACTGTATTGCTTGCTGTGGGTAGTAGTAAATCTTTATATTTGAAGTATTGCATATTTTATTATCATTTTAGCATATTTACGATACTTATGCTTGAATAATATGGCCAGAATAATGCAAATACGATAATTAAATCAAAAACAACAAAATTGGGCTTTGTTTGCTTGGGAAGTTTACCTCTGACGTTCAGAATTAATAATCTTGTGACACAGAACTTTTAAACAGAAGGTCATATTTATATTGTTTTTCGTTTCCCTGAGAGCGGCTTATTCCTAAAGATCTTTTTTTTCCTTTATATATATATATTTTATATTCATTATAATAAAAAATTTAAATTAATACAGTTATTAAATCTGGTCGAATAGAATTAGCTCGTAATTAAAAGAAACAACCTCAATACGGTAAACGGACCGTATGTCTGATTAAATCTTGCATTCACTATTTTGATATATTCGAATTTAATGACACAAAAAAACATGAGGCAGCAGTGAGTTTGAAGTTATAATTTATTTGAAATTTTCGGCCGCCATATTGGGTCTGATATTTTGAAAATATGATCTCAGATTCGGACTCAGCGAACCCCAAGTCTCCAAACCTTGAGTTTCATAACAAGTCGGTTGCAAAAAACTAATTGTCTTATTAAACCCGATTGTTTTTTTTTATTTTTTTATGATCCGGCACTAAATTCTTTATAAGATACTCAAAGAATCTATCTTTTCATCTGCTTGACTGTTTCTCGTTTCCTCAAATATCCTTTGAAGAATTTTTACACTACATTATATGGTGTGTCCCCACGACATTCCTTACCGCTTTGGGAGAACAGTCCAATAAAACTTTTTTATTTTTAAGTTTAGCCCATTTAATTATCTTTCAAATGAGCATCTGAAATGTTTCGGGAGATGTACAGTTTCCATGTACAGATTATTATGGAAAGAAAAAGGTTTCCATAAAAAGTTCAAAATGCTGTATCATTCCTATTGTCCAATTTCGACGACTTTTTTCGTTTTTAGGGAATTTAATTTCCTTTCAAGTGCATAATTTTTGACTAATGTCCATATTTTTTATTTTTCATAACTTCTTTTTCTTTTTTTCTTGAGAATGTACTATTTACTAAAACTAAATGCTTTGCATCAAAATCCTTGTTGCCTTGGTTCTTAAGAATATAGAAAAAAAGGTTTTTCGAATATAGCGTACCGGGTACCCGATTTGGTACACAGGCATCTTGGGACTAAATCCTGTAAAAAAAAAATCAGTCCACCCGTTTAAGAGACAGTCGATAACAGATCAGTCGCCCCTTCACAGACAGACCAATGGCTGAAAACGCGTTTTTGGACTCGGGGGGTTCTGAAACGCATAGATTCGTTGGAAACTGCACATTGAAAATTTGACCCGACTACAATACCTTCCTTACCTATGTGATAAGGAAAGTAAAAATGCTCGCCATATTGAATTTTCGAATAAGCGAGAATGTTGCGGAGATTTTTTTTTTTTGTTTTCGAGACCTTAAACATATTTTCAGATTAAACAAATAAAGGTAGGAATGAACATTCGACAAATAATATCCCATAGATTAATTTTTTTACTATTAATTCCATATATATATATATATATATATATATATATATATATATATATATATATATATATATATATATATATATATATTCTTAGTATGGTAACCCAATATATGAAACTTATATTTCATAATGCACATGTACCCTATGCCCATTTATAACAGATAACATTACTTCAGAATGATTTTATTTATTATATATTTATATATTATGTGGTAATTATATAAAAGTTGTAAATTATTTTATCGTTTTTTTTTTTTTTCATAGTGGAGATTATTTTGCTTATCTTGGAAATTAACAGATAAATCTATCACAAGATAATTTTATCAGCCTATAGGATTGTCTTGAGTGAGCCAACATAAATATCCCTGGTTAAATTCTAGCAAATAAATAAATAGTTTTAATAAAGTGCGGTAGCTGCAATAAATCATAATAATTAAATAACAATTTCTTAAGAATCTTCGCCTTTCTTTTTTTTTATTCACTTCCATTCAAAAATAATCTTAGTTTATTATATATATAAATTCTAATTTGGCGGATTAATCACTTTTTAACAGACTTTGTCACATTAATTTTAAATGAGAACAAATATTGAATTAATAATACTCTATACTAATTAAAATAATAACGTTTTGAGTGTGCACGTGTATATATGTGCTCACTAAAAAGGTACTATTGATTTTTTCTACTTCTCATCCATGTTTATAATAAATGTTTATTTGACGAAATTAAGTTTTTATGAAACAATTAATAAAGGTACAAATTATATATAAATAGATTTTCCACGAGTTATTTTCCCGTCGCCGATAAATCCGTCCGAAATGACGGATTTATGGGGAAGAAATTCTAAAAAATATATTTTTATAAACCTGTCCTACTGAAAATTGTACGCTGATCATAAAAGTTTCAGGAAACATTGGCCCGCGAAAAATTCAGTTTCCATAAGCTATAGTGAAAAAACATGTTTCTAGTACCACTATCAAGAAAATAGTGGTTTGAAACTTATTTCCAGTCTACAAAAATAAAAACATACTCTCGTTATTCTTCAGCAAATAAACGGTGGGAGATGGATATAATATATAAATAATAGGAAATAGAATTATATACAAATTTTCGCAGCAGATCATAATTCGTGTGAACTCGAGTGTTTTTGCGAGTAGGGTATTCTAGAACGAATTTGAAGGTACGATTTACAGATTCTTGCGCTTGTTAGAACAGCGTTCTGGATGACTTCTCCTGCGTGAATAAAAAAATTGTTCATAGACGGATGCATGTGGTACCAATCGTACTCCTTTACATATAGTTCAGCAGTCTTCTTCGCTTAGGCATCAAATTTGTCAGCATCTATGCAAACTACACTGGCTAACATTGTCAAAATAATGCCAAATGGAGAAATGTCTCGTTGAGCCTGTGATAGTGGATGTTAACGTAGGATCGCTGAAAAACGACCGAGCAGTGTTACGATCATTGGTGGGACCATACCCAGCTTTAGGATTATTCACCGATATACCGAGTTCCGGTAGCACTTATTTTCGGTAGAAAAGTAATATCAAAGAACTTTTTTAAACAACTTTCATTTCCATAGTGGAAATTTGATAAATATCGTAAAGAATGCTATCAAATTATTTCCTAATTCTTAACAAATAAATAAAAAATTGTAGCAATTGACGAGAAAAATCAACTGATTTATCTGGAACAAACACAGCTCTCCAGCCAAGAAAATGTAAACGTTTTAGTTCACCCTTTCAGGGTCAAAGTACTTAGCAGTCCCGCTACAAATATCAACTAATCTCAACTCGAAATGAGAACTTCAAAAAATTCTATTTTGTCGCGCTAATTAGGCAATTTTGACCGCTATGTGTCGAATTAAAACAAAATTGCCGTAATATCGTTAAGATAAGTTAAAATTGCTTTTCTTAAACGTTGGAGCATTTTCCTGCCAATTAAATGTATTGTAAGGTTTATTTCTTAGACAAAATAAAATAAAACTCCGTCCTTCAACTTGGAATATAACATCACAATCATTTCGATAATTGTAGTTGTTCGGTAGTTTTATAATTCTTTATTTGTTGAAAAAAACAACAAATGATAAATTATTTTTAAAGTGGCGCGAGTGTAATTTGCATTCTTTAGAATAATTAGCGAGCTGATTTAGCTACCATTAGATGACTTGGACATTTTTTGATGATGTTATATTTTCATGGTCTTTATAATAGTTTATAATAATAATAATAACTTTATAATAATAACTAGGTAATTTTTTTATTTATTTTTTTCATCTTAAATACATATAAAACGAGAAAAAGTAAATTCGCTTACCATTAAAATTGAAGAAAAAGAGATTAAATATATATGTGTTTGTGTGTATATATATATTTTTTTTTCTTCTTTTTTCCTTCCATAGTAACCCTTGAGCCGGTCGTGCATTTGTAAAATTGTACGGGCTCCATGCTACTATAGGCATACTACCTGTATAGTAATATTTTAGTAGCATTTGGTAAGATCATTCATTACTGAAAAAATATAATGAATGAAGAAAAAAACAAGAGACAAATAAACAAAACAAAATATTGAATAAAATAAGAAGATAAAAATAATAAAATAAAATAAATAAATAAAATGTAAAGAATATATAACAAAAAGATTAAATCTTAAACTAAACTTGAAAATATTGCCAATTAAACTAAATAATACAATTGAATAATATACAAAGCACAATAATTTGACAATTATACTAAATGATGCAAACAAATAATATGCAAAATACAAATACATAATAATTACTAATATATTTATATATAGTTTATATATATATATATATATATATATATATATATATATATATATATATATATATATATATATGCTACTGAAACCATCCAGAATTTCGAATTTCACCAGGAGGGAATTATATGACATCCTGAAAGGATTGAGAGGGATGAAAATAGGTTATCAACCTTGAAGTATAATGGGTTTAATGGAGTTTTTCATGAACTTTCTTTCGAAATTGTTTTCCGATTTTAAGGTTCAAGTACTCCTAATTGCAGCAGTCTGCAAATTAAAAATGCTTCGAAAATTTTTTTTCCGGTTTTAAGTTAATACTTAATGTGCGTCGCCTAAACTCGTCCCCCCAGTTATCAAGTCTTATTGTAGCTAATTGCTAAAAAACTTTTAAAATATTTCAGCACCACACTGCTGAATATTGATAATATGATAGTTGCGGCTTGTCTCAGCATTGTTCAACTACAGAACGAGAAGAAGCTGGTTGCAATTTTCGTTCAACTTTAGAACGCTATTCCCATGCACCAAAGTAAGATATTTTTTAATTTATAATTACTATCTGTAGACTGGAGTACTGTTTCCATGTTCAAATTGTCCGACACCCGTACTTTAACTCATTGAGATTGGGGACCTGCCATTGTTTTCGTAGATCGAGTCCTAAATTCATTCTGTACAAGGTTTTAGGTGACGGATTTAGGACCCGGTTATTATCTTCCACTTTGTTTATGCCATTTTTTTCTCTCTTATTTTTAATTAAAATTAATTCTAATCTATAATGAATTTTTTTAAATAAAATAGTTACTTATCAAAATGTTTTAGGTATTTTAATGTTAATAAATCTCGTATTTGGAAGTTATTTATCTGTATTTAAATGTCTCTGGCTTCAAATAAATATTAAACTGTGAGTTTAATTGAGGACAAAATTAGAACCACTCTTTTAAATTCCCTACACTTATTTAAGTATTGTTTTGTTTACTCTGAGAAAAGATTATTTAATTCGGTCCAAAAACGTTACCAACATTTGTTGTTATAGCACAGAGCTGCTTGTTTTAATTTTTCAAGGATTTTAAACTTTATTTGTACTTTCGTATTTTCCTTAGGGTGGTGATATTTGGCCTCCTTCCTTTGCAATTATAAAAAGTGCAAATAGTAAAACTTTTTAAAAAAATAAGTCGAATATATGGTACATAAAAATAATTCCATTCAGTGGTTATTAACGATCAGTTAAGATGAATCATAATAATAAACAACAAATTAAAAAGTGTTTTTTTAAACATTTTAGCCAAATAATTAGGGATTGATAAATTATTTGCCACTTCTATAATTTATCAATCCCTAATTAGATTGATCCTTCTATACCATCATGCGGATATCAACTGATTAAGTATTCAATAAATAAAATTATAGAAGTAGCAAATAATTTATCAGTCCCTAATTAGATTGATCCTTCTATACCATAATGCGGATGTCAACTGATTCTAGCCAACGTTTCGGACGTTCCAAGCAGACTATCTTCGGGGCCAGAGCAACATAGCTTGCTCTCATAATAGCTTATTCTAGCTGCTATGTGTTAAGAGCATTTTATCTAATTTTAATATTTATCTGAATTTGTGTGCGCATTCTTGCCGTCGAATGAGAAGGTCACGAAGAAATTTTTGTTAGACATTTGAGAAACGTCAACAAGTGACTTACTGAAGAACCATTAATGAGAATGGAATTTCCAGTGAAAGGGTAAATATCTATTTTCGGTAAGATCTGTTACTCAAGGACAGGTGAGTTACTCTTAAAGATGGTTATAAAATACAGAATTATATACAAACTAAAGCTGAGTATATATTTCAAATTTACTTTAGTTTACTTAACTAGTTGAAAAAAATGTTCTATAGGTTAATAAAAGGTATTTCGACATTTTTAGCATGTAAGCATCTCAAACAGTCTGAAAAGACTAAACAAAAACTAAAGAAAAAGTTTTTTTTTCTAAACTGTCTTTCTACAGGATATGTGAAACTGTCTTTGCCTCATGTAAAAATACTATCTCTACTTTGTTAGTATGTTTCAAACTGCTGATATGAGATGTGCAATATCTGGATCTGCATTTATGTCATCTTATCTTTTTCTTTCCTGATGATGCGTGAATTTACGAAACGTTGACTGGTTACTTATTTACTGATATTTGAGGCTCTGTTTTGGAATCTTTTTCAATAATATTCAGACAACATTAATATTTCTTATAAATATTTGTTTTATATAATAATTTAATTAAAATTATTATATTTTTTAAAATAATAAATAACAGTTTTAAATTTCTTTTTCTTTTTGGTGTAACAAGCCAAATTGATTTAAAATGTTCATTATTCTAATATGAGTATCACATGAGTGTATTAAACAAAATTAATCAACGTTTTTATAAAACCTATACTAATAACAAAACGATTATGTTTTTAAATTTGATCTATTGCAGAAAATTATGTTATTTATATTTATAAATGTAATTTATTGAGTATTTATCAGAATAATTTTAATTAGATTATTATATTATAAAAAATATGAATGAAAAATATTAAAATTGCCGGTAATTAAACTAGATATGAATTTATGCTTTTAAATTGTGATTTTTAAATGATAAGCTTGAAAAAGCTGAAACCTCGTCATGGTAAAATTATAATAAATTACATTTTTTTATAATAATAAAAAAATGTCAAAAAATTGTTTTTTCTTCAATATTAATGAAAAAATAGTTTACATTATCATATTCTGATATTAATGATTTGTAGCTTAATATAATATACATTTTATTTGTATAATATAATAGCTAATATAATATTGACGCAAATTGAGTCAAATTTCTTCGAAGTGCGGGGAGGTGGTGATACCGTGGGGGACATGGAGTGGGGGTCGCGGCAAGGGTGGCTGGGAGTTAGTCGGCCGTGAGCTGGTGATCTCTCGACTTCTCGGTGGATCAGTGACCCAAGTGTGTTCTGTGATCGCTTCTCCAGCTTCTTTTCTTCAACTTTAATCTTCACTTCTTCCTCTTTGGTGAGTATATTCCGTAAATTATACTACTTTCTTATTTATAAATTATCACTTTCTCTCTGTAAACAGGCTGGCAAATACATGTGGGTTTGAAAAGGGTGTTATGTGTTTTTTCAGCTTATATTTCTTCTTAATGAAATAATTTAAATACCTATAAAGTTTATTATTATTTCATACTATAAATAAATACTAGTTATTGAAAAAATATACATATAAACCAATATTATTTTAAATCATATTTTATAAAGTAAACGATTACCTTTAAAGCATTTCTAAGTTCAGTTTTTGAAATTTCAGGGGTATGTCTTAGAAAGTTCGAATTATACTTGATAGCAAAAACTTCAGTTTTTTTTTTTTCTAAAACCAGTTTTCTGTCTATGTCTCATTGGCGATTTAATTCCATTTGTTATTTATTTTTTATGTTAGGTTACTTTCTAAACCTTCTATTGGCTAGCCTTGAAATAACTATCACTTCTAATGGAAGCGGTGAACGTTTCCAGAACTATTTTAAAACGCCCAATAGAAATCTTGAAAACAATTATTTTTTAAATAATTTAATTTAATCGATTTTAAATTTTCTTAAATTATTATAATTAACGAAACATATAGTTGATTTTTTGATTCGAATGATTTTTTCCATATTCATATTTATTTAACATGCAACAGATTTAGATTAAATGTAAATCAAAAATTATTTTTCGGAAAATCGTAGTTCGTAAGATATAGTATTTTTCCTGACATTTTCTGAATAAAAAAATGGAATTCAAAGAAAAATTCTATTAATTTTTGTTGTGGTTTATTGCAATCAACAGACGTACCTTGATAGAACAAGATTTCATTGGCAGGATAATATTAGGCCGGTTTCAATATCTTTGAAGTTTTTTTTAATAATATGGAGGAGTCTCTGGTATTGCTTCCCAAAATTCTGACTAATCAAGAAATTTTGTTTATTTTATTATTTATGATTTAGTCAATTATTTTTTATTTCACCAAATGAATAAATAAATACCATTCATGTCTATTATTGAATAATAATAATACATTTTTAACTAGATAAGTCTTTTAACGAAGCAAATATATATATATTCGGCCTACGAACTGATCCTAAATGCAATTCATACCGAAGGAGATTAAAATATCTTATCTTTATTTGATTCTGTCGTATTAAACCGAAATAAACAGTTATAGTTATTTATCTCATTTAGAAATTAATTTCGTTTTTTAGTTATGAAAGCTATAATATTGTTGTTCAAATTTTTCCTTTGAATATATCAAAGTGATTGATAATCCATAAATATAATACTGCGTGAATAACTTCATTCTAACCTTTAAGCTTTACGAAAATGAAGAAAGGTATTAGTAAAATAAAAAACATAAAAAATTTGTCCTGCGATATTAGGTTGTATGGTTAATTACCCAATATCAGCATTTGTTCATTTAATTCTTTTGTTGTTGTATGTAAAGAACTTTGATAAATTTAAATTTGGACTCAAGGAAAGAAAAATGAAAAACACGAAGAAAAAAAATATATGAAATGATAATTTCTAACCTAATTTATTAAGAATATATGAATTCTTGATTTAATATTTATTGTTGTTAATATATATGAGATAAAAATAATAATAAGTATCTGATTAGAAGTAAAAAAAATATATTTATTAATATGTCAGAACAATTTATATTCTTGTGTCGTTGAGGTCAAAATTTTGTTGTGTCATGTGGTCTCTAATTATTATAAATTAAATTATTCTAACTCGATATAACTATTTTTTTAAACAATAATTCAATCAAATTTTTGATAAAACGATTTTGTTCAAAATTTTCAATTTCTATCATTGGAGAATGAGTTTTAAGTTTCAGTTATGATGTCAATGAATTTATTCGACAAAATATGTATATTTATTATATTTTAATAATTACAGGAATACATATTTATCTGATATATGATTTAGATTGAATACAAAGCACTTAATTTAATTCTTTCTTTTTTTTTTGTTATGATATCCAAGAGATTATATTACTACCGTTTTCAATAATTAATCACCTGACAATACACTGCTTGTAATAATATGCAAAAAAAAAAATTATAATAAAAATCATAAAGATGAGGTTTGTTTTAGATTAGATCATAAGTAGACAATGTAAGCACTGTTGAATTATTTTAAGTGAATATCATAGATTCGAAAATAGTACTAAGGCAGACGAAGTTAAAAAAATTATATTGTTCTTTAGATTTAGACTAGATTTAAACTTTTTAGTATCTCCTGAATCCGAAAAAATAAATAAATAAAATTAAATAATATTCTGTTGCTGTCGCCACTTCTTTCTAAGGACCCCTCATCAGGTATATCTTTTACAATTAAATAAAATTAATTATTTTTTTTAATTAATTCAATAAATTAAATCTCGAAATATTAAATTTTTTATACAATAATACAATTAAATTCATAATAAAACGGCTTCGTTCAATATCCATTTCTATCACGAAAGAATAAACGTCAATGAATTTATATATATATATATATATATATATATATATATATATATATATATATATATATATATATTTATTATATTTTAATAATTATGAGGATACATATTTGTCTGATATACGTTTTAGATTGAATAGAAAACCCTTTCTTTGTTTATTATAAAACAGTTTATTATTATGTGATATACAAAGACAATACTTATGCAGAAACTGTATGTACAATTCATTGATTTACATTTGGCTCGCATAATTTAGTAAGTAGGGGAGACTGCGGTATCTACGGACAAATTTATATATTGTTATTTATCTCAGCTATTGAAAAACATATTTTCACCTAGTAAAATGCTCAAATAATGCTCTATACCCTGGAGAATACATTTATTTATTATTCAAATTTTTGAATAATATATATATTTTTTTATTCAACTCGGAGATGTGGTTGGTGTCCTTAGGAACAAAAACCTGATATGCCTATGGATACATCTCGATGTAAGATAGAGGGTCCAAATATCGCCTACTTAAGCCATTTTTTTTTTTATTTTTTTTTTTTATTAGGGAACTAATTCATTTTTTTTTTGTCTAAAATAGTTTTAATCTGTTATCTAGAATGCTTTATATAAATGAATTTATTTGGAATACAAAAACATTATGTTACATTTAAACAAAAAAAATTGTTGTTGCTACTGCCTAATATTTGCTATCTGAACAAAACTGTTCCCAATATCGCCCACCGATTGTTCCTGATGTAGCCTACGTCTAAAATGGGATTAAACGAAGTATGACTTATATTTCAATGATTGATTAAGTATAACACAGAACTGTTTTATATCTTGATTCGTGCTAAAGAAAGCGGTTTAGGTTTCCTTAGTTACCTGATAGAATATCTCTTAAAAATACGGGTGTCTCTTCTTGAAAAAAAAGGTGAAGCAACTTCTTAACTGCACTTTTTTGTCTGCATTTTTTGTTTTTTTCAAAAATGATCGGCGAATATTATTTATTGTGGCAAGTTGAGATGCCATTTTCTTTTCTGTCATTCGCCGTAATAGGTTCTTTTTTGTTTTATTTTTTTTCAATTTGTAAACAATATTCAACTAATTACAAATAGATAAAACAGTCCTAGTGACACGTCAAGCAATTTTTAAAGTTTATCATCTATTCTTTTACATAGGATTATGTAAAAAGAACCGAAGAGGTACTGTTGTAGATTTTATGATCCCACAGGAAAATTCTTTTATGAGTCCCTTCTCTTTATTTGTTATAGACATTACCGTTTTATTTTATTATAGCCATATCCCATGTCTTTCTATATGACCTCTATAATAGAAAAAAAAAAAACACTTTGAAATGGTTCCTGTTATGCGATATTTGGAACGTAGTCTGTATTGAGCTACCTACCTTATTTGCTGACATGGTATAGAAAGTGCAGTTTTCATGAATTAAATAAAAAAACAAAGGCTGCAAATGAACATTTTATTGATTAATAAATATTTCAGATATAAGTAAATATATAAAAGAAAAGAAAAATTAACTTGATAAACAAAAATTTGAACTAAGAATACAAATGTAGTTAATTATTGAACCCAAATTGAAGCTTGCAAAGATCACAGGAAATGCTAAAACATTCAATTACCAAACGAGTTGTATGCTTAAAGACATCATCTTACAGTGTGATATGGTGCAAGCCATTTTATTTTCGAATGGGGATAGCAGGATAGCAATAGGTAGCTTATGATTTCGATGACTTTAAATTCAAGAATAAATCTTCGTAATCTTGATATTAAATTAGGACTGTGACAAATAATCATTAAAAGAAATAAAAAATAATAATAAAAAAATAAATATTAGGTGTATTTGTTTTACTTTAACCTTCAGAATATTCAAGTCTAAATGCCATATTCACTTCCCTTGAATCTTATATGTGCCGGCTTTCCATGAGAAACTGAGCATTGCCAGTTTACATCCACTAGGAACCATCAAACTACATACCTTCCTGTCTTCAAATTTTAAAATGAAATGCCCGTAGGTACAATTGACCTTAGGCACAGCGCTTTCCTCTAAAATTTGGAATTTTTATTTAGAAATTGCTTTCTCTTTCGGCTCAATACGCATGGCCTTGTTAAATTGTCATACTCATTCGATACATATTATAAAATATCCAGACTTACATAAGGGGCGGAGTATGGAAGGATTATAAAACCACCTGAGGCAGGGCACCTTAGGATGGACTGCAAGAAGTAGGACTCCTGGCTTTCTCTGTACCTCTGTCACTTTCCATTTGCGTTTTCTGTATGTCCTTTTGCATAGTCTCTCCTACTTTATACATAGAAATGCCTCATAAAATGAATTGAATATCTGAAAAGAAACTGGACGAGGTATTTCTTCAACTAACGAACATTAAATATCAAAATTCCTTTAACTACCAATGGCAGGGAACGTACCGTCATCATTCATGTATCTTGTAAAATACTGAAAAAGTATTTTTTTAGATCTAAAGTTATCCGTTTTAAAGCGGCGTACAATTTTGGGAGTATATGGCTTAAGATTAGTGAAAAATTCAGCTGGAATAAAATCTTCCGTGTCGGAATAACAGACAACATAGAATCCTTTATAATGCGTTAGCTCTGCATTTTTTTCTGTTTTATAATATAGATGAGATGCTTGTTGAACCTACCTAAAATAGTAGAAGTACAGAACATTTTTATGATTTAAAGTTGTTTTTTTTCTGTCAAATAAATAAAAAAGTACTACAATATCAAGAGACAAATATATGGAGATCTTATTAAAAGTTTAATTATTTTACAAATAAACTAGTTAAAAATTATTAAAGACGCGTTTTGTCGTACTTCCCCCGAAAATAATAGACTTTTGCAGGTATCAAAGTTTTTAAATCCGTTTATCAAATCCTAGAACACGGTCTTGAGGTTTCGGGGATGCCTGATGTGTATATATATATATATATATATATATATATATATATATATATATATATATATATATATATATATATATCGGGCATCTCCGAAACCTTTTTTTTTTTTTTCCGCTACAATAGGGCACTTCCAGCGGCCCCTTTGTATCAAATGAGCTGAAATTCCATATTTAGTTATGAAAAAACATGTTTAAGCTCCTACATTTCGATGTTAAAATTTTGACGAAATAATGACATTATTTCTAAAATAAAACATTTAGACTATCTTAGTACGAGCAAGCTTGCCCTTCCCGTCAAGGAGATTGTCTTTAGGGCAAGTGGAGGCCCTGAAGGGACCAAGGGATAAAATACCCTAATTTAACAATACCATAGCTCCATAAAAGATGTTCATTGCTTAAATGCCTCGAAAGGAACTAGTGAAGGGCGCGTATTCTTGGACTGTTGGCTGCGCTGGTATAAACTCTAAACCAGCAATGACTATAAAATGAATGAAATCGTGTGCCAATTCTTCCTTTTAAATACTATTCGGTATCTAGGATTTTTTTTCTAGGCATAACAATACCATAGAAGTGATGGTAAATTTTAGTCAAAATTTCGGTAATTTAAGATATACGGTAGAAAAATTGTATGTAAATTTGTTCGAGAAATGCCTCTTGAGAGTATAAATTTTCTTTTCCCACTCCCACCATTTTAATATTTTCAATTTTGCATCTTAGTTACTATTAAAAATAATTTAAAATACGGCCATAGTGACGGAACTCTGCTGCTCACAGTTCTTCTATTAAGAGTAACTTGATGAAAAAAAGAAGAAAAAGAAAATTTCTCTTTACCGTCTGAGGATTAACAATTTTTGTCAGTTTTATCTTTCATTATTCATTTCTTATTATTTCAATTTTTTTCTTATTAATTTAATTTCTTCAAATAAATATCCGAGATTCTAATAATAATATTACTGTTCTTAAATCCATATTATTTGTTTAGCTTATCATTTCTGAAGTTTTATATTTTATTTAATAATTTGGGTATTAACGTAAACATCCATACATATCTGAGAAAATACGTGTTTGGTATTATCTTTATTGGTATAAAGGGAAAATTTAATTATGGTATTATATTATGAATATAGTATTTATCTTGATTGAGATTATTTTGGTTATCTTGGAAATTACGAGATTAGTTTGTCAGTGCCTAGCTTTCTCATTTTTTTATTTTATTTTTTATCTTTTATGACTGTTTGTCATGAATTCTAAATAAAATATTCAGGATATCTACATATGAATTGCAGCAACGAATGTTAAGGAAATCTATAATGCAGAAAAACATATCATATTGTCCCTCCTCAGTATAGAGTCGGTATCGTTATTTGGCCATGTGCCAGATTCCTAAGTATGTTTCTATTTGAGACTCAAAAATATTTTCTCATAGGTTTAAACTATTTAAAATCTTTATCAAAAAATGGCTACACCACACCAGAATTTTCCCAAATATCGATTATTACGTCCGTAAATAATTTTTTTGATTGACTAGAAATATTAATTTTAATAAGGATATCAGAATTTTATTCTTTAGCGTCTATGATAATAACATATTATTGATGACAGAATAAATATTTACCAACCAGAAAAAAAAAAGCGTGATCAGAGAAGACCAAATGGTACTTCTCTAACTTATACAAATTTTAAACCTTCTAACTCAATTCGTAAGGACTGTAGAGATGCATAAAACCTTAAAAAATGCGAAAAAAACTTTTCGATATGCCGAAATTTTTACTGAAATTTACTTCCACTTCTATGACATTGGAAAAATATATTTATATCATATCATTATAACATTTATATTATATCATTTATACCCCGAAACTCCCTATGATCATATAATTAAATTTGAGCATATTTAGTATCTGGAATAATTTAAGATCTTAGATATAATAATATGTATTAGCGTATATAAAATATTGGGGTCAATGTTGTAATTTTTTTAAAAGTCGAAATGCATTTTGAAAAAAGAAAAAAAAAAGAGTTTTCAACGTGCCCTTTACTTTTTGAAGAATTAATACAGAAAATATGCATGGGCACATTTAGCATTTTAAAAATAAATAGTAGATTAATCAAATCAAAAAATAGATCGTTCAGATAAAAACATTATTATTATTATTTATTTTTAATTCTTAAATCAAGCACAATTTTTGAAAAACATATCGTACTTTGAAAATGTATTTTCCCGAGTAGTATTTGCTATGCGATATGACATGAAATCATAATAATTTTCGTCTAAATCGACTCGAATTTTCCTTCGAGGAGAAAACTTCTACTGTTCGAATAGGCAGGAGAATCTGAAGATGAAATGGTTCTACTTTCGAAGGAAAGTCATCAGCTAGGAAGTTTCGAAATCCGTCCTTGTCGGGTGTAAGAGGAACCCGGGGCCTTCCTATTGTTGAGGACGATTCTGTTTGTCGGTTGCACATCTTTCACTTCCCTTCGTAATATGGAATGCACGTCGTTCAGAATTCTTTAGGTAAAAAAAAAAAAAAAAAATTAAAGTACACTATTATCAATAAATAACAAAGAACGAGTTGCAAATGTGTGTACTATAAAACATATGAAGGTAATTAGTGTGTTTGTTATCAGGTTTAATATAATATCAAACTAGGTACTTTTTTTCGTTTTATTTTTTTGTTGCCCATTAACAAGACGGAGAGGTTCTCAGGGACTATTTTAATCAGTGAGAAGAAATATAAAACTTGACATTTATTCATTTATTCCACTTCGTAAAATATGAGAAAACGATGCAAACAATAGCTGCACAAACATAATTAAATATAATGACAATACAGACAATAATATGAGAAGTAAATACAAGACATAATAAAAACGATTATCTATATTAAATAATAATATCGATAAAGTTGTTCAAGTGAAGATAAGTTTCTCATTTTCACGCAATATGTTCACACTTATTAAAAAGTTTTTGTAGTGAACTTTGTATTTTTTTTTATTTTTTATTTTTTATTTGTATTTTTGTAGACAACTAAACGACAATAAAGTTGCCATAACGATAACTGGCACTTGCGTACATACATAAGCTTTTTATTATATAGACACTTAAATATAATACATCAAGTTTTAACGATCAAGCAACTTAAGGAACAAGTTTAGCAAATCCTTTTCGAAATTATATAAAAAGTTGGTTTAGAATATTCTTCTTTTTAGATGCTTATAATTCTCATAATGCGTCAAGTAAACTCCGTAAGCAGTTCGTAATGCAGTCCAGAATATTTTAATATTGTAAAGTTATATGACTTGCATAAATAAAAAAACAACCTGAAGGTAATCTGAAATCTTTGAACATCGTTTTTATGTTGTTTTGTTCCTAATTTTTTAGTGTGGAGTTGCAATACTGCCGGGTTTTAATTGAAACTGTTCTAGTTTTACACACAGACATTTTTTAACTTATGTTTAAAATCTATGTATTACTTTAATCTTTTGTTTAGTAGACGTTCTAATAATTTCATAAGTCTCTATTTATATATTTTCTATAAGGGCTTAGTTTCTAAGTTAATAAATTAAAAATGAAAAAGATGAAATAAAATTATTGCTCATTAGTTATCGTGAATGGATAAGGGTTTTAAAAACTCAAATAAACTTCGAACGTTAATTCTTAAAAAAAAAAGAATATTTTTAATATAACTAATACCTTCCTCTCCCCCAATTGCCACAGAAAAATTTTAACCAAACTATAACAATATCTTTTTATTGCACAAATGGTATGTATATGTATCAATGCAAGAAGGTGGAAGATTGTAATATTCACAAATAAAACATTTAAAAATTATTTTTGCAATTTCTATTAAATTAATATTTATAAAATATATTATGCATTAATAAAGTAATTAATAATATCTCCTGTACAAAAAAAAAACAGTTTATCGCGAACAAGAAACATGCTCGAAACCAAAAGGTGATCCGTTATTAATATTAATATATATTCTTAATAAATACCATTTTATTAAGCCTTCTTTCTACTAATGTGAAAAGGCTTTTTTTTTAATGTTGTGTTCATGATGTTTCCGTGTTAAGGCGTTTTCACACGGTCCGATATCGAATTTATCGAGGGCCTGTCAGACTGCAGGAAATGTATGATCCGAATCCGATAATTATCGGACCGTGTGAAAGGAACGCACCCTTTCTGCGTAAACTATATTGGAGTCGGATCCGATATCCGATTTATCGGACCCTTTGAAGACGTCCTTAAGATCTCCGAACTGCGACCCAGTATCAAAGAAATTTTAGAGAGATAAGATAGATTTCATCCTTCGCACTGAATAGGATTAGTCAGTGGACATAATACGTTTATAGTAACTAATTATTTTTAATACTCTGTTACAAAGAGTGCATAATCAGTGCTCGAAAAATCAATTTATTTTTCTGCAATATTATTATCTCTTTTTATTATTTTTTTTTAAACTTTAATTGGGTATAACCATTACAAACACTGTTGGTAGCGAAGTGAATGACAAAGGTATGATTTAAATTTAAACATATGCTCAGAGGTCCTCGATAAGTTAATTAATTTACTTTTGGTCCGCGACTGACTTGCATTTGGGAACCACTGCTCCCAAACACCAGGCTAGTCTTATGTAATCGTGAAAGTCGATATAAAAATTAATTAATTATAAAAGGAGAAAACTAACTAAGTCTTCATTATATAACTAAATGTAAAAAGTTCATAATAAAGAAAATAATAAATAATAATACCTGCAGATACGAATATTTCATAAGAAAAATAAATTTTTGATGGAGTTTGATATTTTGTTTGTGCTTGAATTTTTCAACTACTTAAGATGCAGAGAGTACGTTAATGGTATATATGACCATTGAAAAAAAGTTTGTATGAATTGTTAAATTTATGTCAAATTGTATGAAAGCTTAATTTATAGATTAACGCCATGATTCTTGGTAGTTTTAGGTTAAACAATACATTTAAAAAATAAATTTAGATTTAAATTAATTATTAAATAATTGTATTAATTTAAAAAAAAAAACTAGAAAAAACGTATGTTAAACAATAATTTTTGTCGATAAACCTTTTTTTTTTCTAAAACTGAATTCAATGAAAATTATTGCCGGTGATTTTAATAAAGCAGTAATATGACACGTAATGAGTCTACAAAAAAAAAAAAAAAAATAGTGAAAGATAGAGATTATTAAAATGTTTAATAAACATTGTAGAATGGTTTGTATTCAACAAAGTTACCCGCTTTAACGAATATTTAAAAAAAATTAAATACTTATCTTTAAATCGATAGTTGATTAAAAATAATTTTCTTAATACTTTTTTTTTTCTAGTGTATAATTTATAGATCGTTAATTTATGTCGAGATAAAACTACAATATTTATCTTTAAACACGAACGTCAATAGACATGATCTCACTAACTATTGAATTATGCTATTACGGTAATTAAAACTTTAATTTTGGGAACAGCCTTGAGAAAAACGATATCAATGCATCTGAATGTCAATAAAACAACTATTAATTTTATAGTAATAGATATCGTTTTGATTTTTTCATTCCTCCTAGAACAATTTAGAACACGCTATTTTGTCATGAAACTTATAATTAGTAAAATATTTTTTATCAGTAATTTCTTTCGATTTTCTCATTGTTGAAAATAATTGGACAAATTAATTCTGTTTTCCAATTATATAGAGAGAGAACATCTGGAGGTTTTGTTATAACACATAGCCTCAAATTTCTCTTACTTTAAAAATTAGTTTCACTCAAGAACCTATTGCTCGTACTGTAACCAAATAAATGGATAAATATTTATGTATAACTCATTAGATATCTCTACACCACATATAAAACATGTAGATCAAAAATGATAATAAATAAACCAGGGCTCGAAACAGTTATTGAAATTTTTCAAAAAGTTTCAGTTTAACTGTTTTATAAGAACATCTACAATTAAAGTATCAACATAAACAGTTTCTTAAGAACTTATATCATAAAACGTTTTTGATAAAAGTTCTATTAATAGAAGTTCCTTCTAGAACATTTTAAATATAAGTTCTCAAATATAATTTTCACATACTTATGGCGCAAAGCTTGAGAGGAATCTTCGGTAGGTGGGGAAAACTTCGGGATACAGTTTAAAATTGAAAAACCTTTTACATAAAGATAATAAATAAAATTCAAAATAAAAGAACTAATTGAAAAATAATTACCTTTTTATTTAACATTTGATTTTATTCGATTTGATTTAATTTCAATTCAATCATCTACAGAATGTTTATTTAAAGTAATAACATTTTAAGATAAGAATATCTTTCAAGACACAATTCCGTAAGTATTTTCCACATTTAATTGGTAACTTTAATAATGAAAACTTTTATTATAATCTCACTAAAAAGCTCTAACGAGAGCTTTTTTCAATACAGAACTTGTATATAAATGTTCTTACGATACAGTTCTAAAAGAACTTTTACTATATAAGTTCTGACCAATAAGTTCTTGTAAGAACTTATAATAAAAGTTTCGACATAAAAGTTGTTGCACGAACCGTTCAAAAAAGTTCCTAAGAAAAAGTTTAATTTAGAACAAGAACTTTTTTCAAAATAAAAGTGCACAGTTATTTTGGAGCCCTGAAATAAATAAAAGATTTAATGTTCTTTTGTTATTGACATAACAATTGCAAATTAGAATCCAACAAGACATTGATATCTAGACAAATATTTGCTTAGCTTTCAAAGAAAAAAAATAAGAGAATTTTATTCGGGCAATTACCATTTAGAAAAAGAAAAAAAAAGAAACTCCCAATACTATTTGCATTAAAAGTTATATTACAAACAATTCAACAAGATATAAACAATATTTTTGTTTTTTTTAATTTACTCATATATATTAACATCCGAAATCATCCCGAATATGTTAATTGTGATCGTTTTGGAATTAATAATTTCTCACATAAGAAGGTTATATTATATTATAAAGTATATTATATTGTTTTCCAAATGTTTAGAGGCGAAGTCATTTATTTCTTTGTTATGTAAATGAAAACGTTCCGATCTTATAATTGAAAATTTAAATATAACAGATAATAAAAGCGTTGGTCCATGTGACGCTGTTTTTTTCTCTACAACTTGTTAACTCTTTGCTATAAATTTATATATAATAAAATATATAATTTATTTTATACTATTTTGTATTATAAGTAATGTATTTAAATTTTGAGCATAGCCCTGTCTATAAACGTCCTACAATTTTTATAATTCTATTTTATTAGGATATGATCCTACTAATTATCATCTAATTCAGTGCAAACAAATAAATAAAACTCGATGATTAGGTTGTTTTGTTTTTTTGCCACAAAACGTAGAAAAACGTAGATTTTTTTTTTTTAAACCTGAAAATCGTTGAAAAGCCTTTTCAACTTTAAAACAACCACAAATATAAATAGTGTATTTTCAATGTTGATTTGTAGGATTTTCGATGTTGAACCTGAATTCAATACATGAGGGTTTTAAAAAAAGTAATGAACGTTTAATGCATTAAAAAAGCCGCCACAAAAACGTTTTAGTTCATTTACCTCCATAGATAAGAAAAAGTATCTTGTGTTCCTCTGACATAACTGATACATACATATATACTTACATTCCCACGAAGCTTGATCAAAGTCAATGTTCAAAGAGGTCCTAGAATAAATAATATATTATGACAATAAAAAAGACAAAAGAATATTGCTTAAAAAATAATATTTTTGGACTTGGTGACTAGGGTTGTCGGATTTAACCTAATTCAATTAAAAAATATTAATATTTAAATGAATAGTTTCAAATAAATTAATTAATCTCTTAGTTTATATAAAGCTGTATTGATTCTTTGTTGGTTCGGAATATAACCAAGCTTACAAATAAACAAAAAGTGCAAAACATTTATATGGCGTGGCACGGCGGGATGGAGTCTTACTGGAACTATGACGTATTGAAGAAGCCTTTCGGTAACTATTCGTATTGAAAATGTTTGGTCATCAAATTTCAGTTAAGTAGTTATTAGTTTATATTTACTCTCTACTTTGTCAATTTTTTTGCACAATGCATGGGTTTCTTATTGTTTGTTTTTCGGTCGACGTGACGCTCGTGATTTCAAGTGTAGTAAACAAACAGATTTATTAACCATGATAATGAATACAAGTATTAAAATCAAAAAGAGTATTTGTCATGAAAAAAAGTAATTTCATTTAAAATAGTGGGTATTTTCGTGAGATGTAATGGCAACCCTGCTGGTAGCATTAATTATGTGTATATGTTTTAACTGAATACATCAAACTTAAAAAAGTTATGAATTTTTTTTTTTTTTTTTTCTTTGGGAAACCTTGTAGTCATAAAAACGAGAAACAATGAACAATGATAAATGTATAATTATTACTTAGAAAAGAATATTAGCGTGTTCAACCATTATATCAGATGATTTGCTGTTTTATTATATCTTGCATATGTTGAAATGCTGTCAACCAAGATCCTTTTCGTAAGTCTTGAAAATTAGTAATTCGTATTTGAGAGGATGGAAATGTACCTTCATATTTTTTGCCAAATAATAAATATTTGATTGGTTGAAAACCTGATTAGATAAAAAAACAAAACACGATACTATTGATTATTATATCTTGCTTTAATTAAATTTCATTTTTTTTAATCTCTAAATTACTCACCGGTTATCTATCGAAATGTGATCTGAGCTGGAGAAATTGGATGACTAATTATATGGTCAGATAAGAACGAACTTTTTATTTTCTTGATTCCTTTTATCAAAAATTCTTGACTTATTATCCATTTTAAATAAAATGTTTAGAATATTGAAAATCTTCGTATCATATTTTATAATTAAAGTTAAAGATTATTTTACAAGATTAATCTCTAAGTCATTATCTATGAAAAGAATGAAGATGGTCTTTTTCTCACTAATCGAATCGTTTGTAGTCAAAAGAAAGAAGAAATATGTTAGCCGATAGTTGGAATGCTTAAGAACATTTAATCTCAATAAAAAATTTAAATACATTTTTTCCACTACATTTGTCACTTAGGGGCTCCATTCGGATCAAATGGGCTGAAATTCGGTGTACATGGTTGTTTTATAGCCAGAGTAATACCATAGAAGTGAGGGCAAATTTCGTCAAAATTTCGGCATGTCCAATTGTTTTTTCGTCGTTTTTTTGTTTTGCACACTTATAGAGCCCATCCAAATTGAGGTAGGGGATTGAAAATTTGTATGTGAATTGAGCCGGTGTTAGAAAAGTGCCTTTTGAGAGTCTCAACTTTCTTCCACCCCCACCATTTTAATATTTTCAATTTTGCATTTTAGTTATTATAAGAATAATTTAAAATACGACCTTAGTGACGGGGCTGCTTCTCACGTTTTTTTCTATTAAGAGTTAGGAATAACAATTTTTTTAAATTTTTGTCAGTTTTATTTTATTATTTTCAATTTTTTTTCTTATTGACTTAATTTCGTCCAGAAAATATTCGAGATACTAAAGAGTAATTACGGAATATTACTGTTTTTAAATTCATATTTATTTAATTAGCTGATCATTTCTGAAGTTTTATTAAGAAGTTTTTATTTTATTTAATAAATTAGGTATTAACGTAAACATTCATACATATCTGAGAAAATGCCTGTTTGGTGTTATCTGGATTGGTGTTATCTATAAAATTTATTTAAATTTAATCTCAATAATAAATTTAAATAGATCAACACCATTAATCTTATAGTCTCAACATTTTATAATTTTTCTCCACAAATACTTGAAAATCAAACTAATCCAACATAAAATAAATTATACCTTTCCTAAGCAGGTCTAAGGGTTTTATGGCTATACCCGTATGATCTGTCAACGTGACATCATTTGAATGAGGTTTTTATTTTCAGGTTATTATTCTATTGATTCAATTTTATGACTCTAAAACAAAACCTTGAAAGGAATAATTAACAAATCAACGTTTCGCTAATTTAGGTATTAACAGTACTGAAATGTATAAGATGATATAAATGCAGATATAGCTTATCTCACTTCAACAGCCCAAACATGTTATAAATAAGCATGGGTTTGGGAATAATGTACTCTCTCTCTCACTCTCTCTCTCTCTCTTATGTCAGTATTTTCAGCTGTTATTAGACTGGATTATTCAGCCCATTTTTATTTTCCTTTAGCCCACACACACACTCTGCGTTAATATTTTTCCCTATGGTTTCAGTCCACTGACTTCCACCTCTTTTAGCTCATTGAATTACCCTATAGCGTTTCCTCAGAGCGTATAAAGACAAGATTATTAAATACAGCTCCTGATGCAAGGGTCCTCAGATTGAAAGAGCCGACTTAAAGCGGTTGACTATTAACCTATGCAGACACCGAGCCGATAAACCATCAAGCTCTTTGTTCCTCCGCTTCGCTCCTAGGGGAGACCATTATCGTGCACAATGGTGCCATTCTTGAACGACCCTCTTCTTCTGTCTTACCACAGAACGGTATCTATTCATCCTCCTCCTGGCCCATGCCAATAATGACATCCACCACTCCTATATCGGTCGGCTTACTCGCGACTTTCATCAACGCCTGACTTGGATGCATCCCGGATGATGACGGTGGAAATCATCTCCAAGGTCTTCCACTCAATTTGCAGGCCGGATAAATTAACATGGCAGAATATGTCGGATATATTAATGAGATTTCTAGTTTTTTTTTTACAGTTGAAGGTTACATCGGATTTTGATTTATTTTTCTCTAGGGCGCCGCCATAGTTAGGTAGCTTCTCTGCGAGTAATTTATATAATGTTCTGTACATCTACGTAATTATTTGGGTACTAATTCAGTATCGTAACCCCAAAATGGCGGAGGTCTACAGTTATAAGGCCTGGCTGTACATCGAATGTACCGAACGCACACGAGTTGTCGGAAGTAAGATTAATCTTTGATATCGAAATCAAAAATACTAAGTTTATCAACAGAATCTATACGATTACGCTTAATAATGTTTTAGATGTTTCTTATAATTATTTATAGGTGGTATATGATTTATACCTAGTTTTAGAACTTATACAATTTATGATAAAACATTTATTTATTGTAAAATGAGATCTTCATTTAAGAATTCTATTTGAAGTGAATATATAATCTCAGGCTCTTTACCTAGATTAATAAATTATCGAATTTTAAGGTAAATTATTTTTAAAACTACTACCATAATAAAAAATATATATCCTACTATAAATATAACCACGTTTTATTATATACAACAAATTCTATAACAACACTAATCAACTGACCTTCCGTGTGAAAATTAGTCCATCGACCAATAAATTTATGGAGATTTTGAAAAATATTTATTTCCATTATATAAATTACTACATTAAAATTATGGTAATGCCCCGACCTCAACTGAAAAAGATCCGTTGGGGGTTCGTTTATCTCTTGAGCGAGTGTAGCGAGCTAAAGTCGACAGCTGTGATCTTATTAAAGCAGTAATAATTGAAATTACGTAAGGGCCCAACCTCAACCGAAAAGGATCCGTTGGGGGTTCGATTATTCGTTTTGGGCATGCGCAGTTCGATGTAGAGTCATATCTTAAAATTCTAGACCTTCGCCATTTTGGGGTAACGATACTGGAGTTCTACCATTATTTGCTTATCTGTATTTGTAAGGTCGTAGATTTTAATTACTGTACTATTGCTAAATCTTGTAATTAGCCAAACTTTTGACGTCTGCTTCCTGACTTCGAGTAAATATAACAAAAAAAAATAGTTGTATTATTTTTTGTGGATTTATTGTCTCCAAAAACAAATATTTTTTCTCGCTACTCCGGAGCCACGTTGACGATGCTGTTATAAATTTCTTAACAGTCTTTTCTTTGCTTAGCTTTTCTAAATTTCGTTTCTACACTTTAGTCCTCCCATTTCCTTGGAAATACATACAATAAAAGCTGTTACAAAAAATAACCGTAGTATTTAGGTGATCAGTGAATAAATTAATCAAAATTCAAAGGGACCGACAACATCTTATCAACTCAATAATTATGTAAGCAATATTGCACAACATATTCTAAAATCTAACACTCACGCACATTGCGATTACGCAACGTGATATGTCAAATGAGGAGATAATTAGGGATTTGTATAAAATTGATGGTCATCCTGATCCAATCCATATTCTGGATTTGTGTGTATGTGTACATGACAGTTATACGAACAGTATATAGCTATGTCGTAGTCTGTTATTTTTTCAATTGGTTTTTTGTTTGTTTCAGTTCCCAACCTTGATTACTAACTCAGGTATTCCCAAGAATCGTAAAAGCATATTGAGAACCATAAATACAACGAATTTAGTTATAATTTAACAATGACCTTTTTTTCGTTTTTACTATAAACTGACCTAAATAGTTCTTTACAGGTACTTAACTTTCGTACAGGTACCTTAAATCAGGAGGTTCCCAACCTTTTTATGTTGGGGCGTGCCACTATTGAATCCTCCTTGTACCTTGCCACCTTCACAATAATCATCAAGTAATAGGAACCGTTGTTTTTAAAGAGTTATTTAAAAAAATATATATTTTAAACCAAGGTCCCCCTTCTAGATTTTTGGACGGTTCTAATCCGGGAAAAGAATGCATAGATAACTTAGCAATAGATAAGGAGCAGGCTATACAGTACCCGCAATACTCAATGGTTGTATGGGTTAACGACGGGCACTGTCGGATGCACCTAAGGGTTTTGTTATGTAAATTAGCAGTCAAAATTTAAACTGTTAATTTTCCCCATCGTTTATTTAAACTGACTTAAGCAACATTACTCTAACCTCTTATATGATTTATATATTTCAATCATTTTATCTGTAATTATTTTTAGAACTCCCAACAAAAACAATTGTGTTTACTGAGCAGACAAACTCTCACTTTGTCGCATCTGAGATTAAGTTTCCCTAATTCCTATGAATCTAATAGGAGAAATGGTACAGCAGAAAATATACAGCGAATACATAAAAGAATAAACATTACTTTAAAAAAAACATTATAATTATCAAATAATTAAAAATATAAAGAGAAAAAAGAGGATCATATAAAAGGAAATAAATTATTTTAATTATGTAACCTTCCACATGACCTTGCGAATGTTTCAGTTGTTTTTTTTAAGCAGCATTAATATTTATCTGTTAAATAATTCATTGTTTAATTTTAGAATTAATTTTAATTTAATTTCAAGATTTAATCTATAAAGCATGTTTTCCAGTATAAATATCTTTTTTAATTACTAACTTATTCATATGAGGTTAATTTTTTTCTTACATCCTTAGGGTGTAAATACTTCAAGGACGTTTTTTAATCAGGCAATAGCCAAATTACCTAGTTGGTTTGCGAAACTACATGTACTACTTAAAAAAAAATCAAAATACTTATTGATATATATATATATATATATATATATATATATATATATATATATATATATATATATATATATATATATATATATATATATATATATAGTACTACTTAAAAAAAAAATCAAAATACTTATTGATATATATATATATATATATATATATATATATATATATATATATATATATAAATATAATTACAAATTATATTGTCAACCTTCTGTTATTATACGAAAGATTTGACTATAAATCGGGTTGTAGGTCATACACAGTTTTCAACTACCTTATTATGCTGTTTTTTTTTTTAGCATGCTGAACATTTCGATTCCCAACTATATGCATGGGATTCTTCACATCACTGGAAAAATATCAACTTGTCACATAAAATCCTCCCAAGCTAAATAATTTATAATACATACAAATTCTCTTACTTAATAATTAAAGCTGTCTGTTATTTGTATTCATTGTTCTTTTTAAATAGGTGGGTACCCACTTATTTACAATTTACCAAAAGTTGATTTCAGAGTTAGAGCATTGCGTAAACGATAAAGAAATACTTATGACAACGATCCTTCGCTTTCTCTCGTGGTGTTACCTTTTAAAGAGTTCTACAAACGGTTGTCAAAACTACATTAAAAGTAACATTTTATTTTTTAATTTACTTTTAATGTAGTTTTAACAACCGTTTTTTTTTTCTCTAACATTTTATTTTTTAATTTAAAGTAAAAAAAAAACACCTTTTAGTGTACTTATTTGTAGATCTTTTTTACTATGTAGCTATCCTTAAAATTTTATTCATGTTTTCAAAAATATTTTTGTAATATAAATTGCCTATATCTTTATATTTCTTGTTATTTGTGCTTGGTATAATATTGCTGCTCTTTCTTAAACCAATTTTATTTTGCAAAAGTTTAAAAAAAAAATATTATAAAATAAAGCATCTTTTACAATACAAACAAGCTGACATCATGGACAATATTAAACTATAATAATAATTAATTAATAGATGATGAATGCAAAAATATTAACTAATAATTGCTTACAAATAATTAAAATAACTGTTTGATATTGTTTTTGTTGGCGGCTTAAAATAGAAAAACAAAATTAGTAGTAATAGCGCAATCACTGAGAAAACAAAGTCCAAATAGGACAGTTTCAATGATTATATATATATATATATATATATATATATATATATATATATATATATATATATATATATATATATATATATATTTCGGTTGGCTCCATAGACCTTGTAGATCTTTGGCCGCGCAATGTGGTGTTCTTACAGACATTTATTGCTTGCGGGAGCTCAGACAGCCTGGAGGGGGTCACCCAACCTCACGTTGCTGCGAACCATGGTTTGGGGCCAATTCCGCAGTGTCCTTCCCACCTACTCACTTGGGTTCAAGGACAGTGACACATCGATCTAGATCCACGGATTATGGCTGTTCTGAGTCAGCGGGCGCACGAGGACCTATATTTCATTCCCCGAGACAGACCGTCCATGGACCAAACCTCCGGGCGACTATTTTATGTCCTGGAAAATCACAACGCGATTCAAAATTAAGGCGCACGGGGTAGGGTCCATCACTCCTACGCCCCTCCGTTCTGTGTGATTAGCCTCCAGTAGGATGACGGGCCTCACATACCCGAGGGGAGGGATGATAAATTTCTTGAATTATTACTTTAATTAAATTAAAGCAGTGCCGGTGCCAGAATTCGAACTCACAACCTTTGGGTTTGTGAGTAGATGCACTTTTGCCAGCGCGCTAACCCGCTCGGCCACCCATAACGTATTTTGAAAAGTACTAGTGTTGATTGGGTAATTAAAGTAAATAAAATTTTACAGTGAAAGAAAATGGGATTTGCGGGGATTTCGGATATTATGTATAAAATATAACAAAAAATGATTTTTAACAAAGAAAGTCTACATTACCCTAACTACCTATAAAGTAATTTTGAAGAAAAAAAAAGTTTTGAATAAATCTTATGAAATGAATTAGTAATCGAATTTCTCGGGGTCATGAGTCTTAAGAATAAGGAAAAAATGCTGTGTGAAAACTCGTATTTTTCGAAACAAAGGCCAATTTCATCAAACCTTGAAATTCTCTTACTTATTGTCCATTATGAGAATAATACCTTTGTCTCAACCATTTATTTAAATCATTCAATGCGGGGTATTTAAAGTGCTCACACACAAAGAGCACTTTGCATTGATTTGTACATATACCAACATTGCGAATGACGCACCGGCTGTATTATCCTTTCAAATGAAGTCACCGAGGAAATGGTTAGACTTGACCTGGTTAGATTGTGCCAATAACTAAACTCAATCCTACGAAGAGGTCCTTGATGATTTGTATTCCTGTAAGCTACAGGTAGTCCTTGGTTGGCGAAATCCATTCTCGCCTCTTGGAAATCGGCGGAAGTCTTCCTGTACATCCGGGGCATGCTGTCGCTATTGACTGAACGTAAATGCTCCAAGGATTATTTGGATATGAAGAAGTCTCCTTCTGAGTTAAGTCCTATTTGTACTTAAAACCACGCTAAGGTCATAAGTACAATGGTCGGATTGAGGTCGTGTGTGATTTTGAAATGTCCGAAACAAGGCTCTTAAGAGAGTCCACTACTATAAAAATTATATGAAAAAAAAGAAAAGTAAATATCATTTAAAATTATATGCTTTGTCTTAGTAATTTTTAAAATAAATTCCCATAGATCTCTTAGGAGAATATAAATGATGCAATCAAATGCAGCTAGTTGATTTACTGATAACTATTTTAATTTGAAGATTCAAATGAAAATCTTTATTAATCGACCTGGTATAAAGTAGGATTTAAAAATTAATGAAACCACAAAAAAAAAAAAAAAAAAAGGTAATAGCATTTCTATTTTCTTAGAATGCTAAAATATATAATAAAGTTTAATATTGTTCTCTGCCTGGATAAAGAAGAGAAGTCCGAAGTTCGAGTAAAAAGTAGACTTTGGCCTATTATAGAATAAGGGCGTGCTGAATGCTCATGACTTTTGCAGTTGAAGTGCTTATTTTTTTATAAATAAATTTGAGTATAAAATAACGTAGAGATAATACCTTTTCCATATTTTAACATTTAAAATTATTTTATTTTATAACAGTAATTCGGAAAATTGCGATTTCGACATTCGTTAAGATAATAGAAGCTAGATGAACTGTATTAAGTTGGCCGGATAGAATTAAGTTTAGGATGTGTTGCAACGAGTCCAGCTTGATAACCCCTAGGTTCTAGGTTCTAGGTTGTTGTGTAACCAGTCCCTAACGGTGGTTGGGACTAGCACAGTTCATTAGCCGCCTTCCTCTGCCCATTCTTAATGATCTCTCTTGCGCCAATGGGAAATGGCTAATAATTGGGAAAAGCGGGGAAAATCTATGTCTTAAGAAGGCATTAGAAGTTATGTTCTGAAAATTCCTCAAGTTGGCCTCTGATCAGTAATAATGCAAAGTTCTTCTTTTCTGTGTAATTTCACCAAATTATATCGTGTAATGACTTGGAAAGATTTACTTTTATTTTGTAGTGGTATGAACCTCGACTTCCTCACTCGAGTTAGAATGGTGGGTAATCTTTGAGATAAGCCGTCATTTATAGCATTCTTTGAGTACATAAGGCCGTTAAACTTCCCAAAATACCGTATTTTAAACAAAATTTTTCCTTCCATCTTACCATCATATGATCAGCCCAAGACCTAATAACACAAGCATAGTTATCTTGTGCTACTGTGGGTTATCGTTCAGCTGCAGATGGGCTATCTGCTCATTAACTGATTCAAAGTGAATACCGGCAGCTCTGTATAATGAGGGATTGATCAGTGATTCGGGAAAAAAAGAGTAATAGCATAGTTGAGCGGCTCATTTAGAATTATATCCACACACTTACAGACCCATCACAATTTTGAAGTTTTATTAAATATGCTCTCAATAGTGGATCATGGTCTCTTCACCTTTTATTGGTGGTCCTTTATACTCCTATCAAGGCAAACAGGACGATTTACTCCTAGAGGTTACCAAATCTATCCTAACCATAGTGGCAAGGTCGAGATTCATTCGGTGGGTCCGCCATGTTAATTTGACGCCTTAAAACTCGGCCACCACAGCCTCATAGGTGTTGAAGCACTGGAGTCTGACAATGGCAAATAATTTATATATTATGTTATATTTACCGTAGATTGACCCTTGGGACACATCAAGCTCCTAAAAGTTTAAAATAAAATGTTTATTAAAATTATTTATCGTGTTTATTTAAATTTAAATAATTTAAAATTGTCCATTAATTATTATTAGTTATTAAAATGTTTATTTATCATTTTATTTGTTTATAAAATGATGCGTGTTTATTTATTACATAACTCTACCACAGAAAATATTGTATTAATGAGCCTGATAAGTAGGTACTTAGTGTTGTTAATAAAAAATGTAACGAATTTACTTTTTGTTTTAATAATTTCAATAATAGGCATGCACAGTTTTAATGTAGATACATATCCTCATTTCACTTAAAATGAAAAGTTCAGACTCGTACTAGAGTGCAGAAAGTCGGGTAATTACTATTAATTTTGATTATAATGCTCCTGAGCCTAATCTCAAAGATTATAACGATTTCCAGCATTTTTGTGTAGAATCTGTGAAGCGATGCACCGCTGGAGAAAGTATTGGCTGCATCCGAAAACTGGAGAAATCCACGGTCCGTGACCTTCCTCTCTTCAAGATGTTTCCGTCCCCCGTGCCGTCCGGACAAACAGACTCAATTGAATAACTTCCGACTAAACTGAAGCTGTTAGAATTGAAAAGGACATTCATGATGAGTTATCCTTTTAATAAACGCTCGTTTTACGACCGTTGACTTTCTCCGCTAAAAGATTTCACAAGTCACGTGGGCGTCTGTAAAACGGGTCTTTTCAATTCCCGTCAACGTCGGTTCTGCTTTGTAGAGTTAAGGTTAATTTTACTTAATTAACCGCCACTTTCCGATGGACGTTATTATTACTTTGAATTCTGAGGAAATGGTAATCAAAATAGGAAGATTTTAAAATTATTACAATATTATTGTTATTTCGAAAGGTTAACTGTACTTAACCTAATATATTAGAGGCATTGGGTCATTCAAATAAAACTAATAAATTAAAAAAAGAATTGTACATGGACAAAAAATAAAGTAAAAAAAATGTTGAAATGAAAAATGCCATTTGGCGAATAAGAATAAGCCGTAAAATTCTTAATTCCCAACAACTATATTTTTGGAAGTTGAAGAATTTCATTAAGCATTTTAATAGTTAAAGAAAAATATATATTTATCTTTAGTCCTAAATGTTTCAGGTTTAACTCAAAAAAGCGTAAATATTTTGTAATATATATTTTATTTGATGTTACAACCAACAAATCCTTGGTGAAGATTTCCAACCTCCAATGTCAATATATTCAACAAAAAATCACAGATGAGGCAGCATCATCAAATTCCACCATGTCAATGTTGTATTTTATAACTTATAATCTTTTTTTATAATCCTGCCCTATAATCATTCCATTTTTGACATTGGAGGTTGGGTACCTTCGCTATTGGTATGGTCATTCTCAAATGCAATTTAAAATCTTACATATTATAAATTCGAGTTGTAGTAAGTCATTAAACATATTTTTTTATCCAGATATGGGTCATGCTACAAGTCATAAAAAGTAACTTTTGTCACAATAAATATACCATTGCCTATACCTTAATTATAATAAGTTGTAATGATAAAGCAACATTGCCTATATGTAACCAAAATTTTACAACAAATTAGTGTTGATCGGAACATCAACTAAAATATATGCGTTTATGTTTGAACATTTCAAATTCGAATCTGAATAATTTCAGGTATTAAGAAAAACATAAATGTTTCTTAAATTATTAATATACCAGAACTCGCAATTTTTCTTTCAAAGATCTCAAAATCACGCTTGTAATTAATTAGGGACAGAATTAAATTGAATTTATTGTATTCAATGGCTTTGGTTTATAAACTTTTTTTTTATGTTCATTTTCGATATTTTTTAATATTAATATTTTAATCGTTATATCATTATTACTATATTATTAGAGTTATGTTATTATTAATCATAATATTTATGCCGAAGATTGATATATGCGAATGTGGAGGAAAAAATAGCGTTTAAAGGATTTGAAGTAGCACATATGACAAAGATTTTTAGTCGTATTTTTCCCGAAAATCATAATCTTTCGTACTGGATCGAAGGCCATCGGAGGGGGATAGGGTGCATTTTATATCCATTCCATAGCCTCTAGAACACAATTATGGGGGTTCCAGATATATATATATATATATATATATATATATATATATATATATATATATATATATATATATATATATATATATATATATATATATATATATATATATATTCCACACTAAATTTGGGCACTTCCAGCGGTCTCCTTTGAATCAAATGAGCAGTAATTCTATATACAGGGTTGTTTTCTAAGCAGAAAAATACCATAAAAGTGGAGGCAAATATCATTTCTGTATGTTTACCTGTTTTTTTACTTTTTTAAGGTTTTGTGCGCCTCAACAGTCCCTCGAAATTGACTTAGAGGATTACAGATTTGTATGTAAATTGAGTTGGTGTTAGAAAAGTGCCTTTTGTGGTTATCAACTGTTTCTCCCACCATTTTGATATTTTCAATTTTGTATTTTAGTGAAAATACGACCTTAGTGACAGATCAATTTTTTTTAAGAGCCCAGCTGCATGTAAAGTATATATTTTTTATCCACTTACTATAAGAAAGCCCATGCTGGTCAAGTACTTAGTAGGTCAGACTGAAAGCGGCACAATCAGTTAAAACCGATAAATCTTTTAACCTCTTTAAAAATCGATTCGATCGAGGAAATCCATTCCTTTCTTCTAGCTTCCCATATTGATGATTTTGGCCGACTTTAGTATGGGATATTTCTTTATGTTTATCATAAATTGTAATTTTTAGTTCTTTATTAGTGATTAAATAATTAATGGTGAGAGTATGGTTGAACGTGGAAAATGTACGTTGGAGCTTTTGGTTGGGTGTACGGCCAATAAATAAAAAAACACAAATAAGAAAAAACTTATTATAATGCGACGTTTCGGCCTAAGTTTTAGGCCATCATCAGGGCTAAGAAAAAACAAGATTACAACAGATGTAATAACATTGGTAGTATCAGTAATAATAATAAGAAAAGTTAACAAACAGTAAGATGAAAAAATAAAGTATAAAGAAAAATATGCTAATCATGATATAGTAATTTTATTATATCTTTAAGCTTACATAACTTTATATCTTACAACTTTATTTTACTTCATCTTAATTTCGGTTTGAATCTTATAGACGACTTTAATTTGAAGGCAACTGGTACGCGGAACCAATATTTTTTTTAATACTTCCTCGCTAATATAAATGGCACATAAGCAGCCGCATGCTACGATAGGAGACGATATTCAAATAGTGTCTTGCTCAGGATACTCTGGCATACGTAAGGCCTCATCAATGCCAGGAATTTCATCAGCCTTGGGGTCTAATAATAATACGTACTTTCTAGTCTCAGAAGGGAATGTCATTTGAAAATATTAGTTACTGTGATATCTTCAGGAATTTCTAGATACACGAAGAAACAAAATAAACAGATGAGAAAACAACCAGCAAAACTTAATATAAAATAACTTTGTACAGAAATAATATAGAAAATACAATATGTTTTGATTGTTTGGTATCCATTTGTGAATTGAAGATAAGTATATCATAAAGCTTGAATTTATTAATTATTAATTAAAGCTGGAATTTCTTCCACGATTAATGATTAGAGTATTAATTAAAGTTATAAAGTAAACTAAAATTTAAGTTTTGAGGTACCCACTAGACCAATCAGCGAACGATTTCCTCTTTCCAAAACCTTGGATTATTTTCCGAAATAAATTACTGCTTAAAAATGATGGAAGGATATATAAAAGAGAATATTTAGTACTCTATTAGCATATAGTCTAATAATGAAATAAATATTAATATAATAAATAAATAAACATATATGTGTATATTTAAATTATTTTATTGTGAATCATTTGTGTACGATAGACACAATAATGATCCAAAAGAAGAATCTTGCGGTTTCCCCTCAAATTAGACACCGAACAATACATTCTAAACTCCGTACATGCAAGCTACAAAAATGATTCCAAGTCCAATTTTCCAAGCCGAGTTCTAATATCGTGATGGTACAAGAAATATTTTTCAGTCATTCATTCCAATTATACCCCGAACTTATATTATTATTATTTAGGCTTCGGTCCTGCAAGAGCCCGGATCTCCAACACCGAACTTATATAAAGAGAGAATTTAACAAGCGTGCTTATCGGCAGAATCGTGCAGAAGTCGAAGAGTGTATTTTGATTAATTCATAAAATTAAATTACAACCCTTTTTTATTTCTCCCCTGAAAAATTAAATTTTATATGGTACAAATAGATAAAGAGAAGTTAGAAAAAAAACATAAATCCTTTTTGGTTAAAAAACAAAACAAAAAGCATGTTGAATCTTGGGTTCAGTATTTGGTAAAGATTTACTCTTTCTATCAGGTTAGCAAGGTGGCGCGGTCAGTTTCCACGCCTAACCGTCAGGTTTTTCTTCTTAAACCAATTGAGGGCCAAGTTCCCAATTTACTGCTTAGTGGTTCTACCACACACATTAAGCTGCCGCAAGTTATGCCCAAGGGTAACGCGAAATTTTCAAATAGTTAAGCTAAATTAAAAATTAAATAAATAATTAAAACAATTATAAACAAATTAATATTTTTTTTAATTATAATTCTTTCTTTTTTATTTTTTATTTCCTTCTATGTTTTTTTCCCTTGCCACAGCAAAGGTCTCTAATATAAAATATATTCCCTTATATGGTTTTTTATTTCATTTGTAAAAAAAAAAAAAATTAACCCTTGTTGATCCATGGCTGATTTAGTATAGAATAAATTTTTTGCTACACCCGGACTTGAACCCGAACCCAGTAATTAGGAGTCTAGTGCCTTAACTTGCACTAGAGTTACCCCACTTCTTTTCCTATTAACAAAATAAGGATTAACGCATACAAAAAAAAAAGTCAATTCTTAAACCATTGAAAATCGCTTGTGTATAATATGGATAGTAATGGTGCAAAAGCTGAACCTTGTAGTTCTCCTCAAATTAAATACCGAACACTTTCTTACCCTACCGTTGCAAAACATATTCGCCTACTTGAAGGATTTTCCGAGCATAGGATTAATGAGGTTATATTTTTCATAAATTACTTAATTATTATATACTTAAAACAAAGTAATGTGTTTCGTCCTACTAATTAATAATGAAACGTTAGCCATGCGTTAAATGAGACTTTTACTGCAAGAATGGCCTAGAGCGTATTATGAAACATGTTTACAGCGTTGTTTCCCATTGAGAAAGCTTTCAAACGCCACGGAGGAAGTATTTGTTATTTTTCAATTCTGTTTTGAATTTTTGTTATTTCCCTTGGCGTGATTGAGTACCCTGGAGAGGATCCCTTGGCATAACGGACACTGGAAGGACAGATCCGGACTGAGAACCTGTGATGAGATAACTGCTACCGTGGAATCGGTGAAAGTCTCTGCTACGTGACATTGTTTATTCCGGGTTGGTTGAGTGGCTTTTCTCGGCTCCGCCCATGGGAAATACCATCCAGCGATATGCAGGCAATTTCAATATGAAAACTCTATTTCTTATAGAAAACGTATCTGGCTTTGAAGTCTCTTCGTGAATATAATACGATTTCAAAGAATGATTCGTTGTAGAACGTCGAATAACTTCTTTGAACTCGTAGAGTGATCGTTTCAACAATACTTTCTTATAAATCTAGGATAGTTCATAATATCGATAGTTGACCTTTCTTCAAATTTCGATCTCTAGATTAAATTGAATTTTTTTAACAGATACTTTAATTAATTTCATATATAGAATAACTAAAACTATTAAATATAAAACAGAAATTTTATAAGTTAATAATATATTTAAGTAACCATAATTTTTATCGCATTATTATCTTGCTAATTTCTTATAAATTATATGAAAATTATTTTTCAAGCTGTAGCTTGTAGTAAGAATCGCTTTGCACAAGCATAGTCAACATTCCCATTTGACAAATCGCGTCAGTTAGGCCAATGCATAGCACAGTCACTGCTCAACCATAGCCATTTCAATCGATGGTCGTTCATTATCTTTTCGTTCATTTTTATGTTTTATGAATTCCTTAGGAACAACTAATTTTAATTAAGTGTATTAATATAAATAGGCGTACTAAATTCAGAAATAAAACATAATAAACATAAACATATAAACATATATAATAATACTTATTATAACGTATTTTTTTTTTCACTTTTATGTGAGCCGTTCCAATAAAACGGTAAACTTTGCAAAAATTTTACTCAGCTTTATCACTTGAAAGTTGCAAAAGCACGGCTGTTTAGGAAATTTTTCAAGTGATGTTTGATTAAAATATGTCAAACAATGGCAAATTACATTTTTAAATGCCTTGTTTTTATACGCATAAAATAACACTACACCTTCCTGCCAAATTTGAAGATTCCACCTTTTTTAGTTGTTAATTTAAAATATTTTTAGTCAACAACGTAGAACCATATTTATATTTAACGATTCCCGAAACAACGTGGAAATATAAAGGTACTTAAATGCATCAGAAGTCTGTTTGCAACTTTATGTTAAAATTTAAATGATTGTACTTCTTCAGATCATAAAACATAAAATTTTAGAAAAAAATAACATAAATAAATTCAACAATTGTTTCTAATGTCACTGAACTCTTAATATCTTGTTTTTTATGCCTGGATAATATGTAGCTGGATTAGAGTGTAGGACTCACTACATAGGTTTCCTATTCGAGCATTGTTATCACCTCCTGTTTACTTCAGGCGCCATCGAACCATAGAACCATTCTAACAACAGACATTCTCCGCATCAATATACAAACATGTTTTGCCATGGTAGAGGGAGGCAGGGATATAGGCTTGTTTGTACATGTACTCGCCAGTCAGAGAGATTGTGGTTACCTCCGTGAGGACATTGATTTGAGTTAAGTTCTTTTGTCTTAGCTTTCGGGCATCGAACCCACCGCCATGCACAACAAGAGGAAACTTTGCGACAAGCTCACCAGCAGTTTTCTCAGGAAGTGGTGTAAGTAGACATTTTATTTTTAACATTATTGCTTGTTTATTATTATTATTTGATCAACAGAGTCCTTTGAACTTTTTAATCATTATATCACCAGTTTATTTTATGACTGAAAGATAGGTAAGTCTAACCTTAGTCTAGAACTATGTATAACTCTTAGGTTAAACTAAGAATAGCATAGCAACCGTCCAAAAAAGCCTACAAAAAGACGTAGAGATATCTCATCTAACTTCTACATATGATCTTTTAGTTTATAAAAATCAACATATTTCTGAATAGGTTTCAATAACGTTAATTTTTTGTTACAATATTATATCCCCGCACGGGTGCTGAAGTCACACAAATCGATTACATGCATTTCTGATGTTTTTATTAAATGATTCTTATTAATATTTACAAAAAAAGTTTATTGAAAAATAATTTTTTTAAATGTTGATTTTCTTCCTATATTGGATCATAAAAGTTCTTGATGCCTTTAAATATTTAAAAAAAAAAGTTATTTCCATTTGATCGTTCTACATAAATTCGGCCAATTATAAGAATTTATATATATATATATATATATATATATATATATATATATATATATATATATATATATATAAATAATTTTATTTTGTTTGTGTTTTATAATTCTTATTATATCCTTACTGTAATATCCTGACCACGCGCTTTATTACTATAATGAAAAAAGCATGATTGGCGTGGTAATATATTTTCCTTGTCGTCAATCCTCAATCCTGCTAGAAGCTGTTTCCAATTTAAAAGCATGATGAAAACCTTTGCTAGAATCTCTACTGTAGATAAATTACGATATGATCTGACTGAAAAAAAAACATCATTTTCTCATAACTCTAATTTAACTACCCCACAAAGTACATGTAGTAATCTTTTAAAAAACAAATAAAAATTCTTAAATAATCGCCTTGTACCCGTAAACACGTTCCTTAATGCCAAGGTCACAAGTCCATCTTCTTTTTATTCGCTTTTTTATGTCGGTCCCTGGAATTGGAAGCAACTAAGCCACCTTAGAGGTTCCGAAATGTAATTCTAATTCACTCTAAAACAACTTTTATTCTGTAAATTTATTTTCAAAATATACAATACGTTTTTAGAAGTTTTAGAATTTGTTTAGTAAAATATATCTTTTACTTAAACAATTCCTTACTTCTTTTTGATTTCTTCCATATTTTATACATGCATGCATTCCTCAATGCATTCAATATATTGGCCAAATATCTTGAGTAATAAACTAGTTAAATTTCTGTCCAAGCCACCAACTTTTAAAATCGTTTTTAATACTTATTACTTATACTTATTTTTTTTTAAGTATAGTAATAAGTACAAAAAAAGTTTCTTTTCTGTTTTGTTTTTTTGAGATATAACTTAATTGACAATTTTCAGTCTTCCAAGCCCTAAAAAGTATTTTTTTCAAAAATGCCTACCAGTATTCTCCTTTCACTTGGAAAATTTAATTTTCTTTAATTAGTAAACAGTATTCGATGAAACTTAAGGGGTAAGTTGCAATTTAATTAGTTTAAATGATTATACTTTAATTTGAGTTGATCGAAACAGATCTTAAATGGCTTTAGCTGTTTTATTATTTTTTTTTGTTATATTATTTATTTTTGTATAATTTTTTTTTAAATATTAGTTGCTATTATAAATACAACTATTTTTTATGTATATATATTTTTAATGTGAGGCTTCTGCCGTAACTTCTTTGAGCTCCCAACTCAAAGAATGTCTCGGCATCAAATTTAAAAAGGAAAAAAAATTAAATCGAGATAAAATTCGAAATAATCTATTTTCAGTTTTTGTTTTATTTTATTATTTTATTAATATAATTTATTTATTAAAATTATAGAATTTTTTTTATCTTTTTTTCAGTTTTGATATTGGAATCAACAAAAAATCTCGTCTCTTATTTTCCATATTTTTAGATGAACTAAACAAGCTGATAATCAGTAAAATTGTTTTTTAAAAACTAGGAATATCAAGACCATAAAAAAATTGTAGATAAAATAATTTAAACAAAAAATGTTAAACAAAATTTTTAAAAAAGTTGAAATCATAAGATAATTACATGTTTTAGCAGAATTCATTATATTGTTGAAAATTAAACACGTTCTTTGAAATGGAAGATCATTTTTTTTTAAATATTTAAAGTTTATTATTCGTGATGAGGTTTTTTTCAGTAATATTGATCTGTAAGACAAAAAAAAAATATATATATATATAACATATCCATAAATTATAACACATAAAAATTCATAAAAACATCCACTACCACAAACGGTTAACTCGTCTTATTGCGATTTTTTTTTCATTTCTACATGAGCCCGTTACCTATTTCCTGGACTAATGGATTTTTTTTCTTCCTCATTAATATTAGAAAAGGATGTCTCAAAATTTGGTAAAATAAATATTTCAATTACAGCTGAAAAAATAATTTTTATTTTAAATGTTATCATGTTGTTGAAGATGCACTTCAGTAACACCAACCGAGGTAAAAAAGTAATTTCATTATGAATGATTGTATTAAAAATAAAATAAACGAAGAATGAACATGAAGAGCAATGATACGGTAAAGATTAAGACGTTTCTTCTTCGCTTCAGTGGAGGGGAGTCAGTAAGTGGGTCATAAGACTAGTGAAAGTAAACTGCTCAGATTATATTCGAGTTATTGATCATATGCAATTGAATAATTTAATGTAACCTGTTACTGCATAACTGTTTATTTTAACACTAAGGTTAAAGTAAGTGACTATCCTGAAATAGCTCAAGTTATCTCGGAATCGGAAAAATCCTTCATTACATAACAAAAGAACAGTTCCCACCATTATACCACTGCCTTCAGAATCTTAATAGTACTTTTAGATCTAAAGTTATTTAAATTTAATACGCAGTCCATTTAATTTGAATTTAACTTTAAAATATATATATTTTTCCCTCCTGTACTTTTACTGCTTCAACATATTTTTTTTTAATTTATTTTTTTTATTTATTTATTTATTTATTTATTTATTTTTTTATGATCTATTCTCCATATTTCCCCTACTGATGGAGTCAACATAATTTATTAAAATAACTACTTACAAGAAATACTCAAAAAACAACAATTAGCAAGCAAAGACAACGTAAAAAAACATATTAATAAAGTATTAAGACACTTATCAAAATCAAATGAAATTAGCTTATTATAATAAAATAAAAAAATAAACAACAAAAAAATCATTCTTCAATGGTTGAATCATCTAATTTAAATCATAGTTATAATTTTTCATTACTAAAGCATCTTACGTGTTAAAAGGGTTATAGCAATTTTTTAAAGAACTATTCCCAAGAACAACAGACAGACAGTCTTATTTTAAACGGTGAGAGTCACTGAAAAGGGGAGCTAGTTTCATTTCAAACTTTTAAGAAACATTAGAGGTTTAAATTAAGCATAACTTCCTTCATTCATAAGAAGTTAGGAAAATAAATAAACCAATAACTCGCCAAATTTCAACAAAACATCTATATTCCATTGATTAACGTTTGTTTATGCACAAATATACAAATATGTACTGGGGTCCTTTCATACTCCCCTGCCGCTGGGAGGTCGGGGATATTCTTTACTCCTCTGGACATTTTTTTAAGGAATATACTGTCTAAAATGTGTTTTCAACAACTTTTGTGTTAAAATTGAACTCAAAATTTAACACTCTTGGGTTACAAACATGTTCAAGTTGAAGTTTTTGAACATTGAATTATTGATGTTGCTTGATTAACTGTAATGTTATAAAGATGGGGCAAATAATCGGGATGCAGTCAACATAGTATATTTTTTATTGTACAATCCGACGTTTCGGTTCAATCATGTGAGCCATCATTACGGCTGAAATAAAATCAAAGATATAAGATATGCTCAGTAAAATTACGAATAATAAAGGTGAATTACAGATAACTTAGTATTAGAAATATAAATAATAATATAATACAGGTGATAATAATGTAATACTAATATAAAATACAAAAATACTAATATAAATGACAGACAGGACTATTTTTGTTCGAAGTGATGACAGAACCTAGGAAAGGAAGAGGGTGGGAGTTGGCGTAGGTGAATTGAGGGGAAAGTGTAACTGCCAACATTTTTCATAGTATTCCAGATAAATATTAGAAAAACATCTTATGAGATAGATACAGAGTTTATAACTTAATAATAAACAGAAATATATATATGTATATATATATATATATATATATATATATATATATATATATAATGAACATTAATGAGTGCTTAATAAGGACATAGTGAGAGATATAGAAAACATGAGAACATAATAAGAAGTTATATGAAATTCTAGAGATGATGATTTGTAAATAAACATGTCTTAAAACATATATGACATAAATATTATGTTAATATATAAATCTAGAATATGAACTTTAGTTCTTAGCAACTTTTTTTTTTTTTTGAAGTAATCTTTAAACATTGCTATTATCTACTGTTTTATAGAAATATATATATATATATTTCTGAGGCATTAGCAGGTGCCTTTGTACCTATGGTATTCCCCGTAAGCCTATGCATATCATGGGTGTTCAAAGTGCATAAAGTTTTAAAAAAAAGGATTGAATTCGGATTCAAATTATAATTAGTTTCAATCCAGTTGTAGGAAGGCGTTTTAAGAAAATTGCATAGAAAAACTTACACTGCCCGCTATTTAGAGATTTTCAAGAATATTTGCCTTTTCTATGTCGGAAGTTTAAAGTGTCTCTTAACGAGAGTTCTCAAAATTATTGTATGTAAATTGTCAGTAGGTACTTTAAACAGTTTTCTTTTAGTAGAGATGTTTCTTAACGATGCGGGTCATTAATCTCCTAGGCATTACTTCCAACAAATCGTTAAGCTATTATTTCCGTATAAGTATTTCACTTCGATCAAAAGGAACCAATTATTTTCAAGAAGATTACCAGAGTGATGCAATTTTTATTATTGTTCCTATTTCCTAATTTTAAAGTTTTGAAACACTAAACTGTCTTAAATCATCTAATCGATTCCAGTCTTTGGCACCTTTTAAAAGCGGATGGCACCGAGAAACAAGAAGGTCGATGTAACGGAATGGCCAGAGCACTCACGAAGAGCTGTTCCACTAACCGGTTCCTCAGGAAGGAACGCATCCTTAAACTTCAAATGGATTTCGAACAAGGGATGTGTCTTGGAAAAATAGTGAAAAATGAAGAATCGTGTGCAGTAAATATGACGGATGTTTATACGATCCAAGTTAGTAAACATCACGCGTTCTATAAAAGGAATGCTGAATACTGTTATATGACTTTAAAGGAAACCCTATTTCAATCTAGGTGCTTTTACGTTCCCAACGCATTGCAAAGAATTTATTGATTTAAAAACCAAGAATGTTTATATATTTTGTTATGTAAAATGAGAATAAAACGGAAATTCGAGACTCTAATTATAATTTGGTTTTATCGGAAGAATACCAAAACAAATATCTTAAGTTTCTCGAGTACTTGCACAACAGGGCGTTTATATACTATGTTATCATGAGAACTTTTTGAAGGATCTCTAAGCGGATGGATAGTGTAGTTTTTTTTTCAATTTATGATTGAGGAAAAAGAAAACAACAGAGCTGGCCCAATATATATATATATATATATATATATATATATATATATATATATATATATATATAAATTAATGGAATTCTTGGATTACAAATACCGCCCTAAATAATTTACGGCATTCTTTTTCTTTTCCGGAATCAGGAAATAGATTAAACCGAAAGAACGAGGTTGAACAACCGACCTTGGTCTATCTCGGTTCAGGGACCGCCGAAGGACCAAAAAAGAGTTTGGTTTTTTTAGAAGAACCATGGATAAGTTATTTACTCCAACTTCACTTAGCAGGCTACAGACTCCATTACTTTGTTCATCCAAGGAGACCTACTTAGTGCTAATATTACGAATATGGAAATGGCATTCTCGCATTCCCCTTTCCAAGGTCTACGTCGCTGCTTCGCGTATTTGCACAGGTGTGGAATCAGTTTCAGCTTAATAAAAATTACTATTGTTTAAAATAATAAATTATCAATAAAAAAAATATATTAAATCGGATGAAGAGGCTCAGGGAAGTAGTGTTTGTTCAGAAACTATTTCAGCTTTAAAAGCTTATCCTAGTTCACATCAATCACATCACATGAAAGGAAATCCATGGAAATCTGGTACCTCGTTCTAAACAATGTCCCTCAAACAAAAAAAAATTCGGATAGAAAGAATAATATTAATACAATTTTAAACTACTGTTTTAGAAGGGGTTAGAGACTTTTTAATGAAGATATGACATTCTTCATTATTATGCAATTATTGCTTATATTATTGCCTAATTTAGCTTAGATTTTTGCCTTCTATTGTAATAATATTGGATAACGAAATCCGTATATGTGGGCATTTTGCACGATAGGTGACGAACAAAAGACATCAGCATAAATCGATTATTATATAATAAATCTGATCCTTTTCAAAAACTTTCTAAATACAACTGTAACGAATGCTGAATATCGACAAAGCTAACGATAGTTGACAGCTTGTCAGTCTCTTGTCCATCTATATTTTTTCTTATTTACAAAACAAATCCTTCCTTAGAGCGCGAGTTGGTTGTTTTCGCATAAAATATACTGATCTACAATGAAAGCGATCGGTTGCGGAAAATGTGGTAAATCGCAAATGTCCATAAAAATACCTTTCACTTATGATCCAACACCATTTCTCTGGAGAAAAGGCTAAATCTAATGATCTTCGAAGAAAAGAATTCTGAAATGTTTCTTAGTTTACACGTGGCGACGTTATGTGCCTTGTTTGTAAATAGGCTTTTCACCCCAGAGATGTTGATATCGAAGAAAATTATTGGTAAATATCGTATCAATTATTTTTAAAATATGGCTGGTTTTAGGGGAAAATTGCATTACTATGTTTTTTCTCTTTCTTAATGATTTTCACAAAATCTGATGATTCCGGTAGTACATTCAACTCATAGTTGGTTTTCATCTTCCGATGATTTCTTTCTTGTGTTAATCCATATGTTTTGTACAGGACCTTTTTATTCTATATATTTAGAATTCTTCAATTTTATTGCCCAAGGACATTCACATACACATGCTGCTTCTAACCTTCTTGATAATCTCTGGAGAATTCTTTCGAGAAGTGATTTCCTCCTTCGAGGTTATTATATATTTGGTTTTGATACCATTAATCGTTTGGCTTACCTTTCTTATGACTCCTCCACTTTTTTGTAATGCTCCCCAGAAGAGCGTTCACTTGTCATTTTTAGATTCTAGTAAACAATGGATCGGATGACTATTTAAGCATTAAAAACCACGCATAGAGCGATTTAGAAGTATTTTTGTTATTTAAAATCAATTTTCCTTTTAGAAGAAGTTACCTAATCAGTGTGTTTTTCATTGACCGCACCCCCGACCAACCTCTTGTTTAATTACATCTACCATTAATGAGTTACTTTGAATATTTGTTAGTTTGAATATTGTTCCACAAGTTATATCTGATTTTCCACTTAGTACGTCTAAGGTTAAAATCAATTGTTCTTAATTGAGTGTACAAGAACCCTACATTCGCTTATATACATGTGCACAATAGACAATTACCTATTATTTAGCAAGAAATATCCTCAACATCTTTTACAAGACCTTATCAAGCCCATAGAAAACAGAACGGTCCCAATTAGAGATGATTATGTCTCCGAAGAAGCTAATGTGTTCCCACAATTATTTGGTCCTATCTTGTACGCTAATTATATACTGAAGGATATATTTATTCACGGAATTAAATCTAACATTTCTCTGCAGTGTCATTCGGAAGCATCCTTGAAGTACCCCTCAATTTAAGACAAGGTACATTATTTTATTGAATTATTAAACTTCAAATTTATGGCTATTGATTGGTTTATTTTATTCCCTCAATCACTATATATATATCAATTCAAATAATTAATTTAATTAAAATTAAAATTTATGTAGGCATTGTCGATGAAAATATATTACAAAATACATATAATTAATTATTTTAAGGGGAGGCGGAAAAAAAAAATATGAAAACAAATTTTATATTTTTATATGAACGTAGAACTTTTTCTGGTTTGAATGATATATAATATATGCAATTTATATAAGTATTCCGTTAAAATAAATATATATATATATATATATATATATATATATATATATATATATATATATATACGAGTGTAATATGGATATTTTTATATAATAGTATCTTTTGCCTTGCTTTTTGTTTTATTTTTTAATCTTAGATTCATAAATAATTTTTTTTATTGTTATTCAATGAAAGTTTTTCTTTGTACCTAAGTTTTCGTACATTTATAACGAAAATGGGTACTTATCAGCAATATATAAATATATACATATATATATATATATATATATATATAGAGAGAGAGAGAGAGAGAGAGAGAGAGAGAGAGAGAGTCAAAGTAAGTGGGTTTTTTTCTTATTAGAAAAGGGAAGACATTAGGATCAATCGTGATTATATTTTTGAAAGGTTAGGTACTAGTGAAATCCTTAAGGTACTAAAACTTATTTTCGGGCTATTTATACAATCTTGGCAGACTGTACTGATAAAAATTTTCCTTTGAATAGTGATGCTAAAGGGAAAATTTTTAATCAGAGGTTTCACTTTACACAGAAAAACAATTCTTTGCTATATACTGGACAATTATCCAGATGTCAGTGGATAAAATTGTGATATGAGGTTATCAGAATTATATAAGAAGCTCGAAAAATATGGGAATGCAACATGTGAAAAGCAACTGCATGATTCCGAATCCATGTCATCAGAAAGTACAATATTATCTCAAATGGTTTTCAATCCACTTTGAGTTGCTGACACTTATTGAACACGCCATTGCCTAATATTCTTGCTGTACTAGCTTCTATCCTGAAGTAAATCGGCAAGCTTTCACTTGGGCTAACGCAATATGTAACTTCTTGCGAATTTCCAATCGCTGATAATCGTGTAACAATACAGATCTAGGTATCTCCGCTTTGAATAGTAATAAATAAATCGGTACCGGGGTGAGATATTGTTGAGCAACGAGTGAAGAAAGAGTTTAGCAAATTAGTTTTGTTCTTTGTCGCCTAGGTGATGAGTGTTGGCCAACCCGGCTTGAGCAACCTCAGGAGACATGAACGCTGGGGCAGGAAGGCAAAGGAGGTAGTAGGCATGTAACCCCTCAAACACACTTATTGTCGGGTTCTCTTTATTTCTGATTTGCAATAATAATAATAATAATAATAATAATAACATGATTAAATAAAAAATGATTTTTTTATATAGACAAATATTAATAGGATTTGTGGGCTCCGCCATTTAAAAAATATATGTTGAGAACAATTAGATTATAATAAAAATAAAGATATAGGTTTTTTATTTTATTAAGGGAAGGAGGAATCCCTGTAAAACTATATGTAATATAAAATAAAATAAAATAAAACGCAATAAACTTTGGACAGTTTTATAGCAATCATTATTTATTTTTTGATAGAATGTTATTATTTTTGTTATATCGTTTAAAGTTTTGTTACGACTAAATTTTATTAATGGCTAATTTATTGTTATTTTAATTAAGTCCGGAAAGCAAATTTTCTCTATGTTTCTTATATAATTTCTTATAATAATAAACCTATGAAAGGAGAGTTTATTTATTTATTTTCATTAACAGTTATTTTATTTTTTCTAATACTTTAGAAACATACGTGAGATTTCAAGAGTGTACAAAGATTTCGAGTCCTATATTTTTATTTAATTCCAATACGAATTTTCATTAATCAATTAATGTCTCATATATTATCATATTTCATGCTCTTGACAAAGTTGATTTTTAATTATCTTGTCCTCCTTAGCCTAAAGTCTAAACGAAACGGCCATGACACATCCACTTCCTACTTTCTGTCTGAGGAACCTTCCAGCGGAATTCCGTCACGTATTTTGGAAGCCTTGTCATCTTTTTTTCTCTTAGCTTAAACTTGTTTTATCATCAGTTTACTGAAAATCCTATATTCGAGAACTAAAAGCCTCTTAGCGAACATGTCACAAACTCTCTTTAAGAAGTTGTAAGGGAAGTCTCGGTTTCAACACAGGCTCAAAATCATAAAGAATTGTTGGATTATAGATGTTTCAAGTGATTATACAATCAATGTTTTAATATAAAAATAAAAATCGCAAAAATCTTGTTTAAACCCTAGCATTTTCCATCATTTTTCCTCAATTATAAAGATATTTAGTTATTAATATTTTACTTAGAAAAAAAAAACACTCTCTTTTCCTCGTGAAACGTAACCTGTTATCCTTGAGTCCCTGTATACTAGTATATTATCCTAAGCAGTTCATACGTGACGGATCGTGACAGCTGCATTAGCAAAGTGTCTATTATCGAAACATTTTTCAAAAATGTGATGTTAAACTTCTGTCGTTAATCTTTTTTTTTTTTGTGCAATGAGGAAAGATGGCCAAATATTGCCCCTTTTAGCCAAATACTAAATTTCAAATATTGAACTAAAGTTTAAAATTCCCAAATAATGCAACCAGCAGATGTTGGTATCTTTATTGGGCAGAACTAAATAATCTTTCCTCTGAGTAAACTAAAACAAGACTTACCAAGTGCTTTAGGATTTCAAAAGAGCGGCCCTAATTTCTTCTCTCAATTAAATTGACAATTTCCTTGAAGTCAGGGTCATATAAATAAAGACAAATAAATCCCCAAAATGTAATTTATTTTTTTTTTTATTCAAATATATTAGACCAATAATTACTAAAAGGAGGAGCAATTATGACTTCCCAATTATGTATATTTCGTGTCCACTTCACAAGTCCAATTCTAAAAATGTCAAATTTCGGGGATGTGCCCCATCATCAGGACATTTTTCTGAAAATTATATAATTTTTATATGTATATATATATATATATATATATATATATATATATATATATATATATATATATATATATATATATATATATAGTCTTGATGATGAGGATACATCCTCCAAAAGCTGATATTGTTAGAACTGGACTTGTGAACTGAACACGAAATAAACATAATTGGAAAGTCATAATTGATCCTCCTTTTAGTAATTTATTTACATTAAAAAACATTAAACATTTTAATTACCTATTATTATTATTATTTTTTTAGCTGTGGCAATTCATTGTAGATTATAATTGAATTTTTAATTGATTATAATAGGGGAGAGGGGGAAATAACATAAACAATGGGGGATGAATTTCAGAATCCTTATAATCACAGGGCTCTATAATCGAAGGTCTTGGGGGGAGGGGGAATTTAGGAATCGATCTATGAAAACAATTTGTGTGCTTTCCCTATCTTAATGAGTAAACACACGTGTCTCGGGCAATTTGAACATGAAAACAATACCTACTCTATTCTACAAATCGTAATATCAAAATAAAAAATATCTAAGAACAGTGTTCTGAGGTTGAAAAACACTGAACCAAAACTATTTTACTATCAACAGTCAACTGCATGGTGCTGAAGTATTTCAAGAGATTTTCTGCTGAAAGCGGACCCGACGGAGCGGATCTCGGTACCTTATCTTATTATGATTATGAATTTTGTTAACTTTACCCGAAATGGAAGCCAATACAGTGTCCCGAGACAATTATAAACCATCTAAAATTAATCGATTATAATCTTGAATCCGATTTAGATTTAATCGCAGTATCGATATTTATCCTGTTTTTCAAGAGATTGGGATTCGATTAAATATTATTATATTATTGTTATATTTAAGAATTAATTACCCGCTCATCCCATTCTTCCATTGTCCCACGCTAAAGTACGCTTCCTTAATTCGGATCTCTTTGTTACGAAATTGTACTTATTGTTGTTTTTCCAAGACTCCTATTCATACTCGAACAATAAACGATGGGAAAAAAGGAAAAGAATAAAGAGATATATCAAAAGATACATTTTGCCACACTCTCTTGCCTCGTAAACAAACGTGAATTCATTACAAGTGATATGTCCGTCATGTGACAGTTTGGAAATTGACTCTCGAAATTGCGACATAGCTGAACAAGAAACCTTGACATATTCCTGAAATTACTTCTCAGTAATGAGTAGGGCAAACCATCAGATTATTTTTCTTGTTTGTATATCTATTTAATGAGGAAATTACTATTAATAATATTTAAAATACTCCAAACCTCTCCTTGTTTTTAATCATATGATATATTTAAGTCTTCCTTTATATATCACTTCCAAACACATTTGTATGTATGAAAAATTAATCTTTATTCTGGGGCACTCAGACCCCTAAGTATAACAAAAATGAATAGCTTAAGAAACATTTTCTGGCTGCTTTATTGAAACCTAGTTAAATAATAAACCAAAATACAAATTATAATTAATAATTATATAATATAAAAATAGATACAAATTTGTTCAAAACTGCATAGACATTATTCTTTACATTTATGCGGAAGATTTATCATTGAGGAGAAGGAGAAATAAATGTTGTTTAAATGAGTTTATTTAATGAGGGTGGAGGATTTAAGAATGGAGATGGGCAAAGAATTCCAAAAAGAAGTAGCATTATGAAGGATTTTCAGTTCTAAGGAGGAAGGAAGGAAACAGTTCTATTTGAAGGGGTATACAAAGTAGTAAGTTGTGATCTTGTATTTAAAAGGTGGATGCAAGAACGCAAGATGAGGAGGTAAAGAATAAATTATATTGTTTTTTATTTTTTAAGTCGCATTATTTTTAATGAGAGTAAAATTAAATTAAATAAAAAGAGACAGAGTCGGGAGGGACAAAATAATACTAAAAAAAAACTGTTTTTATCAGATATTATTTTTATTTTTGATTTCTCACAATATTACGATATAACTGATATTTATCAGGACACGCCAAGCCTGGCAAACATTTAAAAATCATCAAAACCGGTTTATAAAATTACTGACCATCCGCAGTAGGATATACCTTCGACAAAGTTAAGTCATGTCACGAAGCTATTGGTCAATCAAGGTCTTGTGAACGCGTTCTGCATCTGATAGTACCCAAAGTGAATCTTCAGCTGTCTCCTGGATGCCCAGTGACCATCGTCTTGAAGGAGATATTCTCAAGTGTATATATACTTAAAGGCTATTTATCAAGGCCATCTCTGGAAATTGATCTATAAAAGTATTAATTATTTATACTAGATAAGCAAAAATAAAAGTTTTGTGGTCTAACGATGTTGTTTACATGGGGCGATTAGTATCAAAACCGGCTCAATCCACTTTTTCCACAATTTCTCAATATACTAACTACATCACCTAGATTAATACATGGTCGTATTGACCAATATCGCCTCAATCCAGTATAAAAATTTGTGGAAACTCATGGATTTATATCAAATGCAGTTCAATCCAATGTTCATAGTATATCCTGTAATTTTTTAAAAAAAATGTAATGAACCAGTTTTGAAACTAATCGGGATTCATCTTGATTTTAAATCTATCTTCACATGCATGTTTAACAATTGAGACGGACCATTAAAAAAAATATATTTACTCACTTATTTAAATATTACAGCCTTGATATCCCAAAAATAGTGTGTCATTTGTATATTAGATAATTAATGCTTATAAAGGGAGCCTCCGTTTAAATTATATAAAAAATTAAATTAAAAAAAAATTGTTTAATAAAACTATTAAATAATAATTACAGTAAAATAAAAAGACACATTATCTCGTAAGTTTATATACATATGAACTCATATATAAATTTCATATGTTGTTATAGAACAGTATAGCATATAGTATGACATCTAGTGCTCAAAATAAGTATTCATACACTTAGTTTTTCAGGTAAAAATATGCTATATACACATAAATGAACTGATGGATATGATAAAAAACAAAATTCCGCATTAATATTTACAGGTGAAGGAAATTAGAAATCCAACCTAATTAAAAACGAAAATTGAACAATTCATCTTTAAAGATAGAAATTAATCATTTCCATTTACGACCCATTTTGGGAGGAATGGGTTGTTAACCTAATTAACGACAAAAATTGAAAATCTATCGTGCAATAAAAGTATTCATACAGTAACAGTTGTCGTGTAATTAGCAATACTTCTTTCCAGGTTGAATTTAATCATTTCGATTTACGACCTATTCTGGGGGAATTACCCTTCAATTCGGATCATTTGGCCCATTTTAGGTTTGTATTTGAATAAGAGATTATTTATTAAGTGAAAACCATGAGCTGAGAACAAACTAACAAGTTATTTTCACGACGACAACTGTTACCGTATAAATACTTTTATCTTTGATAAATTTTCAATTTTTGTTATTAATTAGGTTAACAACCCATTTCTCCCCTAATTGGTCATAAATCTAAACGATTAAATTCTATCTGAAAAGATGAATTGTTCATTTTTGTTTTTAATTAGGTTGTACGGGCATTTAATTTACTTCACCACTAAAAATTAATGCGGAATGTTAGTTTTTATCATACCAATCAGTTAATTTATGTTAATAGCAGCTAAGATAATACTAACAAAAACCTCGTGTTTTTTCCTTAATTAGAATTCGTAGAAAATAAAAAAAAAAAATTGAGGAAGGACTGAATGTTATTTTCCTACCGAAGATTCCTTGTTGTGAAATCATTTTTCCATTTTTTTATTGTAAGCGTAATGGAATACCATTCGGCTTGCCTCATAGTCATGACACACGCAATAAAGGAAATAATGATTAATAATTATTAATTGATTAATAATTAATTATTAATAATACCAAAGTAATACATGAAATTTAACTATATAATATATTATGTAAACATTAAAATTAAAACATTCTCGTTTGGACTTGGGACAATCTATGCACGTCTGGCCAACCTACTCTTATCAAATCGGCTAGTCTCATTTATATAAGTTTATCCAACTTTTTATTCGCCTAAATCTAATAATATAGTGATATAAATTACTCAGTCATGTTGAACATACATCTCCTACTTAATGGAAATAACTTAGAAAACACAAACTATTTGCGGCTGGAATTCATCCTAATGAGGCACTATAGGTAGGATTGGCGTGTTGTTGATGAGATTGTTAAGTTGTTTTGTTGCACCCAGTCAACCACACGACCACGCTTCGGAGAAACTGCTTCAATGACCGCAAGCCGACCTCAAATGTGTCAGTAGTGACATCGGTAACTAGGATATCGCGTGATTAAATGAAGAAAACTAGAATGTTGAGGAATTTTCACCTAAGAGAATTTAATCGACTATTTAACATCGCAGAGCTTTTGACATATCTTTGTTTCAACATTTGTTTTAAATAATATTAATTTTAAAACGTCAGTAAGGGTTGCGTGGGTTTTCCCTAAATTATAATTAATTATGTTTAAGTAATTAAAGTAATTAAAAGAATGTATTTAAATCCTCAAAAACATCAATTAATTCTGCTGAACGAGGTTAATAAGATGAGGATCATTCCAAAGTGTTTTAAGATATTTTATTATTTTATTAAGAATAAGAATTTTTTTTTTACTATCTTTTTAATTTTGATTAGTCTGTTTTACTAAAAATGACTTGAAGAATGTTGTTCAAGAAAATAAAAATAAATTCAACTTTTAGAGCAATTTTTATGACACCTGAAAAAATTTCAGGAAAAAAGATGTAAAATTAAATTCAGTAAGATAAATATAAAAAAAATTAAATTTAATGAAAAATAAGCACCTTAAACACAAGCAACTTATGTACAGTATATCCTAACGCATTAATGATATATTTCATTTGGATTTAAAGTTTTTTTTTTGGATTAATTAAGGTGGGAGTTCAATGAAATAATATATATCATGACTTGCCAAATAAAAAAAAAACTGTTTAAATAAAAATTGCTTTGAAATGTAAATCGAAAACCGACAAAAATGACGCAATCGAGATACCAAAATAAACAAAACTACTAAAGTAGCTTAAAACAATTTGCGTTTACCCAAGTTATCATGATACTGTGGATTGCACTTTGCCTATATCTCCGTAATGGATTTTTTTTTTTAATTATCCATTGTTTATTGACCAAAAAATAATCGATTTCTGTGAAGTCAAATATTCTCCTTTGAGCATTTTTAAATTTAGCAATTTGAAGTCTAATTAAATACGTTGAAATCAATTTTGATTTAGAAGTTACTTTAATAGTAGTTATGGAAATATTTAATAGATGGTGCGCTGGCGTTACGAGGTCGCAAGATCTAGTTGAGCGTGTTACACCAGATTCTCGAGAAAGATGCGAACTGCCTTCTAATGAAGACCTGCATCTGGGCCGGAGTCCCGCTAGCTCCGTGTTCCTCCACTTCGGGGAGGTCTTCTGCCCTTCTGACTCCGCCATTTCCAGGAATATTCCCCTGTCCTCGGTTAGTCAAACCTCTTTTCTAAGAATTACTAGAGGCTTAACTCCCCTTATCGAAGATATACTGTTAGCCTCGGGGTTGTTGGGATATTCCTCGAGATGGCTCTTCGATGGAAATCTCTTCGTATATTTCTATCCAGGAGCGCACGGTCGTTGGAGCATGTGACCTGGAAGGAATGTCATTCCAAGGGCGGGGCAAGCCTAGCCTATGGGCCCTTCATCACGTTGTTCCCGTACCTCTCACCGACCTGAAGAATAACAAAGAACTTACAATAACTTATTACGTCTCGGAATAAGTTAGGCTGGCTTACATTCAAGACTGTTTACTCTTGATTCAGCAAATAAAATAATGTATCGTTCCAGCTGATTTCAGATTTTTCAATTACAAAAAAGATAATCTTTTCTACACGCTTCATTTCGAAAATCATTTCAAAACTGAATTTATCGTTTATTTTTTTTTTCAATTTCATTTATCTATACACACCTGTATATTAATCACCTGATGACGACATGTCAGTAATGAGGAAAAACAATGCCAACAGCATCATTTATTTATTAATCCACACCTGTTAATTACAATTATCAACAATCAGCAGATGTGCTGGCATTATTACAGATAAAAAAAATAAAAAATAAAGACTTGATAGGCACGAGGAGAGGCAGTACCCAGCGGTATCCGTTCCATGGCTTTAATTTGCTTACATAATTATGCAAATAGATCCTCAAACACACCCTTTTCAGTCGTTTTCTGGCATCCTCCCCCCGACTTGAGAGTTGTGGCCATACCTTTTATTAGTTGATTGCTGTGTCCGTTCGACTTATCGTGAAATCGTTTGTAGTACGTCCGTATGTGTTCATTGGCCGTCAGCATGTATAAGTCAGTGTCTTAAGCGATGTTAATTACGTACCAAAGGGCTTGGGTAATCAGTCGTAGTATCTTAGATTGAAATGACTGAAGTCGTTTTATATGTGTCTGGTTTGCTGTATATTTGTAGAGCGTAAGTCCAAAGAGATTTTAATAGTTATCTTTTTAAAGGTGACGAAAATTTTAAAGACGTAAGTCCATGCAGTAAGTATGAAGGCGGTTAAAATGTATGATTCACGGCTGGATTGGATAACTTGGTAGAGGAAGGATGCCAGGATGTACTTACGACGGTAGGGTAAAGCCACTTCAACTCTTCGTAATATCGGGAGACAGTACAGTAATTTCATTCTAAGATTTAATGATGCACGCTTAAATATATATATATATATATATATATATATATATATATATATATATATATATATATATATATATATATATATATATATATATACACATATGGTCACCATTTCATTCTCATGTCATTCTCCCATTGAGACTAATTTCGCTGTTACTATTTCGGTGTATCGTATAATTCATCACAGATTTTTTGTAGTGAGCCAGTATTCTCGAACTGTTGGCATATATAACATAGAACGCGAAGTTTGTTACCGACATATCAGCTTAGGTGAATAATAAGTCGGAGTGTTTTAGATTGGAATGTTTGAATTCTTTATGTCTTTTTAAAGGTGACGAAAATTTTAAAGACGTAAGTCCATGCAGTAAGTAGCAACTTCGTGACTTAGTCTTGATTTGAACTAGTCGAAATATAATACGGCTTTAAATAGGTATGGTAAAAAAAAAAAATTAAATACAAAAAAATTAAAATGTCTGACATTTCTATATCCTAGTTTTGCTAATGAAAGGCTACGCATCTGTTTCTGGATCAAGCCAATAATTTAACGAGTAAAGAAGAACAATTTGTAATTGTAATTTCCAAGATTACTTTCTTCTGTAGTAACTTTCAAAATCGATTACTACTTCAGTTTTGAAATAAGAAAACCTCTTGTCTTGCAATGATTGTTTTGAGGTCTACAGAGCCTCTCACTCAATCGAATACTCGAAGAACGAAAGACTTGCAGAAGCATACTATTCCAAAGCAGCCTTCAACTTAGACGAAGCTTGTAAAAAAAAGTTTATATTCGAAGTATTACTTTTTTTCTTAAACATTCTGCGGCTTTAAACTTCAAAACAAAAGATAAGGCATGTGCTATCTGGTTAACCACACGATACAACCTTGTTCTTTGTCCTCAAGAAAAAAAAATGCCTATCGCAATCAACGTTTTAAGATAATGGTCTCCGAAGGATAGATGTTTTTTCTTTTCGTTTTTACTCCTGGCTTGGATCCGATCTCGGCAAAAACTAAATGACCTGTTTTGAAGGTGAGCCGAAAATGTACGCGGACGTTGTACGAATTAGTATAGTATGTGATAGCATGTCAAATTAATTTGGATCCTAACACCCGATTTGTAATGAGTGAGAAAATTCCAAGATTTTGGTTTGGAATAAACAATTTGTAAGCCTCGACATTCCTTCAGATGATTTTTGGAATAAATCATTGAAAATTGTAGAAAAAAAAGTTTTCTTTAATTAATAAAAAAAAAAAAACTCAAAATGTAAAGTACTTCATTTCATATAGACTTTTCCTGGTTGCATCTCAATATGAAAAATATTTAAAGGTGAAAGTGCGAAGTAACAAAAAAATTACATTTTTCGTCTAAAATAAAAACAGAGACCATAATTTATTTAGTTATTCAGCTTCTAGGTAATGCACTTTAATAGGGTCTACGTAATTACGTTCTTCTTTATATAACTTCCCATAACTCAGATCATAATAAACTTTAATTTAATAATTGAAAATATGTATACCATGTAAAAAAAGAACACCATAACAACCCTAAATTCTGTTCAAAATGTTCTATAAAATAATTATTATTCTAACGTTTTAATAAAAAAATTAAAAAACTGAATTGTAATACTTTTTCTTAAACGTTAGATGTTCTATCAACCAAATTTTGATCAGTTTGATATTATGGGATTTTAAAAAATTATCTGATAAATTTTCATCTTATTTCAGTTGATTTGGAAAATAAATTTTTTGAGAAAAATTATTTTGGAAAATCAAAATCATAGGAAATTTGTTTCTAATCAGTTATTTCAAAATACAAAGTAAACTTGAATGCTTTCAAATTTCATATCAGCTTCAATTTTTTTCCTGACTGGATCTGGCTTCATTGAAAGAAGTTTATGAGTCACTTAAGCAGAAAAAAAAGTGAAGGATGCTATTTTTTTCTAATATCTTGACGAGAATTCAATTAAAATTCACTTAAAGTATTTATTTTAACTAATTTCTATAGTTACCATCTAAAGTCTAGTGAAGTAGACCTCGTCTACATGATAGTGTCCCACGAAAGATTCTTTTCTTAATCCGGAAAAAAAAACAACACGCAAAATATATTCTTAAAGTTTCATTGAAAACAATTCAACTATTGCATGGTTATAGAGAAAAAGAGTACCTTAGAAATTTGGGAAAGAACACTTTTTTATTATAAATTTAAGATTATCATACTTCTTCTATTTTATGCTACTGAAGAACTTTCGTATTATAATCAATTAAAAAAATATTTAATTTATTATAAAAGAAAAGCATGGAACTTTAGTTCACGGCGGCGGGTAAATGAGAGAATTTTCCTCCATTCACACAATCAATTGATCTAACGAACTTAAATGGCATGTTTGTTTTCATTTCGCTGTAAATGTGAAGAATTATCATGAATGTATCTATATAAATTACAAAATAAATGGCAAAAATGAAATATTCGTGAGGCCCTGGGTAACAGCAATAATAATATAAAATAATATTGCTATAAATATCATTGTCTTCGGATTGTCTTAGTTCTGACCATAAACTTTACGTAAAAGACGAGGTCAGTCTAGGTAATTACGGAATTCGTTCCAATGAAGACTTCATGGTTAATAAAGTGACTTGTCTATTCTCTTTGCATTATCTCACATTCCGTTCTATTAAAAACCATCTTCTATTTAACACCATTTACACTATTCCAGAATCGAATCGGGGTAAAATATTCGATTTCATAAAAAATCGACTGTTTTTATCGATTCCTGACGGTCGGTTTGAGCTATTATTAAAAAAAATTAATCTGGATAACATCATGCTAATAATTGAGTTAGTCCTTTTTGTACCCCTACATACAGTTAGGGCATTTTCACACGGCCCGATAAATATCGGAGTCGGATAATTCATTTCCTTCAGTCTGGCACCACCTCGACATATCGGATGTCGGTCCGGTATCCGATTTATCGAATGTGAAAACGCCCTTACTCGATGGCGCCTTATCAGGTTAGAGGAAGTGATTTGGTAAAACCCCCATAAACAGGTTTCTTTCGTCCCTGAGGAACCAAACGCCTTTTACTAGGCCTTCTTCCAACCGGATATAATCATCATACCATTTCAGGGAAAAATCAACCTTAATTCTTAATTTGTTTTTATTACAAGACGTAAGGACGAGTTTATCAAGTTCAAGAGGTATTTTTCAACAGGAAGTGAAATTATAATTTGATCTTGGAAAAACGCTTATACATATTTCTTAATTGGCACACTGCACCAGAAATTTGAAACTCAATAGCAGCCTAATTTAAATTAGTCACGATTTTTTAAAAATAAATAGGTCATGCATTTGATTTTTAGAACGTTAAAATTCTGTGTAATGAAAACAATGAATTCGGAAGATAATTATTAGAAGCATTTACGATTCTATAAATGGAATAAATTATAAAACAGATTCAAGAAACATTAATATAACTTATCCAGAGTTGCTAAATAATATAATATGTATTTCTCTATCCTGCAAACAAAAACCGTTTCAAATGTAATCGCCATAGAGTGCGCTAAAACAATCTCCAACTAAATTAATATGGGTGATATCGATGCATGTGTAAGTTATAGTGTTTTAGGACATGGAGAACAAAGTAAATTAAAATTTGCTTTACCGAATTTAATGGTGTGAATAAACTCATAAAATAAATTTGGTCCAAATATTTATTTAAAAATTAAATTATGGTTTATAAATTATAATAATAGTTTTTTAAAATATTACCCTATGTTTTTTTTCGAAATGCTGAATCACTAACATGAAAGGCATGATCTCAACGTGCCAAAAAAGAAAATAAGAGCATTTAGGAAAATGAGAAAATTTAAAGTACTGCCCTGAGTAATACGTTAAGAATAATTAGTATTTTACTGAGGTGACAGCAAAATAGTTTGAAAATGGCCAATCACTTTGTTTAAAAAAGGGGGCAGAAACGTTACAATAAATTAATGTATTGAAATAAAGATTATGTAAAAAGGTTTTTATTAATAAAATAAATGTGTGATTACTTAATATATTGATTAATATTATAAAATAATACTTTAAGATTAAAATGTTAACTTGTTTTTTAATATTAAAAAAATTAATTATTTTAACTATGTTAGGAAAAAAATTAATTAATTCAGAGGGGAAAAACAATCGTTGAGAAAAAATATATATATTGTGCAAAGCTGAATTCTCTAAAGTTAATTAGAATATTTTTATTTTTATTTAACCTAGATAATTATATCAGATTATTAGCTTAATACTTTACTACTTACACGCCTCAGAAGAGACCAAGGCAGCAGAAAACTGATCTGTTTAAGAAAGCTTTAGTAGTTTAATCCTAGAATTATAGACACCGTAAGACCAAAATATATACATATTGCTTTTAAAAAATAATTTGTGTGTCATAAGAGAGCTTTTTAATAATTAAATATTTTAAATGTAATATTCATAACAGTGAAATTAACTTGAATCAAACCATGCTATTTTTATTACGTACTTCCTTCCGTATTAAGAGTAAGAGAGGCGCTAACCTATAGAAAATAAACGAAATATAAATAACCTTATTCATTATTTATGTTATTCGATAACTTTAAGGGGAAAAAATTGATAGCATTAAAGGAGTGAGCATATAACCCTGAGTAACTCCTGCAATAATGTTATTATGCCGCCTGTATAAATTTGCTTATAGAACTAGTATCCTAGACAGAGGTGGAGTTACTGCGTGGTGCAGAAGAGACCAAAGCCTAGTGATAGACAGGTCATAGGAACTGGTCTCAGGGAGTTAAGACAAAAGGTGAGTGACCGTGTGGTCCAGCGCAGCATCTAACGGTACGTCTCTAGCTCCTAGCGCTGTCACTGCGGTATGGTACACCAAAGCCATGTCCCAATGATAATAACAATTACTCAGGATTTATTCTAAGTATTAGGGTAAAGTAAGGTTATAGCTTAAGATTACACACACACACACACACACACACATATATATATATATATATATATATATATTCAATAAATCTTAATCCTTAAAAGGTCATAAGTTCTATCAAGTAGTTAATATTTTTATTACATCGGCTTAAAAAAAATACAACTTTTATAGGACACTTGTTGTACCAGAGCCAGACATATCAATTAGATTTTTTTTAATAATTTCATTAGGATATACTAGAGGGCAGCAAGGCTAGAAAAATACGATAGCGGCTCTACCACCACCAAAATAGCCAGTTGGGAAATATTGGTACAACGTCTGTACCTGTCGCCGCCAAGCGTTTGTCCTCAAACTACGATTGTCTGCATTGTTGCTCTCATAAAATTAAAAATCTTAAGTATAAAATCATTTTGATTCTCCATTAAAAAATTAGTAATATTATTCTATATTACTATTGTTTCTCTAAGCCAATGTTTCTCTTCAGATTTTTCGACAGAATTATATTTCAATAATATCTGGGAAATTGACACCTCTTGGTGAAAACAACTTGAGCTAATCTTGGTAATTTTTTTTATTTCATTAATTTTCTCATTTATTGTCATTCCAAAGTATCCTAATGTAATTAATATTATTATCAATTAATATAATTAATTCATTAATATCTAAGTTCAATTAATTTCAATATAGATAGATACATTTTACTTGTAATTAAATTCAAAGATGTTCAAAAATCTATTAGAGTTATAAATAAATACATTTTTATAAATTTTAAATGTTTATTTATTTTCAAAAACAAGAAACGAGGAAATTAAGACTCATATAAACAGTTATGGCACAAATGCTTCAGCGAACGGGCACTGGTACATATGTTGTACCAATCTATTGTTTCATAGTAAACAATTTTTTTTTTCATAAAAAATACAAAAACTAAATATCAGATACCTAAATGAATAAGTATATTGGTAAACAAATTTTTTTGTTCATAAATGCTCAATAAATTAGCCATATAAAGGGCTAAAAGGAATGAAGGTACATAATAAAACCATTTTTTGTTTCCCAAAAAACATCAATTCAAAAATATTTCCATCAATAACAACGTTTTAATATTTAATCATATTTATATTTTGTTTAAAAAAAAAAAAATCTGAGTAGTAGAGCTCTGTCGCTATGGTCGTATTTTAAATTGTATTGTATGGGAGAAAAAAAAAATCCACTACTCTATTGTACACATCAATTCAATTCACATACAATATTTCAACCCTCTAGATCAATTCGGAGGGACTTTAGGGGCGCACAAAACCTGAAATATCGCGAAAAAAAAACATTTAAACACGCCAACATTTAAAAATCTCGCTTCTATTGTATTGTTCTGCCTAGAATACAATCATAAATATCGCATTTCAGCTCATTCCGAAAATATATCCGAATATCAGACATCCACAAAACCGTGTTCTAGGAGTTATGAAACGGATTTAAAATACACCACCAACCTCCTTCGATACAATGCCTAAAATAAAGTCTATTATTTTCGAGGAAAGTACGGCAATTAACTGATATAAATACAGACGACGTGCAGATTTAAGCTACACGATGAAACTATATTCACCGACAAAAAAACATAAGTTCAAGAATCTTTCGATCACTAACAACTTTTTAATATTTTAGCAGACCCAAATTATATATTTTATAAATTAAAAAAATAAACACATTAATAATTGATAATAATGAATATAGTAAAAGTGAAGTCAGCTTAAAAAAAATTAAAGATTTTTAATACATCAGCTTGTCTGTATTTTTTGGCTTGTATATGTGTATTTTTTAATTGACCAGTTGAACCATACCTTGTGTTTCTTTTTTATCAGCATTATCAATTAATGTTGCTATTTAATATAAAATATATAATTTGTATTTATTTAAATATTAAAATATCTTTAAATGCATTAAATTAAATAGAGTAGGTAATTATACGTAAATAAAGTGTGAAATGCTATGCAACTAAATTTCTTTTTAAATCTACGCACACGATAATTTATTTTGAGGGTTTATGTACCACAAATAAATTTTATGAAGCCACTACTTTAAGAGAAAACAAAACTACTTCTCAATAAAGGGCGAACTTCAGTCACAATGCCTGCCCGCTATTCAGAGGTTTCGTTCTACATGCAGCTCCTCAGGATCTATAACGCAACGAAGTTGAGTGCAATAGGTTCCAGCTGCGCAAGGACGTTTTGTGGCACTAGAAAAAGAAATAAGTCCAAACCCGTTTGAGAAACAGGTTTCTGTTAGACGCATATTTTGCCCTGGCAAGTTTTTAAATTATTCTGTAGTCTTTTCTTTGCCTTTTCGAAAATCGTTTCTTCTAATTGAGGCTTGTCCTTCGCAAGTCGCTTCTACGCGGACAGACGCCAATTGAGCTTGCAATTAATTTCGTTTCACGTGCTAAGTAGAGACTTTTAATTTGTTTACGTTATTTTTTTTATTAACTTCGTATCGATTGATGTTTTCGAACGATTTGTTTCTCTTAGGAATTCTATTTTTATATATTTTTTATTTAACTAGTTACATGTCCTTGAGGCCACATCTTCAGACAATAATCAAATAAAAAATAATTTAAATAAATTCTATTATTTTGTGGCCTACTTAATTTTATAACTTCACGATAAAAATGATTGATCAGTTAGACACACTGAATTTTCAAGAATGCCTACCATTAAATTTATACACAATTATCTGAATATATTAATGTTTTATTATATCAATTTGTTTAAAATTTTATATCTTTGTTTTTTAATAATTAATAGTTACGTTATTTTATTTAGAGTAAGTTGGAAGTGCCTTTAAAAGAATTTTTTACGTTAATTATTTATATACCTTTATATTTATTTATTTTAATTTTCCTTATTATGTTTTGATATTTAAAATCAATTTTATTTTAGCTAATTATCTTTTAAGTGTAATTATCAACCTTCAGAATAAACTAATGCTTTATTTTATGTTTTTATAGATTATATAATTGTTAATTGTTATCATTTAGGGTTATTTATAGTCATAGTAAATTGTTGTTTTAATAAATTAGGCTAACTGAAATATTCTTCCGAAAACTGTTTGTAAAAAAAATGGATTAAATATATGAATATGTAGTTGGGTAAAAATTATAGACACTTTTTAGATGTTTTCTTCCCGCGAATATTATTCTATGCTCAAATATGATTCATAACCTTATTTAGTTTTATTGGTTATTAATAACATAACAAAATAAATAAAGAATTATACTCTACTACTACTGAAATGGCCCTACGCTCCATGGAAGACCTTGACCTCTTTCACAATCTTTCTCTGCCCATTGAGGAACTTACTAAAATAAAAAACAAGGGCTTAAAACTCAAACCTGATCATAGCTGTAGAATATCTTGAGGGATGGATGGTCGCATTGCAAGCTCGAGGTCATTTTTGACCAGGTTCGTGTACCCATTTTATTCGGTATAAACTTGGATTGACTCTCGACATTTTTTTACTCGATATATGGGCCATTTTGGACTCTTTTATTTGTAACAAGGAATATCAAAGATTTAGGAAGGATTTTGTGTACGAACCATATCTCATCAGACCTCGTTATAAATCATATAGATGAACTTTTGATGATAAGCATGAAGAAGGTTTGTTTAGTAAAATTAAAAAGCGGTTTCTTTTGATTCCCATCCTCTCGCTACCTCTTTCTCTCTCTCTCTCTCTCTCTCTCTCTCTATATATATATATATATATATATATATATATATATATATATATATATATATGAATGTTTCATGTCGAGTCATTTTTCGAGATGATATCATAGGAAGTTGATTAGTTCTTGGAACAAAAATGTATAATCTGGCCGTTTTTTTGAGGAAGACCAAAATTGATTTGTGGGAAATTTTTGTAATTTATTTTGTTATATTATTTAGACTTTTTTTAAACCTGTTTATGAAAATTTTGATTTTGATAGAAGAGAAAATTAAAACGCATAATTGGCAAAGAGAGGTCGTTTTGAACTTAAACACTTTCTGAAAAGCAAAGACAATGTTACGATTTTTTTTTCCTTTTTTTAAGAAGTTAATCTGGATATACGCATATACGTTTTGGTACGTAAATCATGGTAAATGCTACTCCAGTTTTATCAAGCGTTATAAGATACACCATACATTGAGTTATAGGAAACATTTTACAGAATAAAAATTAATTTTAATTAGTCACTAATAAAATCTAATCTTGGTAAAACGTATTTAGTGTTTTATTTGAAAGAACAAACTGAATAAACTATTACTTAAAAAAAATCTAAAGCTTTTACAGAACTGTTCAAAGTTGGTTGATTCTATTATTTTCGATATTACGATTCTAAGAAAATTTATTTATATAAATAAAAATCTACCTAAGACGCCATGTTTGATAATGTGCGGAGCTTCAGAAAATGTCTTCTTTCTTATCTTTGGTTACAAAGATATTGTAATGGCTTCGGAAAATGATAGTTTATCTTGTTGCGGCGAGCCTTCATTTTTGTCTCTCTATTGTCTTCTAAATCCGGCACACTTGGCTAATTATTTTTATAATATTTAACAATTAACTTACCAATTGAATTTCAATGAAATAAAATGCGATATTACTAATTAGTTAAGAACGATATTTTCATTTCAAAAATTTGATTTTTACAAAATTAGTACATATAAATGGGCTCAAAGAAGATTGTAATAATTTATTAGTAACGGTGTTCGGAATCGATTTTGCATAAATCGATGATTTCTAAAAGAAAATTGATAATTTGCTGTCCCCGCCTCCACTATTCATTTAAAACATTTCTCAAAATTATTGTTTTTTTATCTGGAATACCTTTAAATTCAAAATTTTCCTTTAAATACATAACTATTTATTCATTCATTTTATATGTTCTAATAAATAAATATAGTTGTCACTCAGGAGACAGATCCTTAAAAGAGATTCCTCTTTCTTTCATAAATTTGTATGCCATTACGTCGACTTCATGTACCTACTAATGAAGACGAGAGATTGGCGATTGGTCGTAGTATAATTAGAAAATACGGAAATATACATGAAGAGGAAATATTTTCTATTTTATTGTCGGATAATGGCGCGATAAGATTCGATTTCCAATTCGGAAGAAGCTGTTTCCTGAACTGCACCCTGGACCGAAGAAAAGAACTTTCTTATGAAATCGGATCATTGTCGAAGAATAGGGGAAACTGAACGAATGGAAACTATTCGAGGAAAAAAAAATAGAAAAAAAGAATCGACTGTTAGTTATTCCTTGGCCAGGAATTTCTTCCTACATCTTAGACAAACGACTGAACAATATTATCATTATAATATTACTCAACTAATTTATACATTAAATGTTAATGTCATTAAATTTCAATGTATTTTTGTATAAATATTTATTTACTCATTATTGACATTCTTGAAAATGAAATAATCGGAATCTCACTAAGTATGGATTTAATTATGAAAAAAATGGAGGATGTAGCTGAGGTGAAAAATCTCTTTAAAAAATCCTCAATATAAATTATATTCATTTCAAAAGATATGCTAGTTGTAGGATCATTAGATAATTTTTCTGAAAATTGTTGACTACCAATATTTATATTAATTATTATGCAACCAATATTGAAAATTCGCCGACCTGCATCGAATGTATTCGAGGGTATATTTTGCTTTAGTCTTAGAACTTTTATATCAAAACTCGACAATCGTCTGGAATAGAATTATTTTCTATAAATAAAATGAAATAGAAATATAACATATAAATAAAATAAAGTAATAGAGTTAATGAAATTATTCATAAAACATATATATATTTAAAAAGCAACATGAGACACTCGGTCGTGAAACATGACATCTAACGTTACGGCTTATTTCCTGGGTTTTTGGAAGAATCTGTAGAAAATTGATTTTTTTTGTCAATGATGTTAGTTTTAAGTTTTAGTAAGTGATTGCTGATTGAAGGTGAAACATTGTAATTAACGAATATTTTAGCATAGTAAAAGTTTTCATTTTGTTAGGTACCATATTTTACGACCCAGTGCCTCAAATATGAAATAATAATCCAAAAATAATCGAATTGGGATAATCTTGTATGGAGGCCTACAATTCACCTATTATGCATAATAATGTAAAAAATTAACGAGTAAAACGATAAAAATATAATAAAATTTATTGAATAAACCAATAACACACTGCCAACACCAAACCAGTTCTTATATAGACATACATAATAATTAATAAATAAATTTACCCATTTTTTACAAACTGAAGTTAATAACTAGACAACTTATAACAAAGTGTTAATCATTTAATTAAAATTCTTATTACATGTATTAAAAATAACTTAAAAACTAGTTCACTTTTTAGAACAAATCTAGAAAATAATTATTCAATTTTTTTTTTTGGCAAACCTTTAGCTCTATTTAGAACAAATTAAGTAAACCATCCGATAAGAAAATAAAATGTTTTCACGATACGAGCTTTATATTTTCAAGACGTGTAGAATTATTGTCTGCAAATAGCTCCCTCTAACAAGAAAATTACAACTTAATTCCACTTCCAAATTGGTAAAACACGATAAAACCGAACATCATATACTTTACAATAATTCACAGCATTTTCTCTTGTGGTTTTACCGGTTGTTACGAAGATTCTAAACCATTATAGATTATGTTATGGGTTGCTTCGACTCTTGAATACAAATTAATGCAGGTTTCACTGACCTTTCATCTTCCTCGACGACTGTTCCCTTTTACAAGAACTGGATGGACCTACCGATAAGAATCAGATTCCGTCCATCAACAGGTTCCTTATTCCCGCTGTTCTATAGACTATATTGTATGCAGAGCAGGACGCAGAAGGATACTGTTGGGAAAATCTATTGTTAGTGATTCTCCTACCTAACAGAGGTTCTTCTTCTGAATGTTCGTTCATCTTCCTGGCTTCAATAACATTATAAGATTTATTTAACGTATCCCTCCACATTGTATAAATCAAAGAAAAATTACTCGAGATTGCTTGCCGATATTTTAATTCAAAGAAACTAGGATAGATAGAAGATGGGAAGGACATGTAATTCGAATGTGTCCCTCCGGGTAATTTAAATTGTATACATTAGCGTTAATAATAAATAATGATAAACGAAATAAAACGAGATTTTGTTATTTATTTAAAAAAAAAATTATTTATATTGGTGACAATAATAATCATTTATCTTATTTTCTATAAGATAATTAAATATTAGCTCATAATACATATTCATGTCAGTTCATAATTTTTTGACATTATTTATTTTTAATTTATTATTATTAATGAAAAAACAGAATGCATGGCCATTCAACATCTCTGTTCCATCTCTCTGCACAGAGGATTGGACGGTCCCTCAAAGTACTGCTTTCAAGTATCTTGGAGTGACGATTGATAGGTTTGGTACAGTACACAGAGGTATAGAAAATAAAATTACTAACGGTAAAAAGATAATTGGTCTCCTAAACAGTGTATTATGGAATAAAAAGGTCTCTCTCGAAATTAAAAGGAAGATATACCACTTCTTCCTTGTTGGCACACCGTTGTACGTGTAAGAATCATTGACACTGACAAAACAATATGCAAATAAATTACTGGCCCTAGAAATGGATTTTTGGAGAAGGTTGCAGAAAGTCCCAAATGAGGTAATAACAAACAATGTAGGGGCTGAACTCAACATTCTCAATGACACTTCTGAAAGAATATTGCTGTGGTATGGGCACGTCTTGAGAACGGATGGGAACCGTTGGTCCCTTCGAATATCTGAATATTGTCCTGAGAAGAGTAGAAGACGTGGAATACCTCGGAAGCAGTGGATAGAAGAAGTAAGAGAAGAATTGGCAGCTAGAGATCTTACGGAGGAAGATTGTATGAACAGGAAATATTGGAGGAAAGGTGTATTGAGGACCGGGATGTGAGATGGACCCGACAAATAAAATAAATAAATATAAATATTTTTTGTAAAATAATTCGATGTTACTATAAAAGGATGCTTTTATTGATTATAAAAAACTACTCTCAATAAGGTAAATCATAAAATTTATAATAATATAGATACATTAGTATCTAATAGAATAATTTTAAAATTAATATATTTTTCAAAAATTAAAAATATTTCTTTAAATAGAAAATATTATTGCTTATTTATTTTTTAAAAGATTTAAATGTTGGATATTTATTAATTTGTTTATGTGAATGTAAATAAGAATAACTGATTGCTTAGTCAATGCCAACAAAAAATAAAAATAATGAATAATAAAATTACATTAAAAATTTAATTTAATAATATTTCAAAAGCTTTTTTAATATTTAAATTGAAACTGTAAAATCCAAATATAAATTATTCAATAGATTGCCTGTGACTCAATGAAGTCGTTAAACTTAACAGTATTCATACTTTGCATATACCTGGGAACCTTTCCTGATAAATAAGGCAACGTTCTCATGCTGTTGGTTTAGTATTGGTACAGAATAATAACGTAATTGGGACTTTATTAGCGTATTTGTTAATTAAGTACATACCCTAATTATTAATTAAGTTAATGTAGTCATGTTTTTTTTTTTTCAAATTTAGGATCTATGTTCCTTAAAAAAATATGGCTTAAAGCAATTAACCTATATTAAAAATATTTCAGAAAAATGAGTATTAATAAAATAATTATTTACATAAAACTTTATGCAATCAGTCTTATTTATAAAAGTAAAATTTAGTTAATTAATTTATTTATTTCTGTTGCAGGGATAGTGATCGTTGTGTCACTGATTCTAATATTCGTTGGAGCCTTCATAGCTATATTCTTTAACAGTATTGTCAACCTAGTCATAGATAAGGTGAGTGAAAATACTTTATAATTTATCATAATAAATTATTATCATTAAATGTTTAATTTAATGCTTGTTGGCATATCATTTGAATTTTATAGAATTGTTCTGTAAAATGAGATCGTGTCCTAGATTTTTCTTTCTACTTATTTATTTCCGTACCAAGGGCAAAATAAAATACTAGCATTGACTTAGACCCATGCAGTATCTTGTAAAGTAAAAACTTTTTCTTTTTTATTTCTCTTATCTAATCTTTATTGAGCCTGACAAAAATTTACATCTGAAATTCTGCAAAAAAAAAAAAAAAAAAAAAAAAAAAAACTGGTTTCTATATCTACTTGCTACCGGGAAAGTTGGATGGGGAAAGTGGAACAAACTATTTTCAAAAATTTGGGATCACTTTATATAACTATATTAGTATTTTGTCCGTCGCTGCTTCCTGTTAATTATTTGTTTGCATCTGGTTGCTTAGCATGTGTTAATCAGGAAAAAATATACTTAAAAAAAATAAACGTTTATTATGCTTATATTTTAACGAAACAAAAAGCGTATATAGATTATGCTTTATTTAAAAAGAATAAATAAATTCGTTAGTTGCATTTATTTTATTCATTTATTTGCCCCCGAGTCTCAATTAGATGGACAGATAGCCTGTATATTTGAAACTGGGCGACCTTGCTTTCAGGGTTGAAAACGTTCTTGACAAAACAAACAAACCAACAAGTTCTTTCTTGTTTGTCATTACAAGTACAGACTGTCGGTCTTTAAAAAAAAAATCAGAATTTAAAAACTAATAATCTAATAATAATATTACTAGCGTAGTAACATTATGTAGTTACTAAAAAACAATATGCATTGTCATAATTAAACTTGACAAATCTATCACTTTTTTAAACTTTTAATAATATTTTTAATCTTTAATAGCGTAAATGATTAATGTATAATTTGAAATGTTAATGAAGACAGATACTTTCTTAACTAACTAGAGCAAGTATTCAGAAAAAACAAAACAAAATACCAAACAAAAACTCAAGCTTTATAACGTATCAGAGCCTCTTCGTACAAAAAAAAATGTCGGTCTGCCCTTGTCATTTACTGATTTTAGATAGGGTTGTGTTTTTTTAACATTTTTTTAAATTTTAAAATATTTCTTTAAGTAGGAAACAGCCTTAAAAAACAAAATAGATTAATATGAATAAAAAATTTCTGGAATTATAATTCATCGTATTTAGGTATTTATTTATATTTATGTATGTATTTGTAAATAATTAACATTAAATAAAACATGGTTAACAAACATAATGTCTTGCCTTTTAGAAGGGGCAAAAAGTAATAATATATATAATAATAATATATAATATATACTTTTTTTAACTTCCAAGTTTCTTCTTCTTTTTTCCATGTCAATTTAGAATTGTTTCATAAAATACATAGTTTATAATAGCTGTTTCACTACTTTTTCTGTTTTTAACCTTTATAATATATTTCCAGGATCCTAAAAATTTTCAAAAATCCTGAAGTTATTTTGATATTTTATTAACCTTTTTAATATGTACAAGATATAGATACACAGTAAATAAGTATAAGTATAAATCATTTTAATTAATAGTAAGCGTAGGTGCATTAGGGGTACACGAACCATAATCTATAATAATAAGGATCCTTCCATAATCCCTAGTCGGGCGGGAGCTTAGGGTATATTCTCTACTCCTCTGGAAAATTCTTTAAAGAAGATGTTGTATGAAACGTATTTTAAACAATTTTTGTGTTAAAATTAAACCAAAATTTTAACATTCTTGGGCTACAAGAGGTGTAAGACAGACTTATTAGCAGTTGCCTGTCCACCTGTGGCACTCATCCCCCCGCTCACGCCTGTGGCTGAGACAACCGCTCCAGTATCATACTGTGTAGCAAGATGGTTATATAACAGACATACAGACAGATTGTGCACACTTTCCCCAGTCTAGTGTAACAGTGGCATACTGTATTGTGTTCTCTTTCGGGTTCCTTGCGTCAGATCTAGATCGCCCATTACCCATCTGGAGTAACCGTGAAGAATAAGTCAAAGCTTCTACCAGTACTCTCCAGCCTTTTTTTCTATGGAAAATATCTTTGTTTTCTTAAAGTCATTCTGGAGGTGGAAACTGAGTCGCCAGCCAGCCGGTAACATCGGATTACAAATTGGTCTAGTGACAGTATTTAGTATAAAGGTACAAGTTAGACAAAACCTAATCATTGGATACAATATAATTAAATGACGACTTATTAGATAAAAATAATTTTTCGTTTTCAATAATGAACCTTTGTAATCGACCAAAAAAAATTTTTTAAAGCCCCATCCCCTCAAAATTTGAGGTTTTACGTTTCAAGATACGTTGAATCCAAAATTCTTTATCGACTGCAAAAGCCGTAACTATAAAATTTATGCATGATACTATTTGTTCATATTTTATATTTAACAAGATGGAAATGGTGAACTAAAAGATAGACTCAGTCGCTTCTGAATCTATGCTACCCGCATAGGCTTAGTTCAAATAACTTATATTTTGCTGATTAAATAAATATGGAATGAAACTCTCAAATAGAAAGTTCTAGAATGAACCCTTTAATCTGATTGGGCTGGAAAGTAGGCACTGAGTGCAGAATTAACTGTTTCTTTGTAAGGAACTTCTAGTTCCCAAAGCCATCGGTGGACTGATAATTGTTTCCTATTAAAACTGGAACACGTCTTTCTTAGCCTAACGTCATCATAAGACACTATCACCAAGGATTTTCGCCGTTTCCTGCTCACTGACTGGATTTCCTTGGGAAAACTACGCTATTGTAAACTTCCCTAAGATATCTCCGTCATAGATTTTCGATGAATATCTTATGTCATATGTGCGTAAAACGTAATCTATATCGATACATATGCCATGCCCAGCTTGTGAAAAACACATTAAGAAAGCTTGATATACTCCATACGTACTATCAACTATTAAATCATTATGTAAACGATTTCACGATAAACTTAACGCACACTTAAATCCAATAATTCAATACGAGACTCACCTGACACAAGACGACGTTCACGAAGGAGCTGGAATAGGGATCTCCCAGACTAACTTTCAAATTTACCTTCATGCCTTAAATTCTCATTACACATCTCATTCGCTGGTTGTAATCGATTTTTGTTTACAGCTGTATAAGAATGAAATAAAGTAAAAAGTAAAAAAGAAAAAAAAAAATCTTGATCAAACCTTGATTCTAAAACTAAGGCAGAGCAATAATACAAATGGCGTATAATTATAAATAAATATGGTGGACAGGAAACAGCACTTGGGTTGTAGTGATACAAGCTGTATTATTTATTTATTTTTAGTGATGATATGACAATCGGCCAAATAATGTTATTGAGATATCCATACTTGATTTAGATACTAATCAACTAATCTATTACTGGGTTCGTTTTAAAATTTAAAAGTCTGTAGAAAATAAATTACATTCGAAATTTTAAATTGTATTAAAATCACTGAAAAAATTCTTATCTAATCAAACTTTTTCGGCAGAATAAATAAGTATTGTAAATTTAATTGTTTAAAAAATGGAACGATTGAAAAAAAATAATTAATACGACTTTAGCTAACACTTTAGGAAGCCCATAGATAAGTTTCAATTTCATTTTAAAATGAATGCAATTTTGATTGTATTTACTCGTATTGTATTTTTCGTTTATTATTATTTTTTCATATTTTTTATGCAAGGTAACTTTAAGGATGGCCTTTACTTTCATGCATGCATTACGTTAATTTTTCATTATACATCTCATTCGCTGGTCGTGGCAGATTTTTGTTTACAGTTGTGAATTGATAAAATAGAGTAAAAAAAAATAAAATATTTTTGTGTTATTTAGTTAGGGATAAATGAAAATATTTTGGTTGTTATTAAAGTATATGCTTTTTTATTTATTTTTTTTTATAGACGTACTTAGTATATATATATAATTGTATATATAAGATTATGTAAAATTGAGACCAACTCTTTTTTTTATGACCCTCTCTCCAAAAACAAGTAAAGAAATAGTTGAAGAATTAAAAAATTGCCAAGTAATTTCCTTCACTATATTCATGTAATATCTCCAAAATAGTCTTAAAATATTGCCTCATAATTTTTAAATGACACGCAAAAAAAAATGTCCATGAAGTATAATCGCAATGGTCAATTATTTAATTGGGACTGCGCACACATTATACCGACGGTCGGTTATGTTCAGTTAAAAGCAAACTAAAGACTTCTTAGGAAAGAACAGACAAGCAACAAAGACATCGATGATTTACAGGAAAGGTCAAAGCGATTGCAAAGAGATGGAGGTCACTAGCTTCAACCTATGTTGACCTACTCCTAACCACTTGGTCAGGTGCTATTCCGACCTCCTGTTTTGGATGTCATACCAATCACTGTTATAAATAATGGAATAATGCTGAGGATGGTATTATTAATAATATTCTGCAAGAGAAGGCTTCCATCAAATTAATAGCAGTCAAAAGATCCTGTCCCTATCCAAGCGACGCGCATATCCTTTGATGAAGAGCCACCATTTAGCCATTGACCCTGGCAGGAAAAAACGTCGATAAAGGATCACATACACTTTGAGGCGAAGCATTCTTAGCCAATGACGTTGAAGCCTCGGAGGCCTTCACTTGTTCCCAGTGAATACAAAGCCTCCTTGATTAATGATATGCGCTCTCGACTCTTCTATTTCTGTAAACAGGTCTACAAATCTCCTTGGGCAAACAGAACCCTGCAAGGCCCATGTAGACCACTAATGTGCGAGCCGATGTTTAACTCTTGGTAGTTCAGAAAGAAGCTGATTCAGTTTGTTTGCATACGTCATTCTGTTATGCAAATATTGATGCTTTAGCTTAAGAGTAGAATATTCCATACATTTTTTTTCTTGGATCATTCAGTGTTTTTTATTTGCATTTCCGTTCGTAAGCAAGATAGATTGGTATTTTTTATTGGTATCTGACATGACTTCACAGCATTTTAAAAAGAAAAAATTCTGAAAACAGGTACTAGTAAATCTTCACTATGTCTCTTAGAATTACTCTTGTTTTTCAACAATGTTCAGATTCAATCAAAAATTTAAAAAACATAAAGCTCTCCGCTGACATTCTTCCTCTCAAACTGGATCGTGAAAAAACCTGGAGCTTAAGTCTGGTGGTATTCACATCACCTCTCTGTAAAACCGTTCTTCACAAACAGTGAAACAGTGCTTCACTAACAAGTTATTTTTATCTCGGAAGGCTTCTTTGTTTTATTTTTGTAAAACAATTCTTTATTGACGATCTCTTATTAGCTTTTCTCGATATAATACTTTTTAATAACCAGATAACATCCGACTCACCAAAATTCCTCACCCATTTCTTCCAAAAAACGCGTATTCCTAAACAACTTCTTAATCCTCTTTTCAAAAGTAAACATTTATTGAAAGTTAAACTGTACATTACATCAAAAGGTATAGTTCCGTAAAAATTAAATTTTTTTATCAAAAATCATAATTAGTTAGATGAAATACCAATAAGGTGACCGTAATTAGTGAGAAGGAAGGCCTATGACTAGAAAGTAGGCTACAACTTTAGAAAGCTGAGTAGACAGACCATTGTTGCTTGAAAGCTACGAAAAAATCCAAGCCAGTCTATATATATATATATATATATATATATATATATATATATATATATATATATATATATATATATATATATATATATATATACATAAAATTCTTTTTTTAAATTAAATAAAAATTCAGGAAAATAACAATAATAATTAAATCACACCGATGGTTCCTAAAACTATGAACCCTTAATATTTAAATAAATTAATCAAAACTCTTATACAAGCAGATATACTGTTTGAAAGATTTTTTGGGAAAAGCTATAAAATTACAGAAAAAACAGTATTTTTTGTACCATTAAAAAATTACCCAAAAAATTAATTTATGTATTTTAATCCAATGCTTTTCTATACTGAATATCAGGCTCCTGGTACGTGATTTGGACTGAATATTCAGAGTGAGAAGTTATAAAACAACTTACTCAAAAAAATTAAACTTTATCATAATTCGGTGTCAACCCCACGACCTCCAAATTCTTCATATAATAACAAACAAAATTGCGAAAGTAGCTTAAGATAGTTTTAGATTTATTTAAACAATTACATAATTTTTAGAAACTACATAAAAATATATATATTATCAGTGTAAAAAAAAAAATCCAAAAAATACATAATAAAATATGTAAACCATTGTATAATAATTTGCCGAGGTTTTGCAAATTATTGTACTTTGGCTTATTATTTCCAAATAGTTAGGTATGTATTTAAAAAAAATGTAATATGATTTGAGTAGATTTTTTTTTCTTTTAAGCTTTGGTATAATTATTCGAAAACACTTATATTTTTGTATAACATATTTTTTTTTAATCTTCATCAATTTCCGAGATATGATCGTATAGAACCTCCATACGGTCACCATTTTGTTTAAAAATGGATAGTAATGCCGTATTGGGGTGGCCTGTAACTTCGCTGTAACTGCCAAATCTAAAAAAAATCTTCCCAGTGGTCTCGGTCAAAAGCTGTGGATGGCGGACGATCGGGTTTTTTTATTAGATTTTTAAAATTCTCAAGTGATGTTGATTACCAAAATTTATTTCTTGGATGATTAAAAAGATTCATTATTGAAAATAGTAAACCAAAGTTACCTAAAACATGATTTAGATATCTTCTATTTTGTTAATCGCCAGACAATTTTTTTCATATCAACGCCTGAATAAATTTGTTTTCAAATCCTCATTGAAATAGTTCAGTAGTTCGTAGTGGTGTTATAATTTGGGGCGAAAATAAAGAGAAAACATTTATATAAAGATTTTTGAACTTGAGGAACTCTATTCAAATTAAGAAAGATAGAATATATACGCATATATATGTTAAAATACTTCCTCTTATCTTAGATAGCTGAGAGTAATATCGAATTGAAAGATACAATGACTTTCATATTATTTATCTAAGAAAACTGATTATTAATTAACAATAGAGAGATCAATAATTAAACAGCTGATCACATTTTCGTTTACAGAATTATAAAACTAATCCGAATATGAATAAATATTATTTTATAATAAATAAATTTGTTGAGTTTCCCTCAGTTTGAAATCCGTACGATGGTTCTGTTGTGAAAGGTTCAACCTCGTTCCCGTTACAACATAAACCCATGAAACTCTGCACTCCTTTAAATATTGAACACTTATGTTAGATGAATAACATTTGTGGTTTTGTAACATTGTTTTATTATGTTAATGTATTTTCTAGAACATCAATGTAAGTATTAAAATATTAAGTTTTCAGAGCGTCCTTTTATACCATTTCTAGAGGGATTTATAATGATACCATTCGAATTAAACAAAAGTTTCCAAGGAAAACAATATATTTCAATAATCGTTTTTTCATACTGATAATATGGCTTTAACTATATTGGTGCACTGAATTCATATCGATTTTTGGTTCCTAGCGGCGGACAGGCATTGATATCAAACTCTCACTTTAATTTTCTATTAATTAATTGTTATTGTTGGTATTTTAATTAATCTATATTAATTTTTCCTTATATCAAAGTGATAGATGGTTACTTTATGAATATCGATATTTCCCTGTCGATATGGTTATAATTAAGGACTTGATTTTCGTGTAGTAAAAAAACGAAAACCGTGCAATAAAATACTACGAATGTGCAAAATCGTGCAGTAAGAATCCAAAATGGTGTAAAATTGTGAACATAACATCTTAAATGTGGAGATATCATCTTTTCTTTTTTTAATTAATAATAATAATTCATGGAAAGTTTATATCTTATCTTGCGTCAGATTTACAGTATCTGAATTAAAATTAGGTGTAACGTGAGAAAAACCTAATTCTAATAAAAAAATAAATTAAGATTAATCTAAATTTAGAAGATAGAGAAACATAACCTTTATACTTAATACTAGGTCTAATAAATAAATAAAAAAATATTATAAAACTAAAAACAATACATGTTTACATATATAACTATTTATATAATATGAGATTTTTTTTCCAAATTTTAAATTTTATAATCCGGTCTCTACTAATAGTAAGATTTATAATGGTATAATACGAAACACTTTATAGACGATTCAGACATTGCAGAATATATGATGTTTTTAGATTGTGAAAGAATAAATAGCAGTGTGTAAATTGGGAACTATAGTTTAGTCATGAGATTGTGGGAACTAGAGTGGGTTAGATCTACCACTCTCTTAAAGATTTGGACCACTTGAACTGGATTGCAGAACCCAGATACGTCGAGGCATCCATCGAACCGAACTCAAGAGGGATTGCCGTCTTATGCAAGGTTCTTTAAGGCATACTGACCTAATATTGAGGGACGATTACCTGTAGCAGGTTACAGAGCATTTCAAGGAACTTAGCTACTCATTTTTATTATTAATTAAATCATTAAAACTAATAAGATTTAATTTTAAATCGCAACAATTTTTATCTTTTTAATTTGAATTGAGTAGGTATATACTGAAAATATGATCCAAAAAACTAAATAAATTAAAATGCTGTGAGGCAGATATCGCGGATTTACGTTGAAGGGTATTGGTGTATGCAGAGGAGTTATTGGGAGATATTCCTCCCTAAATGAACGAAAAAAAAAAGTTTGTATTTCAAGTAATATTTTTGGTAACTTTAACAATTTTCATGCTTATTTTTAAAACTGATTCCCAATTTGGCGATTATAGACATTTAGGTGATTACTTGCTTTCTTCTTATAACTTCCCTCTCTCCCAAAATATTTTAAATCCCCCAGAAAAAAAATTCTCCATACCTCCTGATCAAGGGTAAAAATGATTTTGTGATATTATGGAAATTCATTTCAAAGAAATATGATGATATTTCACTAATAATTAATTAGTCACAAATTTTGACAAGACAATACATTTCAAGAAGCACAGCAGATGTTCATCTATTTTATGAACTCTTGTAGGAACATCATGAGAGAGACGTCATGAGAGGAGTAGGGTTATAATACCCCTCCTCCTTCCTCCCTCTCCTCTCCAATAATTTTAAAACCCCAAAAGTTGGGATTTTGAGATTTGAGAACCTTTCTTAAACTGCGCAAATTATGTTCAAATACTTTACTCAATGTTTAAAACTCATGATTTAAAACCAATACCAATACCTACATTTTAAGTTAAGAAATTGGGATTTTATCAATACAATGTTGTATTTGAATAGAAAAGAAAACTATTGTAGGGAAAAATATGCAGGAAAATTATTGTTGGCAAAATTATGCGGGAACATAATAGCGGCTAGTTTATTGTTGGGAAAATTATGCGGCTAATTTATTGAAGTGGGATGCTTAATTTTGCCACCCCTTCTTTCACCCTCCTCCTTCCCTCCAATAAAAGTCCGAAATTTGCCGCCCTCTACATTCTGCCGTCTGGGGCAAGTACTTCCCTAGTTCCTGCCTTACTATCTCTGGTCTGCCTCTTTGCCTCGAAGGTCTATAAGAAATCAATTGGGAAGCAAAATTAGGAACTTTGAGGGTTTGGGTTGATTTGGAGATTGTAATAGGAGGATTAGTTTCTATTCCGATCCAAATCGAAAGCATATGGGATATTAAAGTCATTATAAATGACTTAACCCTCATAGGTCCAAATAGAACTGATGTACTAATGTATTGACATGTAAATGAGCTTTTTTTTTTTAATAAATTGGAACCTCACAACTAACTAGTAAATGTCAAAGTAGTCGGAAACTACGAGTAGTTTCTTGTAGTTTCATTTTTCATGTGAGGTTTCAAAATTACTCGTTTGTCCAAATTGAGTCCAAACTAGCGGGATCAGTTCAACTGGGATAAGAATAAGATAGGGAATATTATTAATGATTACTGTGGGACAGAATGCTGTAGATTTACGATAAAGGTGATTTTGATGCAATTTGTTTGGATTTATTTCATTCCTCCAGCAGAAACAGCATTCTATTATATATTATATCAAGGCATGAGATATATGCAGAGCCGCAACTTGGGAGGGCAAAGGGGGCACATGTCCCGGGCGGCAGAACATAGAAGGCGGCAAATTTCGAGCTTTTTTTTTTTTAGATTTAGTATAAAATATTTGTTTAGATTTTTTATATGTATTGTTTTGATCTTATTTGAGCCTATGATATATTTTTTTACAAATATAACTATTACTTAAATTAATGTTATAAAACTTTTTACTTTTATTGAGAGGGGAGTGGTAAAAGTAGGAGCAGCCAAATTAAGCTTGTTCCCGGCCCAGGATATGTATTACAAAAATTATTATATTATTTTATAAATAAATTTTATAATAAATATTTTATAAAATATTATTCACAATAATAAACTTAAAAGTTATTCATTTTTATCTAGTTACAAATAACAGAGAACAAAGCATTGTCAGAATAACACCACATGGGCCAGTTCAGTTAGCGAGTTAGTTGTTTGTAGTTTCCATTTAATGAAACAAGGTCGAATTTTTTTAGACGTCCTTTGGATTCCACATTTTTTTTTTTTGGTGTAAGAACTAAATAAACTACACAGCACAAAGTATACGATGCATAGTATACCAATACCACGGTTGTATAATTGGTATCTTTGTGGATATTATATTGATATTTATATTTATTTAAAGTTAATTACGAGTGTTTTCACTTGTATAATTGTTTATAATTTAGCAGTATTTTTTTATGTTAAATCTAAAATAAAAACTAAAATATTTGCAGTACACCAATCATATAAGAGCCTAACTATAAATCTATAAAAGACATGACCTAAACTCATATATCAAAAATATTCTCAACTATGAAAAATGGCTGATTAGGAGCTATTCTATTCTGTGGAATATTGAAAATACATTTCCTATATGAAACACATAGATTGTTTTGGAGAGGACGGCTGATTTATTTCTTGAAATCTTTTTTTCCATCAAGGGATATAAATAGCTAAGAAAATAATGATGTATATTGTAATATAAAAATTCTAGCAATTTCGATTATGTTCCATTGGGTTTGTCAGTCTGAGAAGTCTCATGTTGTCATTTATATTTATTTATTTATAAATTCTGGATCCTTAATAATTATCATTTCATAATGGGATGTGGGAGTACAGACTTTAATTGATTGCACATATTATTTTCATTTGTTGAAATCTGTCTTTTCATAAATATTCAATTCTTTCCCAAAGTAGGATTTTTATTGATTTATTCCGAGGCGTAATGGTTGCTTTGGACTAAGAACAATGGTTATTGTTGCAAATCTCGAAACATTCTTCATTGGATTTCAATGAATAATGCAAAAAATCAATTGCGAAAACAAATGAATTTGCATGTAATCTTACTGCCTACTTATGTAAATATTTTTCGATTTAATTCAGGAGGATGCAATGTTCTTATTATTGTTATTTAAAACTTTGGAAAACTACAAAATAAATATACAGAAAAAAATAAATAAAAAAAAACATGAAAAAACAAGCATGTAATATATGTACTAGTACTCCATTAGTCCAGTCAAATGTTTGCTGCAAGCGAACAAAAAATCTAGTAATTAGTAAGTTTCTCTATGGTTCTATGTTTTTTTGGAATGATGAATCCGAATTCGAAGTTTTCAAAGAAAATTTCCTGGAGCGTTAGGAAATATTCTAATAAAAAGCGAAATATTCTCACTTATAATTTCAAAAGTGGTAACGAAAAAATTATTCTTATCTTTTTTAAAATAAATTAAATTGACAACAATCAAGTTAAATCTTTCCTGAGATGCAGTACTTCAAGAATCTATTTAGCTTTAATTCTACAGAAAACGACGGTTCTAGACCCAATCCCATTCATAATTTGCAAAAATATAAAAATAAAATTGGATTTTGGAACGACTAGTAACTTCTAAACCTCTCTAAAAATGTAGGCTTTCAGCACAAAATAACGCCATCAGACCCAATGCTTGGAAAAAATTAATGTCTAAACTTTCAACCATCCCTACATACAATTTTCTCATTTTTTAGGTGTTTTTTTTTTTTTTGGAAAATTATGAGTCTTGGGCTTACAGGCATCGTTTTGTGTTTGTATTAAACCGTTTTGCTGGGTTATATTGACTCTCTCAAGCAATATCGTGGGGACATATTCTTTTTGGGCGCATCTAAGGATCTTCGGGCATTGATTTTGAAAGTATATGTTCTTCGATTTAAACCTGCCATGTGGAAAATTATCATCATTGTGGTTGATTTTATTTCTGACACAATGAGGAGTGATGTTAATTTTAAGAAGGATTTTGGATTGTAGAATTTCATTTGAGACATTTATCCAAATGAGATCCAAGCGGGTTTATTCTTAAGGTATAACAAAAATAAAATTATCACGTTATATAACACAAGCGGAATTATATCTCTCATCCACAGGCAATTATATCGCTTAGCCTCTTGATGACGTCTGTCATTCAGCATCATCCGCCCATTATCACATCATTTAAGGCTTGGTAGCCAATTAGTAAAAATTAATGAAGTTGAATAAGCATGATGACGGGAGGTGGGAAAGCGATAAATCATAACAAATAGCTAAAGCGATAGAATCTCCGGAGTTATGAAATATGGATGTACTAGCTCAAGTGATAATGAATGCTGAAGCACTTCCTTAGGGTATTAATTTTATGTCTTGGATAACTGGAAATACTCATAACTTGAACAAACTGGTTTTCTTTTAAGTGCATACTCCAATTAAAGTCAAAGTCTCGGTGTCATCTCACAGTCAAATATCACCCAAGACCAATTCCATTCCTGAAGTCCCAAATTTCTTAAATTGCAAGCATTAATTTGCTGCCCTCCGTTAGTTACAATGATCCTACCGTCCTTCTAAACAATCGTAAACTCTTTGTTTCATCTCTCATTTTTTCTAATTCGATTCGTACGATAAATCAAGATGATAAATTAAAACGTTTGAAATGTTAAATTAGATCTGGCTTCGTGTCTCCTAGAGACCTACCAGCTGAATTGAAATCGCTCATACCCTTCCTTCCGCAGGCAATATTACCTAGACTCCTTCCGGTACCAAACTATTTTCACACAATGTTTTCATTTATTCTTTTAACTTCTCCAATTTAAATTAAATTCCAGAACCACCTTACACCGACTTTCCGACTAGCATAACTAACTCTATCCATCCTCCTTCCCAAAGAACTGCAGCATACGATAAATTTTTTCCAATCCACTCTTTGATCTTTTGGGATTCTCTTCCTCTAAACATAGGACATGAACGAATAACATAGCGGCATTGAAAAAAATCATACCTAATCTATAACCCTTTCAGTGCCAAATCGCAACTGTTGCGATCAGGTAAGCTCTACGCTGTATGAAACCTTCCCCACCATCACCTAAATTTTTCTTTTTCATTAAAATTCAGGAAACTGTTCAGCAACCTACTATTCTTTGAATTAAAAAGATGAAGTGCGAAATTCGAAAAAAGTAAATCTCTTCGGGCCCAAACACAACAGAGATAAATTTATGAAATTGTATAATTTTTTTTTCTTTTAACTATCTGTGATGAATTCGTTTTGTCAATCCGAGAATATTTGCGGAATACGATTTACGGCGTTTTTGTTTTGTTTTTCACAAAAACCACTATTGGAGTACCTCAGGACACCACTTGGTATTTTACATATGTAAAATTCCTTTTTTTTATTTTTTTTTTATTTCTCACTACAATGTTTACAGCAATTAAAACAAGATAAATAGGAAAAATCACCGACAAATTAGGTTCGTTGCGGAAGTACTCCACCCAGTAGAAGTCTAATTGTATTATCTTTAACTGGTATTAGGAGGTTTAACTTTAATTTTGGACATATTCACTGGAGTAATTTTTATAATTAATTTATGTTTAAATTTTTGTTAATTTTCTCGTTAATTTTATAAATAATCCTCAATCCTTCGGAATTCTCTTCGTCTAAACATTCGACATGCAACCTGAATAAGGTAGCCGCGTGGACTGAATTTAAAAATGGATACCTGATCCATATAGAATGATAAAGTTTCAAGAAACATTTTTTTATTCTTATTTTAATTTATTATTTCTTTATTTCTTCTACTAACTACGAATTAGTTTGATGGACTTAAAAACCGCACAGACTTTGGTTATACCCTAATATGCTATGATTTAACTGAACTTGCAAACATTGGAAAATACGCGTCTTTCCCATTAAGACGGCACAGATGAAGAAAAATAAAATTTTTATTATTATAAACAATAATATAAATAAAGTAAATACACTCTGTTTGCAGACATAATGATCCAATAACTGGCTCTTAATTGAAAGATTCCCTGCCATTGTTAAGATGTCCTCCTGCCCTCGCGTAGGAACATCGACCTTCCCACGAATGCCGTTTTGCATTGTCCGCAAAGGAATCAGATAAACGTTTAAGTTACTTCGACCTTGGCCTGCAATACGAGCTCTTTGGTTAAATCGTTTGGAAAAAGTACACGGTCGTCTATTTCAATGTTAATGCACGGGAATAAAAAAATACAATGCGATGCATCTATGACACTATGGACTGCATAGATGGCAGGAAATGATAAGCAGACATTGAGAGATACAAATGTTTTTAGAATCCTTTTAGACCCTCTAAGTATATTGCTAATCGATTTTTACATGTTATTCTTTTAATATTATAATTAACCTATGTAGTAGTAGTAGTACTAGTAAATACTTACTTTACTTTATTATTTATTTAATATTTTTTTTTTCAATAACGATTAAAACTTAAAATTCTACTAAACCTTTTCGTTGAAATGATTTACTAACTTTTAACTTGAACTTTTTTTCTAACTTGAACTCTTAATTAGCACCTGCAAAAGAATAATGGTGACAATTGACAGTTGAATTTTATGACAAGAGGAATGTTTTGGTTTGTTAGACATGGGGAAGGACAGTATCCAGCAGCACCTATCTCACTCACCCACTCTTTCTCTCTCTCTCTCTCTCTCTCTCTCTCTCTCTCTATATATATATATATATATATATATATATATATATATATAAATGTATTTCTTACTCTGTATATAATCTATATTATATTAATTGCAAACGAAAATTTTTATTTTTATTATAAAAAAAATATGCCATTTAAGTAAGATTCTTTTCTCGACGGAGGCTTATAGTAAGTTATTAAAATGTATGATTGTAGCAAAATGTATGAATTTTGATAATGGACGAATGTCCGAAACGTCAATCTACGAATAAAGACGTTACAAGTTTGAAGGCAAATAACCAATCTTCCTATCTTGATACATTTTAATAAATATAATTTTTATTTAATTTTGGCGAAATAACATAAATAAATTTTAACATTTATCATTTATTTTTTTTGTATTTATTTAACATCGCTTCTACTACTGGGGCCATTAGCGACGGCTATTCTTCTTAAATTGCTTCGATGAAGTTAATAGCTTTTAGATATTTTATAGTTTTTTTTTTTCCCATTCCTTTGTTTTCTTTATATAGGAAAGGACTGTCAATTTTCATTGTTAGCATTAATAATAATAAATGTTCGAAGTTTAAAGCAGCTTTATCACAAATTTGGCAGGTCGGTTGGTACAGCCCTGAAAGCGGGAGGAGATGGGTTAGCTAGGTCTGCCTGATTCTTAACCTGCTAATTACGCACCTCTCTTTTGGCGTTATGCCTTTGGAGGTAGCCTGGCCTTATTTTCCTCTTGGATTTGGCTTAGGTGGTTTTGTGTAAGTTTTCAATTCTTTTAATTATAAATTTATAAAGTTTTATTCTTCAAACTTTAAAAAAAAGGTTTTATCTTAACTGTTTTCAAACTGTGCGAGACTAAGTGTTTTCAAACTTCTATTTAAAAGTTTTCAGAAAACTTATATTGAAAATACTTTTAAATAAGTTTTTAAAAAACAGTCTTGTGCAATATAAAAAAAAAGTTTTGGTGAAACTGTTAAAATGAAACTTGTTATTATTATAAAGGTGAAGTGTTTCGGTTCCTGTTAAAAACGTTGGGAAGATTATTAAATATGGAAAAAAAATAATCATTAGGAGTCCATTTCAGTGTGAAATGAGGAGGAGGGTTTATCTGCATATCATAGCGGTGGTAAAAGTTTTATTGAAAGGAATACAGAGATCTGAAGTGGGGGACTGAGTATTGCGGGATTGAATTTTTGCGTTAAAGTAGATGGAAAATACATAGCTGAAGGCAAAAATCAACGTTCGACAATATATTTTGTTATTTTGTTCTCTTTACTTTCAGTTTGAAAGTAATTACAAAACTGCCATATGCCTAGACCTTGGTCGTTCTTGTAGGTATTTAGTTTATTTAACCGTTCCCACTTTGGTCAAAATTAGCTAAGTCATAAAAACGAAGTGGGAGGTGATTGGATAATATGATGAGAGAAGGAAGTACACTAATGGAGAAGCAAACTACATTCGTAGCCCATATTTCAGCTATTTACTCGTACTACACATTCCCGAGTGCGGCATAGGATTTCTAATGTTCCGCAGCGACATAATAAAAACTCTCTGGACGTTCCAACCATTTCGTTATGTTACATATGTTAGCTGAAAAAAAAAAAGATCTCTTATCCTTCGGAACGGTCAATACGAACGCAGCCCTGGGCAGGATGTACGAGGTGACGGCGGTATGCAAACTACAAGTTGCGGTTGACGTCAGCACTTTGGGATTTCCATCCGACCCGATCACCATGACCATTAGCCGTATTAAATAACATTATTGGGACCTTGGGTCATTACAAGTGGCCACTATTACCCTAATTACTTTACTACACTTATTATTACTCTCCGTCCCGAACTACCCCCATTACCTGCTCCAAAAACTTGCAGAAACGATCCGATAACCCAGGTCACGTAGCCCACGTCCCATTGTCTTCAATGCCGGAGTAGGCCGCTGGTTCGTCCTGGAGTCCTTTATTACGTATTGTTGATCCTGATCCTAACGTATTTGTATATATATTGTTGAAGAATGCCAACAAAAAGCCTCAAGTCTCTCAAACATCAGTGAATAAAAACACTGTCAACGTTTCGCCAATCCAGGCATCATCAGGACAGAAAAATATAAGATCATATAAATGCAGACCAGAGATAGCTCATCTGACATCAACAATCTAAAAAAGACTAACTGAATAGAAATAGAACATCACCCCTCTACAATTTAATATATGCTTATATTAAGCCCGCCTTACATAATATAATAATTTTGAACAAATGTAGTATTTATAAACGTAATATAAAATAATGCTTTAGCATAATTTATTTACCTTAAAGATGCAATCGATATTTTTAGATTGGGAACCTGATGATGAGCAAACTTGGGCTTGAAACGTTGTTAAAGATGTAAGAATAAAACGTGCTTGGGTATATGAAGGGTTTATTACTTCCTTGAAAAATTAAAAGAAAAAATAAGGAAAAGCTATTTAAAATTCTTAGACATTTTTTTTTTTGCTTCTTTACGAAATAAAATATATTAATATTTTCTGTAGAATGTCACTTTCCAAATTATTCCTAAAATCACTGAAATCATGGAAAGGATGATATCTTTTTTCTTTGAATTTTTTTTTAATACGTTATATTTAGTCAATATTATTGAAACAATATTATTTAACGTGGAGTACATATCGCAAGTATCAATATTATTGCTACGATATAATCCTGAGACGGTCAGTATATTGACGGAATTCGACATTGACTCAATAATATTGATCGTGTAACGTAGGCTTTATGCAATCGCACTTAAACAAATATTTTATTTTCTTGTGCCTATATCATTGATAAGCACAGACCTTGCTATGACCGATTAAAACATATTTGATAACTGATTTAGCATAGTACATTCACAACGAGGCTACGGATTTCCTTCAATATGTTTATCATCATTTTCGTGAATTAGATACGTTACACATATTTTAATATTGAATTATTGTTGTTATTATTATTATTATTATGATAGATAGGTAATCAATTTTCATTCCGACCGAGTTAGATCTAGTGGAATAGCGCATGAAGGGATGGAGATTGCAAGCTTGGAGCCACCAGCTGAGTGTAGATGACAGCCACTTAGCACTTAACGACTTAGCATCGGCGGGATCTGGGGAGGTGAAAGGTTCAACAACCTCTGTACTACCTTCAGGGCTCAGGACCCATCCAGCTACCCTGTTAGTACTGCCTGTCGTCCAATTTATATTTTATCTTTCAGTTTTAGGTTCTGTCTGATATGGGTTTCCCTCTTTTCTGGAAAGCAGGCCGCATGGTTTGAGTGCCTTTTTGAAAAACAGATCAAGAGAATGTGGAATATTTCAGTATATTTAAGAAATCGAGCCCACATAAATTTGATCATCTGTCTTCTAAGGGCGGGTTTATGTCCAAGCTGCGATAAGCGATGAGGGGAAATGATACTAGAAAACGTTTCTGTTTTCCGGAGTAGTTTTTATATTGGAGCAACGCTTAGAACAACGAACCAGCGATCGACTAATGATAGCAGCTAAGATAATCTCTTCATCTATTTTCTCTGCTTCTGTCGAGTATGGATATTGGCTTTTGAATAAGTGAATTTTTTGTCGGGCCACCATTGTGGGACAAAACATATTGCACCATTTTTTCTGCAGTTTATCCGATATTTTCGACAAAAAGTTCTATTTTTATTCGCATATATTGAATAAATTTAATAGAATATTGCCTTAAATCTTTATAAAGATGATGAAAGTCCCCCAACCTATACCTTTCAGTTTTTATAGGACGGGCTGTGAATTCATACTCCTTCCGTGTGCCTTCAGCAAAATAATATTTTATAGCACTTGATGATAAAAGCATTTCTTCTTCTTCGGAATCACTCACTGTAAAGCCACAGTTTTTACTCGAAATTCATTATTTTATATTCTCTTAACTTAATGCCTCTTTAGCTAAAAGCCCCACCGCTCTAGAAGCTAAACATAAACATAAACGTTACATAAAAGCAGAGATCCAAGCTTCGCTTTAATCGTTGTTCTCATGGCTTATCTCATCTTTAACACAAACCCATCCAAATAACTATATTCCTCAAACAGCCCAAACATTTAATTACGTCACTAGCCTTAGACCTAGTACGCCACTTTCAGAAAAGTTGGCTAGAATATGAAAATTAATATGGTAAACTCGGGGAGACTAAATAGTTTAATTTATTAAAAGACTGATCTTCGGGCACTAATCAGTAAAACTAACCGGAGAAAATAAATATATGAAGCAAAATAAAAATGTATATAATGATCTTGAACTTAAGGTATCAGCAAATAAGAGTGGCATAATTTAAAAATACTTTGCAGCTTAATAAAGTTATACTGAATACTCCAGAACGTCCTATAGGAAAATACTATAAACTAGAGAGATTTTAATTCTCAAGACCCACATTTCAGCAGTAAAATTAAGAAAATGACAATAATTTAATACTTCTATTGATAGAAGTGACAAATAATTTATCAATCCCTAATTAGATTGATCCTTCTATACTATCATGCGGATGTCAACTGAATAATTTTACTGCTTCGGCATCTTCAATTAACAATACTAAATTATCAGCTAAGCCAAACATACCTTTTTATTACAACTTAAATAACCTTTTTAAATAACATTTTTATGTTCTAAATTCATCCTTATATTGACGGCTATGTACAGAATCGAAGGCAAACCTCATTTCAAATCTCTTTCTGGTAAATAATAAAGTTAGCAGAAAAGATAATATATTTATCACTTTCTATTAAACTCTTCAGATCATTAAGTATTGTTGACTTATGAATTTTATGTACCGTAGAATATAAAAGCAAATTTATTACGACCTTGAAGTTCATTTAGAAGTATGAGCGCGTCGATTCTTAAATTAACGTAATGTACTTACTCTTTCATGTACAGACACCAGGCCCGCCGTCAGTATTGTATAACAACAGTATAATAACAGTATAAAAAATTCTTTTCAATCTATAATAAATAATATCTCATACTTTTATCATAATATCGCAGTGTAGCCTAATTTATAAATGCTTATGTTGCTTATAGTTTAAACAGAAAAGAAAATGTAGTCTATCAAGTCCCTGACAGGCACATCCTTATGCTCAATATGTAAAACGCAATGAATAAAACATAACAATAATAATGTATATATTTTTTTTATATTATTGATGTTAGCAATAAGGGAGTTATAATTAAACAGTGGGGTGCCAGTAGGGGAATGGAAATTCACGATTAATATTTTTTTTTAAAAATCTAAAAATTTTAATTAATTTTAGTTAAATGCAATAATTATTTTTTTGTAAGATGCATTCAGATTTTAAAAATATAAACCTGTCTCCTTCAACCGATCATTTACCTTATTTTCTTAGAGTTCAGGTTCCTGTTTTATTGCAGGTAACTAGTTCAGGAGTTTTGCTCAATTCAAGACTAAGCTCCTCCTAACCTGTTCGTCAGTTCAGGAATAAAAGTGTCTGGGGATAGGTTTAACTCAAGAGCGAAGCTATCACAGAACAAACTTACTCCGAAGCAATAATTTTTTATAAGTTTCGGAATATTTAATCTAATGTTGGACAAGTTTAAATCCCAGACTGCATTAATCCTCAATTTAGCAATCGGCCCTTATTGTTTTAATGTGTTTTTATATTATCTTTTTATTATTATTTCTATTTAGTAAGTTACATTAAAGATATTAATACAGTCTTTATTGGAAAGGGGTTCATATTTAGATACCCGGCACTTTGCACACCACTATTAAGTTAGAATAAATGATTATTGGGTCTGTCTCAAATATTTATCACTTCAAATGAACTGTCCCTTTCGAAATCTGAAAAAAAAATTCAGGAAAACTAGTCTGGGCCCTATATAAAAATTATTCCAGTGCCAAAGAGGTTAAAGTCTGACTTTATTTGTGAGTTTTATGATTTTTCAATTTTTTTAGATACCTACTTTGAAAAGTAAACAACCTTTTAAGGCACTGAGAAACTTTTTTTTGAAAATATTTTTTCCCAAGTTTTTTTGAGTTCTTACCTAATAGGACTAGTTGCCGTTGTGCGATGAATCACAAATAATCAAAATATAATTTGTTGATTTAAAATATTTAGTGAACATTTTCGAAATGCACTTCGGACAGTTTATAACTCGCGCACAATTTTTAAAAGAAATTTTTTTTAAATTATTTTTTTACATTTTTATTCATTAAATACTTCAAAGTATATTATGATTTGAGACGAAATGAATGCTGATTGAAAGGTTGAAAAAAATTAAAACCGATAAAATTAAAAATGCTAAGCTTTTAGAAACCTCAGGGCAGCAAATATGAATATTTTTATACGAGAATGATCCTATTATACACACAAACCTGTTCTAATGTGAAATTTTGATGATCAATTTTTAAGAATAATTTCTTTGAAAAAATAGTATTATATCATTCGTTGTTATTCCGCCGCATCTACCGAATAAATACGAGGAAATTCATGGGGTAATTTTTTAATAAAATAAGATGTAATTTTTTTTCTAAAAAAAAAATACAGGAAAAAATGTGCAGCAATAAATTAATAAGATTTTTTTTTTAAAGGAAAATGAGCATGTTTTCTAATTCTGCTGAGTTCTACATTGTTATTTTATACTGAATTTTCTTTAATGGCTGGACATTGCTTTTTTTATAGTATTAGTATTATTATTATAATTAGTACTATTATATTATTTTTTATTAGTATTAGTATTAGTAGTATATGGACATTATTCGCCACATCTATTAGTTTATATTAGACTTCAATCCTTCATAAGAATCGAAAATAAAATATTTTAAAATTAACTTTAAAAAAAAATTTAATTTAATTTATCCTGCGATAGAGTATGGTACGTGTTTATCCTTGATGAGTCGTGTTCCGAAGGACCTCAACATAGCATCAGAAGTTCGTCAGTCCTGTAAATTGTACTCGTCGGCCTTAAGGATTCACATTTAAAATAAAAAGGAAAGAAACAAAAAAATTGTAATGACTCATTCCTTTCTGATGTTTGACCATGAACCACGAGTCGTTTTAAGTCATAAATCTTATGAGCTCAGGTTTGGTCATGAATTTAAACCTAAGCGATGTAATCAATTTAATCCGGAAAGCTAATACTTATAATTATTATTATTATATAAATATTAATTATTTTCTTTAAACTAATTTTTATTGAAAATGATATAATTAGTCACTTGAGGGCGATAACTTATAGTGCTAAATGATTTACAACAAATAAATATATATATCTATATAAAGTGCTTACTGATTTACAACATATATTATACCGGGTGTCCCAGGAATAATTGTCAATAAATAAGGGTCTACAAATCTTTCTTATCTTAATCCTTTTTCGAGAAATGATTTTTTAAATGGTTACCCGAGTTTTAAGGTGCGGTTGGCAACACTGAAGTACATTTTTGGTAGACTATACCTCCCTTAATTATTGGCATTTATTCCTGGGGCATCTTTTATAGGTTAGTGCATAAAAATATAGTTAGAGATTTTTTAGCTCTACACCGAATCAAATAAACTATCATTATTGCACTAATTATTATAATTAGATATAATAATAATTAGAATAAAAATTAATAATGTAATAAATAATGAATAATGTGAAACGGTAAGAGAGTTGATTTTCTTTCCACTAAGGATTAGACCACATTCCAAGTTAACTATTTCGAAACAGATTTAAAATGCGTTACGAAGTTGTTTACATTATTACGATTTTAGATATACACCAGAGATAACGTCATATAGAGATGGCATCTGACTTGAAATGAATTACGACAGTCGCTTCCACACAGTCGGCCGGCATGTTACTATATGGAAGAACAAATTGCACTGTTTCGAGTCGTATATTGTAACTCAGAAAATGGTATATTATTAATGAAAACTTTATACATATTTTTTCGGATTTTTTTTTCTAAATACAAGAAAATTTAATGAAAAGAAGATAGCTTTTGAGCATTGTAGTATTTATTTAATGGCTAAAATGTTGTTATTAGTATAAACGCATAGTAATTAACATGATTGCAATGCTGTGCATATGTGGAACAGGATTAGTCACTTATTCTTGTTGCGAGCCAGCTCATGAGAAAGTTATCCCAAGGCATCACCTGTTTGCATGATTTAAAAGTTTGAAAGAACATCGTCAGTGCTACATCTATTTATCCATCCAGTGACAAATAATTAAATAATTTAGTAATTCAGCCAAATCCTCAAGGATTTTGTATACTCTTATTTCGATTAGTTTTGCGTTAGCAAGAAGATATGAATTGATATTTGATTTATTTTATCAAATCCTTTTCCAATCTTTAGTTAAAAACCGCTGCTATTACACAAGCGTTTATTATCAATTATTATTTATTTGTTAAAAACATTTTAAAAGTGTTTTGAATTCATTGCACCAAAATTTAAAAACATTCTGGTGTGTTCACTCACTTCGTTTTATTATTTATTTATTTTTAAGTTTAATTGCATAGACATTTAATTATCTTTAGAATGAACATCTGGAATTGTCCGGAAGATGTATAGTTTCCAGATTATTCGAAAAACTAAAAACCATTAAATATATTTCATAGGAATATACACAGAATACTTTATTCTCGTGGTTTTAAAGTTCAATACGCTGTATCTTTGCTAATAATGTTCCAATTTCGATGATTTTGTTTTTTTATTTGTTTTTTTTGCAGAGAATTTAATTGCATTCCAAGGCATTGGGGGACAAAACCCTACATAACACAAAAATAAGCAAAAAAATTGGTTCACCCGTTCAAGAGATAATCTTGGCACAGACAGACCAATGACCGAAAGTGCGATTTTTGGACTCAGAGGGCTATGAAACGCATAGATTCGACAAAAACTGCACATCGAAAATTTCATACGATTACAATAATATCCTTACCTAGTACTTAGCAGTAGGAAAGTAAAAAAAATACGTACCTATCTTAAAACGTAAAATCTCAAATTTTGAGGGTAGATTAAATATTTTTTTTAATCGTCCTTTATCGATTACAAATGTTCATTATTGGAAATAATAAATCAGAAGAAATGAAAAATCAGATTTATTTATTTTAATAAGTCAACCAGAAAAAAATATGAGACCAAAATAGTTTTTTCTTCAGAGAATTCGTCAAATTCTACGAGGAATTCTGAAGTAAATATCCTTGTGAAGTTTCTGTCAATGCTTTCTGTCAAAGACTACCTTCGTCTTTTTATGCCATTTCGATAGATAACGCTCATCTTTAAGTTTGAAATTTTATATTAGGATCAGCGGTGTTCTGTCTACATAAATGATTTCCTGCCTCAGTCGATAAAATGTTTCACATAAGCTTTTTCGCAAACAAAATCCAAAGAAATGGAGATCCAATGAAATTGCACCTACCTGGTGGATGCGCTCCCAATCACTTCTTTTTTACATCATTCAAATCTTTTCGTAAAGGATGGATGGATATGTTGAGGCAGCTATTCAACTTTCTCCAAACGGAAGCGGGTTGACTTTTATTTCGTGGGATGAATTCGATTCTTTCCTTTATGGCTAACATAGATTGTAAATCTGTAGGATAACTCCTCCTTTCTATCACAGTGTGAGAACATGAGGACGTTAAACATCGATAAACGACATCTTTTCTTTGTTCGAAAACGTGAGACATTTCTAATGGACGATTCGATCCCAGAACCCTTAGATTAAATAATAGCTTGTGAATAGAGTCAGCTAAGCTGAAACCTCTAAAGTACCATCAATTGAATTAAATGTCTACTTAATTTAAAAAAATATGTGTTATATCGTACTTATTATTACTTATGTGATTCTGATAGGTGATCTTTCTCTGTTTTGCAGGAAATTACCCTCCGAGAAGGTGGCCAAGTGTTCGATATGTGGAGGAAGCCTCCGGTGGAGCCTGTCTTCAGGGTCTACGTCTACAACGTCACCAACGCCGATGACTTCCTAAACCGAGGAGACAAGCCCATTCTGGATGAGCTGGGTCCCTTTGTCTACCTGTTAGTATTAACTTTATTATTTTTTCACCCCTTATTCATTTGCTTTTCAAACATTTTAGATCTTTTGCCAAGGTCGGAACTAGATTTTTTACCAGGAGGGGGCAAGCTTTATTTTGCCGCTCTTCCTAAATTCAACAGTTTTATAACATTATTTTAGGTAATATCTTTCGAAATAAATATCATCATCTCATAACATTAACTGTTTTTATTGACTGTAAGATCATAACAATAAAAAAACAGCAAGAAATATGTTTTGCTTAACCTAAAAAATAAAACTTCGCTCTAATTGTGCTCCCCTCTAAATTCTGCCACCCGGGGCAAGTGCTCTTCCTAGGTCCCTTCCTTAGTTCCGTTCCTGTCTTTTACCACCATAAACTAGTTTGTTCTATCACCGTCTGTCTTCGACTGTAGGTATCTTGTTACCTTCGTTTATTTTATCAACCTTGTTTTTCATCTTCCGCGTTGTCTCTTGCCAACTATTGTGGTTTTTATGGCTGTAAAACAGCTTCCAGCTATATTACTCCCACTCCCATCTTAACCACCTTACCTTCATATCATGGCTTGCTCACTAATTAATTTCCTTAAGTTAATCCTTGTTTTTGTATCTGTATATTTTATAAATCTGACGCCAAGACAATGCAAAATTATTTTATTTTTGGAGGGATTATCTTTTTAATATTTTTTAGTGATCATTATAACAAATCAGCAATATTTTTTTAATAATAATTAAATATTAAAACATTATTATTATTATTATTAAATGTATTAAAACTTTTATAAATGGAACTAAATTCAGTTTAAAATATACATTTTTCCTCCTCAATATAATCCTAACTTCTAGAGTTGCTGGGCCTTAGTTATAGATAAGCCTACCCAAAAATACCCGTCATTCAAAGTCTAAATTATTCTCGGGATAAGATAAGTTGTGTAATAAAATGAACCCAGAACTATTTGTTATTATAGGAATATCCTATATAACAAATATCCTATAATATTATAATACTACACGGTATTATAGGAAACGGTAATCCTTTTTTTAGTCTAGGAATAGTAATTTTACGTTACGTTAAATCCAAGATTACATCAACTCTTGACTCGGCAACAGAAACTTTATTAATTTAAGCCCAACGTTAAGCAGCATTATGACAATGATAATAAAAGGCAAAGTTACCTTTTTGTAACTGGTTGTTTCCTTCCTATCGTATAACCTCCCCAGAAAATAAAAATTACGCACTAACCGGCTATATTTAAACATCCGCCGTCTATATTAAATGTTACAAGGTCGAAAATGTTCTCCGGATCAGGAATGAATGGTAGGGCGGAAGTGAAAAGTTAGGATGTCATTGTCACCATTGTGTCTAAGGCGACAATGCACCTATCGATGTCGACATCTGGTTTAGAGAGCGAAAAAAAAAAAAAAATGAATCATTCTTGAATGAACGAATGAGATTTCTAAACTCGAACGGCGGAGAGCTTTTCTCATTCGAGTGTGATAATACTAAAAGAACGACTTAATGGCGCTGAAACACAAAACAGTTATGGCGAAATTTATTGCCGAGAATTTAATGATGCTCGCTATGAATAAATAGATAAGTTCTTCAACTAACTCGACGGAATATGAAACAATTCTATAAAATCATTTTTCATAAAATATAAATTAAATTTTAAAAACGCTGAAAATAATTACATTATGGTTAGTTATTTCCAAATAGTCGTTATACGTAAATCCAGAAAAAAAAAATCATTTGAATTTGTCTTTCTGGGCTTTGGTATAATGATTCCAAAACACGTTATATTTTTTCCCAATCTTTATACATGGCCGAGATATGGGCGTACTAAACCTTTATTTGGTTGCCATTTTGAATGAATAGTAGGAGGTGAAGAGTAATGTCGAGTTCCGATGATCATCATGGGGAGACCTGACTTTGGTGCCAAATCTAAAAAAAAAAATCAATGCAGTAGTCTCGTAGAAAAGCCACGGACAGCGGACGGATGATTTCTCCCCTCTGTTTTGAATCTACGCATCTTGAAATGTAAAACCTCAAATTTTGAGAGGGGAGGGATTTTTTTTTATTGGTCGATTACAAAGGATGATGAACAATGGCTTCATAATAACGACTGGAAATAATAAGCTATTAAAAAAATTTAAAGACTGTCTTTTGTACTGTTCATGTTTTACTTCTTATGATTTTAACATTTATGTATTTTTAATTTTTATTTATATACGAAAAATAACCAACTCACAATTAAAAATTAATAATATCACATTAAATAGAAAAAATAAGCACGAAGAAATAATATAACTTGATAAAAAGGAAGGATCCTATTTTTTTTTTCTGTTTTTTGAATTACGATGAGGCCAGCTAGGAACCACGTGACTATTTCAATTTATCGTTACTTGTTTTCTCTTCCGGTCTTTCAGTATTCCTTAATCATTTCGCTATACTTCATTCTTCTTTCCCCATACCACTTTGGACCGGTTTTTCATTTTGTTCTTCTTTGGAATCTTTCCATTCTTGATGGCTTATTTTCAAAAATCTCTATTTCCATAGATTCCTCTCCTCTTACTTTATTTCTTTCCAAATCTTTCTTGAATCCAGCTTGTTGTTATTATAGGAAGATTTCAAAGCAGAGCTTTAGCCTCTCAAATGGTAGCGAATAACAAAGCAGTCAACCTTTCGCCAATTTAGGCGTCATCAGAACTCATGAATATAAGATCACATTAAGTCAGACCAGAGATATTTGTATCTCACTTCGACAGCCTAAAAAATACTAAATAATATTCATAGTGCATCACTTAGGCAGTTCAACTTATTCTAAAGGAAAGGAGAGAAATGTTACATTTTGTGTTTTTTGCTGTCATGCAATAGGATCTTACATTCAAAAGTTTGTTTGCTAAAATGGATAAAAATTAATGTTTTAACTTCTATTGTTTAGCACTTCATTATACGAAGCTCTGAGCATTGTTCTTTTGAAGTTAGAATTGTGCAATTTTCAGGAACTGAATCGAGCAACTTAGAATCCCACCATGTTTCTGGATTCGTCTGTAATTCCATTGTAAACAGTCAATAAAATGGAAGAGGGCTTTATGCGAAAAAACAAACGGATTATAAAGATTGTGTAAGATCGAGGAATCGGACGACAATGCCTGGCTGTTGGATAACATACTTGGATAACCAATTACCGAGCCGGACCGATTCAATCGGGTTCGACCGCGCTTACACAATACCAACGTAGGAGTGACGAAAGTAATAGATCGGTTTTATGCCTCAGATGAATGAAACTGTACGGATGTAACTGAGCTAGTCCATCGAAGGGTTGATTCAGAGCATGCCTAAAGGAGTCGTAAACATTGTTTGATGCGATAATGTCTGTAAAGAACATCAAACTGAGGTAATGTATTCCTTTCCCTGTCAAACCAATAGGGCCTTCCCCTTTCGAGGGATTTGTCTTAGGATTCGGCAATACTCTTGTTCAAATATATAACATGAAGATTTGCAGTTCTGCAATGTTTCAATCTAATCTGATCTATAAATGAAAAGAACGTTAACAATGTGTAATCGAAAACATTTTCTAAAACTGTAAACAACAGAATATGAGAAATGGGTTTTTCGAAATAAACAAAATTTTCTCTATCGGAAAATAGGTGGTGCTTTGTTCGGCAGAGGACCGTGATTCAACAGACGCAGGGTTAATTATTGAGGGCGTTAAGAGCATGATGCTGACCGCATTATCTGCCAAAAATCCTGCAAGGTCGAGAATGAAACATCCCAACATGTACCTTCCCTATAAAGGCTATAGCGAGACTAATTTCTAAATTATCATGCATAAATAATCAGTCATTAAATTATTTGAAGATTAGAATAAATAGGTAAGATCATAAAGCAAATAACTCAATTAAAATTGTCTTTTAATTCGCAAACGAGCCATGAAAAATAAAAGTGATCTTGTCCCAAAATATGTTATCGTATATAATAATTAATTAAAATGTGCATATTAATAAATTATTCTCATAATAAAAAAAAGTATGATTATTTCATGAAATGATACCCATCGCAACCTTCATGTTACAAGCTTAATGAGAGATTTCAAAACCAGACGAGGCTATGAGAAACCATTTCGATCGCCCCTATTAACGAAAATATAAATTATTTATTATATAAAATATTAATATTATCGAATTTAATATTTATATGTAATTAATTTTGGTTTTAAAGAAATTTAGCATTTTATCTGGCTAATTACATACCTTAACCTAAGGTTTGGGCTGATATCGGGTTTATCTAATCTTTTGAATAAATATTTTAAATAATTGCGCCAAAAACTATAACCAATAGACTTGGTGTACTCTTGAGGTATTTTCAAAAATCTTAGCACCGCTACCAGTTGCCTTGTTTCACTGGAGCAGCCTTGTCCTATTTGTGATATTGCGATACTATTTGTTTTATTTATTCTTGTCAGTGTTCTGGATTAATATCTTCTTCTCGGAAAACAATTCAGGGGAATGTAGATGTCTTAATGCTATTTATTTGTTAAAAAAATTTCTTATATTCCTACAAGTATCAAGCAGGACCACTTTTTGAGCTACTTTCAAGCTCTGAAGATCAAGGCCAAGTTCTTCTGTACCCTCTCTATTGCTTTTTAATATGATTATTCGAGTTATTGCCACTTTATCTAAGTGATAGAGTGTTTTTAGTTCTAAGGCAAGTTCCTGGTACTTTCTTACTTTTTCGGCCCTTGTAGTAAGTTGAAGTCATTTGGGACAGCTATGTCTATTATTCTGGCCATTTTATCTTTTTTGTATATAATAGGAATATCTGGTCGGTTATGCATTACTCTGTATATATATATATATATATATAATATTTATATCAGACATTCTCAAAAGCCTCAAAACCATGTTTTAAGGGTTATGAAACGGATTTAAAATACGCCCTCACCCACCTCCGATGACCTTCGCTAAAGTACAAAAGTCTATTATTTTCGGGTAAATATGACGAAAAATAATAATATATAGTTACGAATCGTAAACCTTGTTTTTAAAGATAGACATCCATCCTTTTTCAAACTTTCAAATATTTCAATAAATTATATTACCTCTAAATGATAATTAAATTTTTAAATGATAAATACTTTTCAAGTATGGTATAAGAATATTATAAGTGACGAATGTAAACTATGCGTGATGACTTCCTCCTTGGTTCACTGCTTACCATACAATAACTCATTAACATCGAAATTGAAAGGAGGAGTTTGAAATAGTTAATTTTACTATCGATATAACAGAACAACCTTCTGTTTCTAGTGACTGGTTAAATAGGAGTTTATCTGACGACGTCTCAAATTTAAAGGAAACAAATATTCAGTTGGATGGTCCCAAGTAGGGTACAGAGCTAGAAATTATACGTCCTGTGCCCCAAAAGAAAATTCTGAAAGAACTCACTGATGCTTGTCCTACCCGTGACATCAACGGAAACGTCTGTGTTCTGCCCTGAATACATAACTAGTTCTTTGTATTTCAGTTCGTCACCAACCGTCATATTCCCTCCTAATCATGCTTGGGATGATCCTAATAAAAATCATCATTTATTTCTTTTGTATTTATTATTCTTTAGATTATACATCTTTACTTATCCTAAAGAGTATTTTTGATGCATTAAATAAGTCTCGACCAATATTATATTTTTTTCTTTGTTATTACCTACGTTTCGTCATCGACAAAAAAAAAAATTACAGCTAACGTATAGTTCAGTATTTTTAATTTTTATAAACATATAAAATTTAAAAAAATATAAATAAATAAAGGCAAAACGCAGCACATCTCAAATCACAGTCTAAAAAGAAATATCAACTAGAGAGACAGTATCTCATTCCTAGGCATCTATACACAGAAAAACAAAAAATACACATATTAAACAACCAAAAATATACAAGATATCATACAAATAAATCAAATAATAAAAAGAAAAGAAATATGACAAATACAAAAGAAATAGAAAAATAAAAATGTGCAGAAGATCAATATCTAGAAAACAATGGTTACCCGGCCATTCCACAAAATATATTAATATACCAAAACAAAAATTAATTTAAACAATTATTAGGGTATAAATGGAATATTTCACATATAGATATGTGGAATGAGGTACTATCTCTAGTTGAAATGTCTTTTTAAACTGTGGATGTTAGATGTACTGCATTCATTCTTTATATATATGGTTTTTTTCTTCGATTTTGATGATGTCTGGAATGGCGAAATATTCACAGGTTAGTTGTTTTCCGTTATTTTTGAGACTTTAGGCTTCGTGCGCGAAATCTTCCATTTATATCCTTATAAATACCTCTGCATATTAACATAAACAGACCCTTTAGGAAGACATACTTAGTCACAAAGACATGCCCGACGACATGCATAGAAGGCTGAAAAGGAGCTGGATGAGGAACCTTCTTGATTAACTAATATCGAGATAGGAAGAGGTACCACTGAGTATTGCAGTATTACTCCCCCCGCGCCTCTCCTATCATCCGATATTTTATCGAGCGAAGTCATTAAATGAGAGCCTTATGAGCTGGTAATCATCATTACAGGGTAAGGAATGATTTGATTTTTTATGGAGTTTGTTCGGATAAAACAAACCCTAAATATATATAATACCATATGATTCACCATCATCCATCTTGCGCGAAGGTCTTTCCTGCATTCTTCCGTTGGGGTGGAACTCGAAGGCCAACGATAATGTCCATGAGTCGGCATCGGAGCTGCCAACCTTACAGAGGAAAATCGTAACCGGATGAGGCAGCATTAGCTCCTGATTGGGCAGGGCAAATATGAATCCGCCATGAGAAAGCTATTAGCCAATGAGCGTTAGGCCGAAATGGCAAGTAGCCGGCCACCGGAAGCTTCCGCTTTCACTTCTCGCAAAATTTTTGAAGTTTCACTTCCTTGAGATATAACTTGGCAGATTTTAAAGTTTTTAGCGAATCATTCGATTAGCGCCACAGTAGAGCGATATTGTAGGAGTGAAGAATATTTTATTTACCAAGTAACTTTGTTAGTTATGAAAAATCTTCTGGAAAAAAATGTTTAGAAATAATTTTCTTGTGCGTCAGTATAATATATAACAGTTTCAAATAATTTTTTCAATACATGACCTAGCAATATAACAACATCTCTTTTCCAAAACTCTCAATTTTTCTTCTGAGCGTTTTTCATCCTAGTACTTTAACTTTTTTGTTTCTCATAGAATGGATAGTGAAAAATAATGCTTATTTTTATTTTTATCTTTGGAGATACTCGTTTATAAGAAATCTGCATCAGAGTGAGCAATGCTTTCGTAAGATAGAAAAATAGCCGTAGCGAGATTGAAAGCGTTGAAACATGATTCAAGCCAGAGTAACGTTGCCATGTTCAGAACACGTAGCTTTTTTTCTTAACCGATACCTTTGTATTTGATTTCTTATATAATATTAGCTTAAATAACTTAAGGTTTTGAAAGCATATACATATTTGTTATATAAATTTTTACTTCTCCATTATATTAATTTAATTTTAGTAATCAATCAATATTTATTTTCTGGATCTTAATTAATCCCCCTATTATAGTCTTCTGAACCAAAAAACGGGGTGAAAAAAATATATGTATAGGTAAACAACTTCCTTCAGTTGCATATACATAGGTTGTTGTTGTGAGCCCGATATTTTTTTATAATATATTAGTTATATATATATATATATATATATATATATATATATATATATATATATATATATATATATATATATATATATATATATATCAAACATTCCCAAATCCCCTTTTCGTTTCCCACATTCCTTCATCATGCTCCGACCACTCCACCGCTCTTTTTTGCTCTGAAGAACGCCTCCTAAGACCGAAATGTCGACACGCATTTCTACAGTTAACAATATTTTGCAATGTACTTTATTTTTCAATGGTCTCCCAAACAGTACGCACTTCATATGATAACTTAAAAACAAACGTACTTCTATTTATTAGAGAAATTAACTTCAATAAACTGACTTTAATAACTTTGGGTGATTTTGGTTATGCATAACTCAAAAAAGAATAGAGGTGTTTGAACTATTTAAAGGTACATCTTTGCATCCTTTCGCAATGGATTCAGCGCGCTTTCATTCAAGTATGCAAAAATTTGTATTCTGTTTATTCTGCCTGTTAATAAACAAATGTACTAACTATCCTCTGGGAAAATCCGCCAGTGATTTGTAGTCGGACAATTGATCAACCGCAAGGTCGCGTTCGAAGAAACTATTTCAAAGCCTTTTAATTTCTAATCAAAATGTACCTTAGGTGTTTACAATACTGCCTTCTCAGATATACAATAGAGATAGATGGCTTTAAGAACATTGCATCTGGCTTAAATTGAAAGGAGAGCTTATCGTTCACAATAGGTAGATTTTCTGATTTTGGAACCGAAGTAAAATTAGATGAAATAATATGTATTGTAAAATTGGAAGAGTTCTTGAATTATGTCAATACTTGAATGTGAAAATTTGAGAATCTTCCTTTTTAATTGTTTTATTAAAAACGCATTACACCTTTAGATCAACGTTTCGGAGTTTTGAATAAAAAACAAACGTTATTCTGGGACGAAGTCCCTTAAGAATACCTATGGTGTACAAATATAAAATAACAATTCTGGTTTACATATTAGAGTAAACAAATAAGAATCATGAATAATATTTTTTTTAAATAAAAGAAAAAGACTTCTAGTGAAGCAATATAAATGAGTACTAATTAAAAAGAACAAAGAGAGTGGAAAAAAGAAATTACATTCACACATTTAACAAAAACTTAATCATTAAAATAATTATTTACATATCATAGTGAAAAAAATATATATAGTATAAATTTACATTGTTGTATGATGCAGAAAAAATAAAATAAAATAAGCAGATAAAAAAAATAAATAAATAAAGAGAACCAATATGTAAAAAACATTGATAAAAAATTAACACAAAGAAGCATGTTCGAATTTCTTAGCAATCAAATTATAAATGTCTTAGTAGAGAAAATAATTTAAAAAGAATCCTTGAGATTTACAAAGCAAACAACGATTATTAAATATTAAAATATACTAATAATGTATAAGTACTTAAAATTATATTGTAGTGTAGTTCTGAGGATGGGGCAAAATCCCAAAACGTTGATGTAAAAGTGTGATGTGTTTTGAATGCAAAACAATTAAAAAGGAAGATTCTCAAATTTTCACATAAAAGTATTGGCATAAAGTAGATTAAGTAAAGATTATAGTATAAGAAATCTGTGGTGTAGGAAGCTTTATTGCTTTCTTACTGTGGAAGAATAAATGAGTAGCTACTTGAAAAAGAAGTAGAGGAACGGTTCACTACGCAGATATAATGCTGAGGAATCATCCATCGCCGACTACCACGTATCATTACTTTCTATATCAACAAACTATAATTTATATTATAGTTACAACTATATATTAATTTATATTATAGTTACAACTATATATTAATTTATATTATAGTTACAACTATATATTAATTTATATTATAGTTACAACTATATATTAATTTATATTATAGTTACAACTATATATTAATTTATATTACACTACAAACTATATCAACCAAGTCCGATTTTATTTATTTTTCAAGCAAGAAATTAAATTTATATTTTATGTTGTAGATGATTAAATGTCTCTTGTCACATTAAAGAATGTATGGTAGTTGAGACGAAGTTTGTGATCATAATTTCGCGATGAACAATAAGTGGCTTTACCAAAAGCCTAATTTCTGCCGTCGTTCGTGAACGGTTCTGTTCTACAAAGAGATTTCTGCCTCCGATACTGGCAGGACAATCAACTTATTGGAATACCAAGCAGTACGTTATGCAACATTCCGTGACTAAGTTATGTTGTAACAGAGCTGCCTTATGGCGTCTGTGGGCGCCTCCATATCATGTATGAGTTCCTTCCGAGCGGACCTACTGGCTTCCTTGTTTCTCTTCCTACATCGCCAACTTACTGGTTCATAAGCTGAGAGAATCATGTTTTTTATTACAGTTTCACTTATGTTTTCAAGTGCTAACTCTACTTAAACAATGTATTGGTATGTAACAGGGGCGAAAGATCGATATTTTGGCACCTATGTAGCAGATTGTGATATCGAATTTCTCCATTTTTGGACAAAAATAAAATTAAGAATATCCTAGTTTTCTTACAGATATCATATTGTTATCTATAAACAATATTTATTTCGATGTTTGACTGCCAATATCGTTCCCCTAGCAATCATTGATACCAGTTGCCATACTGGTAACCATCGGTATTGATGACAAATCCGAATGTTGTATTAAATTTAAATCTGAAACTACTTTCATATCTTTTTTCCAAATCTTCAAGACAGAAAATTAGACAGAAACTACGGACATGCGCCTCACAGATATACAGTTCAGCGAAAGAGATTCACAAAAATTACTATATTTACAATCCGAAATATTAAAACCAATTACAGAAGCTCCTTGGTACATAGATCATAAAAGTCTGCATACACTAACTATCGACTAACACATACGGACTTATTATTCCCGTCCTCTTTGATAAACTACTTGAACTTACCAACAGAATGATGAAAGAAAGATATGGCTACAGTTAACATGCCCATCAATACAAGAAGGCGAATAAAAAGGAACTAGACGAGAGATCTTCTCTCGTGAATAATTGTACTGAAATCAAGTCCGAGAAGAAGTGCTGTTGGGTACCTAATGTTCAGAAAAAAATATTAAATTGAATAATACATTCAGTTTTATGGAATTAATTCAATTTACCGCACACAAATATGTATAGCATTCACTTATTAATTTTCTACGGAACGAAAAGTCTGATCAGTGGATCTGTTAGCGACATTTTGTAGTAATAACGAAATCCCTGCTATTTGACTATTGGTACACTAGTCCCCAACTTTTTTTAATGAATAATAATAATAATAATAAACTCTTTATTTATTCTGGGACAAGTCCCTTTAGAATAACAATTACAGGCAATGATAGGTGGGCTTCAGAGCCTTTAGAGTAGTTAATATAGGAACATATTCGTTAACAGATAATTAAAAATAAAAATAAAGAAAAGTCAATAAATAAATACAAATGAAAATTATAACAAGTCATAATGCAATAACTTCTAACATATGAAATAGGTATTAATAGTCTAATTGATTACGTCTTAAAACAAAAACCACACGAAATTCGTATGTTAATAAGATATGACAAAATTATAAATGAAGGAACATATTTACAAATGTTGATTTAAATAAGAGAAAATATATTTACAATGTTTTTTGGAACTGGATAGAAAATAAGTGATTGAATAAACGGGATTTGAAGGTGATAAGAGTATTGGACTTTCCTCCGACTTAAGTCCAAATCGGACGATCCGTTTTAGGAATATAGGCGTCAAGAAAATTACGTTACCGCATGCGTAAACAAAAGCAGTGGATGGTACCTATTTGGTAAAATTGATACTCGACCGTTTGTAAACTAGTCTCCAACTTTAGGTCAAATAGGACGTGCCGTTTTAGAAGTATAGGCGTGTCAAGGAAAATACGTTGGCGCATGCATAAGCGAAAGTAGGGAATCAAAATTGATTCAGGAGCATCTAGATACCAAACCGCTTGATACCTAATAATTTCATCAAAATCGAATTAACGGTATTAGATTTAATTCCCGTCACTTGGATTTTACTACAAATTTACACGAAAACAAACTTGATCCTTCATTTCTAAAAAGTAAATCACGAATGAATTTTTTCGATTCTGAGGACAATAAGTGTTTTCACTACCTACATGATTAAAAATCTTCTCTGTCTTCGGTAGTGAAGAAGCTAAATGATAATATAAAAATAGTAAATAAGAAAGTAATTCGCATTCCTGTACAAAAACATAGGCTACAACCAAAGGAACATTTAATTTACCTATTACACAGGTACTATATACTTGACTCAATGCTAGGTTTCTTGTAAATGGTACAATTTTCTAAGAAAAAAAAAATAATTTGTATGAAGAGGAACTACGTAACCCTGAGCTGACTCATAGAGAATCGTGTTTCGAAGAAGCGTGCACTACTTCATGGTGAGTCAGGTTTACTACGGCCTGAGGTGGACAACCTGTCATTGTATGACGCATGTATTTCATTCTTATCCAGTAATATATTAATATATATTTTTTTCATTTTCTTTTGTCTTGAGTGTGAAGGATTCTATAGAGTTCAATATCCCAATGTTACAGAACGAAAAGGAGAGATTTAAATGCTCGATCCTTATGCCATACACGTATATATGTATGTATTTATATCTGAAGAAATAAAGAAATCAGTTGGCTCAACCACTCAATCGTTGCCAGGTTGAGTGTCTTTTTAATATTTCTATTTAGTCATAAAAACGAATGATCGAACAGAGTTGATCTGCCAATTAAGGACTTATATTGGTCGTTAAAGTATGATTTTTATTGCTGTCTTCCTATTGAAAAAAATAATAATAAAACCACTTAAGAGGTGTTTATATGACTTATATTCTTGGTTTTTAGTTCTGAGGTATTTTACATAAATAAAATTTTGAGCGAAGTATTTATTATTAAAGTAAATATAATAAAATGAATGGCCTGATTATTATATCGTGATCAAGGATAGGCGGTGAAAGGCGTTCGGTTTGTGTATGGAAGAACTATCCCACCTGATACTGCTGCATTCTTCAGGAATATAGAACGTCTATGATCGAGTTAGGTTATATAATAGAGATTATTATAATACGTCTATAATTAATTATATCAATTATTAAAATATATTAAAAATACATATATTAGGTATATAAATATTATTAATAATAATATGTTATTAGGAAGAGGGCCTTCCTCTTCTGTGCACTATAACTCTCCCTTGCCTCTTGTATTTGTTAGATTTCTTCTTATTTAATTATTCTTTTGTACATTTTTGGGTTAAGTATAATTATTTTCTTTTTTTTATGATCAGCTGTTTGTAATTTAACTTTTCCCAGCTGTTGTCATGTTACATCCTTCTTCCCTCAGTATGTGTCTGGGTATCTTGGTATGGGTTACTGTCTCCGATTAATGTATTTTTAACTGTGGATGTGAGATGTGCTACATTTTTTTCTTTATATAGATTTTTTTTTCTTTTACTTTCTTTTATATTTTTTCTTTCTCTCGTTCTGTCCTGATGATGCCTGAATTGGCGAAATATCGACAGGTGATTTATTTTTTTTAATTTTTGAGACGCTTGTCTTCTTGTTTATATATATGTATACATTCCTTTATAGTAGGTGATACCTCGTAATTATTTTATTTACGAACTCTTGCATCTCATTTTACTTTCTCAACAAAGGTGTATGATTAATGGGATTTAAAAAATGTTAGGGTGTTGTCGTTGTCCACTGTTTCTTATGATCCCTCGCTCTCCCTAAACTACTGAAGCCTTTTCGATAAAACTTCAGGGTTTTGTACCCATTACACCCGAGTCTTATAGAACTGAAAAAAAAAAAAACGTTTTAGAGATATACCTAATCAAAGTCCAATCTATTGTTAATACTTTAAAACTAACTAGGCAAAAATTTTAATTAAAATACTTAAAAATTTTGTTTTGCGGAGCAGATCCTTGGGGTTCAATAAAAGCCACACGTCATAAAAAAATATACGGGTCAAAAATAGAAGGAATAATTGAAAATAACCAAGGATTCATATATTGCGCATACAAAAGATATCAAATTACACCTAAGTATAAATAATTTCATGCCTCTGAACTACATTTTCCTATCTCTTTTCAAACTATTTCTTCCTCGGTGATATTTTATCGAAGATTAGCCTGCGCGTATAAAAAATAAATTAGTTTGTTGTTTTATTTATTTTTTCAGCAAACTACAAGCCCCGTATTGTTGGTTGTCAGGGGTTCTTGACAAAATGGTGTGGTTTTCGATATCGCCCTGGGGAAGAGATTTGTCCAGATACGTCTGCACAGAAAATAGGGATGTGCTGGGGAAAGCCTTACACGTTGCGTCAGGTGTCTTATGCAACGACACTTCCATCTGCTTTCAAATGAGCTTTCTTTTATACACCTCTGTGATCCTGCGTCCTCTGTCAAAGCTATTCTTATACAAGTATCTCTTCGTGATATAAACAAATGCTTTATTAACAGACGAATAATAATAAAGATATACAATCAAGACAAAAAATAAAGAAAATAATATTTTTTATTCAAATGAGGAGTGAGGGAATCTGGTTGACAGACTGAAAGAATTCCAATGCTGAGAATTTCCAGTTCATATCCTACTTAGGTAGACTTAATTTTTTCTTTGCAATAAACTGTGCAGGCACTGCCTGGAACCACTCAAAAAACTATTAAAAAAAAATGGTAACTGAAATCAGGAAAATAAATCAGGGGACTGGTGCAGTGCTGGCCAACCTATCTCTCAAGAAAATAAGGCCAAGAATCAGACACCCCTATTACTGTTAATAAAAGAATGAGAGCGATCGGCAACAAAAAGCTCTGTGAAACCTTACTCTAGTTCACCCCAACAATAAAGTAATGGTAATACCTATTATTAAGAAAAAATGTCACTGGAATATTTAGATTCAGTTCACACATTTGAATACTTAAAATTAAAGAAGAGTAAAACTAAACTTCAAGTTAAGTTATTGGCACTAATAACAAATGTAGAAATACTGAAAAATAAATAGAAAACATTTTATATTTATTTTATTTTGAATATAGAAAATAATTGAAATTATCAAACTCACTTAAATCATTAAAAAAATAAACAGTAAAACCCATAAAAGGGCTTGGATACAGTATTAATAAAAGTAGTAATGTGGTCTGTATATTTTTTCCCCAATCTATTAAAGTGTCAGGCCTCAACCATATATAAATATATATATATATATATATATATATATATTAACCAAGGGCTTAAAAATTGTAGTTTTTCACAACCTATTTAGTACGTTCATCCTAATTAGTGACCAACTACTTTTATTTCAAGATCTAAACTATAAGCACAGCAAACTAATGTTCTGGAGGGCCAGAGGAGTTAATCCGTACCCCTCCCAAAGATACCCAAGTGTAAAAGTTAAAAAAACAACATTTAATTTTAATCAAATTTTAATGCTAATTATTATTAGTATTATTTTAAGGCTTCCGAATGGCAAAATAATTATGTTCTCTTTTAGACTTTTTCTTTCTTTGTATTTTTGTTCTCTTTTAGTATTTATTTTTCAAATATTTTCTAGGAGGGAGGAGATCTGGATCTTCCTCTGAAATACCGATCTAGACCTATTTTCTATAAAAAAAAATGTGCTTAAAATTTGTGAGGAAATACATATCCTTTCAGAAATTTATTTCTTTTCAGACTCCATGCTTTTCATTTATTGCAGACATAAATTTATGAAAACTGAAAAAGATAAATGCATCTATATCGAAGTGCTAAAATTAGTGGAGTGAGATATATGTTTTCCTAAGAAAAATGTTGATTTTTTTTTTTTTTTTTCAGTGAAACCTGGGAAAAAGTGAATTTGACATTCAACGATAATGGAACCGTTACATTTCAACAACAGAAAATTTACAAATTTGATCCCGATCAGTCGGTAGGTGATGAGAGTGATATGGTCGTCGTTCCTAATATCCCAATGTTGGTGAGTTTCTTTATACTAATTTTCATTTAATTATCATCATTAAAATAAATGATACCTTTTTTTTTTTATTTTAGCTGCTAAAATTAATTATTTTTTTTAACAACGAACCAAATCTTATAAACATTCATAGAACATTAAATTCCACCACCAACCGCATTTACAAAGCACAATTTAAATATTTACTAGAATCGCACATGCATTTAAGATAAACATAAATAAGCCTAAGATATGCCACTAAACCTGAAATTTTAAATAAAATCCAGAATACACTATTTCAAAATTAAAGTCTATAAACTCAGTATACCCAATAAACAATACTTTTCAAACTTTTGCTTTTATATTTTTCTTTATTGCTCAAAACACTGCAAAAAACATTAAACAAAATGTTTACAGCCCTTTATCTTTGCGCCCTCTGATCTTCAAAATGTTCATACTGATCATTCAGGAAACAAAATAATCTGTTCATGGTTTAATAAAACTGTAAAGAGATTAATGAATTTCTTCATAGATTCATGTTCAGTGTTCCCAGAGATTCTCACATCAGTTGCTGGCATTCCGAGGACGGGTGGCTTTATCCTAATTTCCAACGACAATACCTCCTCGGTGCTCTTCTTATTCCAATCCTTAAGATCCAAAAAGCTTTCCTTTATTTTGTATCTTCTCACCTTTTGTTCTTCCATTCATCTTTTGAATAAAATATCTCAACCAACCAATTCGTATATCCCTTATCATAGAACTGCTTCCTTTGAATTTTTTTTTATCATTTATAACTATGCACCACCATTTGTTTTCATTCATAGTGGTAGTTTATAATTAAACTATCCATAGTTGTGTTTAATAGGGAGCGGAGTGCACGAGAGGGTAAACACTCTTGCAAAAAGTGCACTTGCTTACAAACCCAAAGATTGTGAGTTTGAATCTCGGTCTGATGATTCCTCAGGCATTTAATCACCTTCCCCCAGATATGTGAGGCTTGACAGCCTACTGGAGGCAACTCATACACACAAGGTGTAGGAGTGATGAACCTACCCCATGTAATTTAATCGGAAATCACATTGTGATTCTTCAGGATGTCAAATAGTGGCCAGAATGGTTGGTTTAGGGAAGGTCTGCTAAGAAAAGAAATATAGGTCATCATGCACCTACTGATCCTGAACAGCTATAATCCGTGGATCTAGACTAATTTATCACTATCTTTGAATCCAATTGTATGTCGGTGCTAAGGACACTGGTGAATTGGCCCGAAAGGGAGGTAATGGAGGTATAGGTAAACTATCACTGCACCATGGAAACCATGGTTCGTAGAAACGTGAGGTTGGGTGACCTACTCCAAGCTGTCTGTGGTCACGCAAGGAATATGCCTTTAAGAAGACCATATAGCGCGGCCAAAGATCTTCATGATCTGAAAAATAAAAAAAGTTATGTTTAATATGTGTTGTAATTTATACTTGTGTTTATATTGTTGATTTAATATTTATTGTTTTATTTTTTTTTTCCAAATTATTAATTAGTACTAGAATCTCAATCTGAACTAAACTGTATTACACACACACACACACACACATATATATATATATATATATATATATATATATATATATATATATATATATATATATATATATATATATATATATCTTTCACAAATAAAGATATTCTATTCTAGCCTACTAACTTTTAATTTTTTTATAGAGTGCCACTTCGCAGAGTAAACATGCAGCTAGATTCCTCAGACTGGCAATGGCTTCCATTATGGATATTTTAAAAATAAAACCTTTTGTTGAAGTATCTGTCGGCCAACTACTCTGGGGATATGAGGATCCTCTTCTCAAATTAGCAAAAGATGTAGTACCAAAAGAACAGAAGCTTCCATATGAGGAATTTGGTCTTTTGTATGGGGTATGTAAAAACATATTTATATTTCTTTAGTTCACAACATTTTTTTTTTAAACCGTCACTACTCTTGTTGATTACAGGATTCTGCCCATTTAAATATCAATATGATCCTTTTTTGAATATATAAAATTGTAATAAATATTTCCGATACTGTGCCATTAAAAAGATAAAATAATAATGGTATCCATTTCGTTAATCAGAAGGCATTTAATAGGTAAATAATGTCTCTTAAAGGTAGTGGAAAGCAGGGAATTAACGATGCCTAGAGAGTTTTGTATGAATTGGAGACCCAAAACAAGGCTATAAAATCAGTTTAATCTGTGATTAAAAACCAAATTTTCACAATTATTTTGCTTTGAACCTTGATTCAGTCTGTCTCTTGAAATTTTCCAAGAGCCTGTAACCACAAAAAAATGATTTACAAATAAGCTAATTCAACTCCTGGACTGGCAATATATAGAGTAATTGAAGTGATTTGCTAAATGGTCAAATTAATTATACATATTTATTGTTTTAAAATGTCACCCAATTCATTATTAAATGCTAGTTCCAATGATATATTCCATAAGGGATTTCTTTATTTAATGATATTATTAAATATTATTTAATGATATTTTCTTTATTTTATCCTTCCTTGCCTCTTGGTGAAAAGAGAAGTTGCGTACCACTTCTAAAAATAAGTTATCTTCAACTTTAAACTTTCTAATTCATCCTGTTTCTTGGGACAGAAAGACCATCTTCATATTTATTTATTATATATATTTATTTACATTGCACTTAAGGAGATTAAAACGAGTTGGTCCCAATGCCTCCTTCCACACCTGTACATGAAGGCTTCGCAGTAAGGATACTTTATTTTATGGAGTAGCTGAAGGAAACTTCTGTTTGTGATAACATAGAATCCATTTTCCCACAGTAGCTTAGCCCTTATTGCCTCAAAGATGGTGTAGGTCGTGAAGATGTGCTCAGCAGTTTCCAGAACACCACAAGGGATTAATTTCCTTCCCAAAGTCAGGTAATTTGGCATATAAGCCACATGCGCTGTGAGAAATTGTGACATCCACAATGGGCAGGACCCATTTGGCTTTTAACCGTTTTGAGAGTATTTTCTCAAAGTTGACCATTCGGAGTATTTACGCACCCTTGATTCCACTCCTCAATGGTGTCCTCCCGTATTATTCTCATGCATTTGGTTGGAGATTCCATAGAAGACCTGCTGAGCCTTCTTTCTTATAATCATACTTAATTGTATCTTCGCACAGGAGGAAGTCGAGAGGTACCCTATTTTTGATTTAGGAAATGAAGAGTGGATGGTCAATAAGTACCATTTTATATCCACTAAATGTTTTTGAAAAAAATTCCTACTAGAGCAAAAGAGAACTAAACAAAAAATTCTTAAATGAGCAAAATATTATTCACATTTATATAACCTATACTATCAGTATGTTTATAATGATATTTTTAAAGTAAATCATTTTTAATTTATTTTTACAGAAAAATGGAACATCCAAAGATATTGTGACTGTATTCACTGGTGCAAATGACATTACAAAGTACGGTCTTGTCGACCGATTAAATGGTATGTCACATTTGCCACATTGGAAAACTGAAGAGTGTAACAGTCTTGCAGGAAGCGATGGATCAATTTTCCCACCCCATATAACCAAAAATACTACACTTTATGTATTCGACAAGGATCTCTGTAGGCTACTACCTCTGCAGTAAGGACACAATTTAATTTACTCTATTAGTTCCATTTAAGAAATATTTCCATTCAAAAGAGAAAAAAAATGAGATATTTCCCCTACGGTTTAGGTCTGCTCATTCTAGAAAGTATAACTGACTACCTACTTGAATGAAGAAGTTGTGGTCCAGTCTAGAAAACATAAATTAAGTTTGCAAAGAATAACATAACTTTATGGCAACTACTAATATAGCAGCTACTGATTCAGGAAGCATTGTCTCTTACAATAGATAATCAAGCATGGTTTATTTTCTCAAACAAACTGGAATGGACTGGAAATATTTCCGTATCACTTCCTTTGTTTATGTATAGGTAAAACAAAAAATTTAAGATCGCGAATCGCATTGTGTTCTGGCAGGATGTCAAATAATCATCCAGAGGTTTGGTCCATGGAAGGTCTGCTTCGAAATATAGGTGACTTCTGCTGATTCTGAACAGTTGAACTGTCCTTCAACCCGAGTGAGTCGGTGGGGAGAACACTGCCAAATAGCCCCCAAAGAGATTAGTTATGTAGCTATAGGTAGCCTGCTGCTGCATCATGGAGGTTGGACGACCCTCTACAGGCTGTATGTGCTCCGGCAAGCACAAAAACGTCTGTAAGAAGATCACATCACGTAGCCAAGATCTTCATGGTCTACAGTGCCTCAGAATTTTTACATATATATATATATATATATATATATATATATATATATATATATATATATATATATATATATATATATATATATATATATATATATAGTTAAAATATTTACTTTTTTATGAAATTTTTCTAAAAGTATAATAAGTAATATGACTTTATTATTTAAAACAACCCAATCCTGGCAGGATCACCAATGTTAAAATATACACTCTTTTACTTAAATTTGACAAACATTTTTTTAATTGTTATTTTAGCTCTCTGTTACTAATGAGAGTATTGAATAAAGATTAATTTGTTTGGTTGTTGGTTCTAAATTAACTGATAGAAAATACGATAAGAAAAAATCAATTTATTAATAATGAAAATAAAAATTATGAAGATTTAATGACCAAAAGATTTTAGAAACTGATGTATAGAAAAGAATTAAAATCATAAGTTTTTAAAATTTTACAAATAAAGGTGGATCGGTTTAGTAATGTGGAATATTTGAAAAATAATAAAATTATAGATATCTTAATTCTATCAAGCAAAATTTTAAATTCTATTTACAAAATGATTGTTATTCTGCTATTTTATTTGATGTCTTCTAAAACCTGCTTAGTATTCATCTTCGTTTTCATAACCCGAAATAACAGTATTTCACAACTAGACGATGTTACAATACAATTTATTCACTGACCTGTATTTAATTTTACTTTTAAAACTGATACAATGGCTTTAAGACATTTAAAAATGAACTTGTTCAATTTAAGACACAATCCAGTCGACAGTCAAGATCAGGTCCTCTTCCCTTGCCAGCTAATGAACAACAGATGCTAATTACTCTACAAACTACCCCATCTCTGCCGACAATGACTTGCCAATTAAGAAGGCTTAATCAAAATAGTGCATCAATATTCTTCATTAGAGGGAGCGGGGTAGCTCAGTGGGTTAGGCACTGCGCTACTAATCTCAAGGTCCCGGGTTCGAGACCGGCTGAGGCAGGTAATTATTTATTGGGAGCGGGGTAGCTCAGTGGGTTAGGCACTGCGCTACTAATCTCAAGGTCCCGGGTTCGAGACCGGCTGAGGCAGGTAATTATTTATTCTGTATTCAGTCGCGGATCGACCTGTGGGATCGGGGGACCCTCCTGGGGCTCACCCAGCCTCTATAAAGTGGGTACCCTTAATTGGGGGAAAAACCTGGCGGTTGAGCGTGATCTCGGCCAAATCACCTCCTTACACAACCGTTGGCTTAGAAACAGTACGGTCCTTACACCAAGTACTGAGCCCAAGACCCTTCACGGGTTGTAGTGGTACAGGTTTAATATTCTTCATTTCTTTTAAATGTCCACATTTAAATTTTATTTTTTAGTTTAGATAAAACATATTATCATGTTTGTGGAATAAATTTATTCTAAATGTATTTTTTTATATAAGTAAAAGTTCTACTTCTTGATCACTTAAACAAGCACTTGTTCTATAGGGACATTAATCTATAGGGAGGTGATCTATGTCCGCGCTTGGATACCCTGTATATACATACACAAACACACACATACATACACACGCACGCACACACACACGCACGCACGCGCGTGCACACACACACGCACACACACACACACGCGCGCGCGCACACAATATAGTTTGATTTAACTATTACATATCCGACAGTCAATCTTTACTCTCAAATAATTATGTCATCTTCTCCCACTTTGATTATGGCTGCGTAGTGTATGGTGGGTTATATAGTGTATATATATATATATAATGTGTGTATGTATATATATAATATATATATATATATATTTTTTTTTTTTTTTTATAACTATATATATATATGATGTATTTTTTTATTTCTTAGCTAATAGGCCTTTTGTCCAGATAGTTCCTATCTACCCACCAACCGTGTCGATTCTTTCATTGACTCTAGTTTTGTACCATGGGCTGTAATGAAACTGATTTATAATTATATGTATTTCTTATACATATTCACAATTTCTTTGACATTAATATGATATCAAATTATTTGTGACAACGGTGTTATGATTAAGTTGTACTATTTTATTATAGTAAAACTAACATTAATTGGTTAATTTACAGATTCAAGAAAGAAGTTGATACTCCAGGAAATGTTCTTGGGTACAGATTCAGTCCACCTGATGATGTATTTGCCAATGTTGAGACAAATCCAGCTAACGAATGTTTCTGCCCATCTGGACCTCCTTGTGCTCCAAATGGATTGTTCAACGTTTCTCTTTGCCAATATGGTAATTATAAATACAAATTCCAAGTGCCATACAGTCTAGCAGATCGAAATGCAAAAAATTAATTTCATCATAGCTTCCTCATATTAAAATTCAAGCATTGCTAAATAAAAACCTATCAGTGGCATGGAGGTATCAATTTTTTAATTGGCTTAAAAATCACAATTTTTCACAGTTAGGCAGGCTTGTTTAAGTGCATATCCTGGAATTTATCCAATTAAAGTATGAATCATTAGGTTATTTCAGGAAAGCATTTATTTTTATTATCCATTAGCTAATCAACAATTTTACTGAGTTTGAATCACTAAATGCTTGATCATTCAGGAATACAAGGAAATGACTAGGAAACAAATAGACTGGCTAGGAAGTGTGGTGCTTTCATGTAGAGTAAAGAGGGGGAAGATCACCTATCATTTTTAATATAGCAAATTAAATATACTAAGTTATTTAGGCAATTAGATAAATTTCATACTAATTACTACGTCACCAAAAAAAAATAAAATAAAGACTTCATATGGAACTTCTGGTTTTATATATGTTCACATTTTGTATTATCCCATACAAATAAATTTTAAGTAATAAATAAATGCCACATAAAATTGGAATTTATATATTTTCAGATTCCCCTATCATGCTTTCATTCCCTCACTTCTACCTTGCGGATCCAAAACTGAGGACTGCTGTAGAAGGAATTTCTGAGCCCGATCCAGAAAAACATGGCTTTTGGCTTGATGTTCAACCAGTAAGTATTCATTGAACTTTCATTGTTTCAGTGATTATTTTTTTTATAAAATATATTACTGTTATTAACTATTTCAAATTAGATCGTAATCTGCTAACGACTTGATATGTAACATCTAGTAACTAACTAAACATTGGAATGTACTAATTATTTATATCCACAATACATTAATAAACATTTATTTCTTTACAGACTATGGGGGCAGGCTTAAGAGCACAAGCAAGAATCCAAATAAATTTGGCTGTAAGTCAAGTTGTAGATATTAAGCAAGTGGCAACATTCCCAGACATAGTTTTCCCCATCATGTGGTTTGAGGAGGTAAGTTATTTAACTTTTTATGGATATAAATTTTTTTTTTCAAATTAAGTCAAAATGACTTAACTGCTTCAAGGTATTCGTATTTTCGTCTTATAACATCATGAAAATTATATATAATTATACACCTTGAATTTATAAATAGAGATGATTTGGCCAGCTGAAGCATATGCGGAGGAGACGCATCACGAGGCAGGCACTAAGATATAACTGTATGAAACTCTTAAACAGCCAGTCTTAACATACATATCGTAGACCCAGACCCTTTCAAAGAGCAATGATGTTTTTCTCTCCTTATCTCCGAGAGATAGGTTATGCAAAGGATGGAGAGTTCCGGAAAAGCAGCGAGAATAGCAATAATTTTTTAATAAAACTGAGATTGTCCGAGTCATTAAACTAATGAAGACTAAGTTAGACAAGTTACTTAGTGAGAATGGCTTATGTAGAGATTCTTCAGAAAGTATGGACATAAGTGCTACACTGCTGCTAAGCTACTACTAAGCTCCTTTGAGAAGATGGGATGGCAGCTGATGCAAAAAGCCTTTTGCTTATTAGTGCTTGGAAAGCAGCTAGCCAATACAGCAAAAAATGGTGGAAGTACATTCAGGATGCCAGGTCCCACCACGAGCTATAATGCAACTTAATAGTAATAATTATTATTGATGATTTTCTACAAATAGTTTTCCAAGCCCATATGATTCTTATGAATATAATTATCTTGGGAAATATGGTTTCAATTATGCGTATTATAATTTCCGTTTTCAGTATAAAAATTGTTTCACAATTATCTTTTAAACTGTTTAAAAACTGCTGTATAATAAATAATTTGAAAAGTACAAAAGTTTAATTATTTAAAAGATGATCAAAATATTAATAACTAATTAAATTTATTTATTATTATAATATTTTTATAAAATGTTTAATTAAATAATCATATAATTTTTTCCAGGGGATCAGTGGCTTGCCTGAGAGTGTAACCAAACTTATGAACCTCGCTACAACAATACCACCTGTTTTAAAAACGGTTCTTCTTTATGTCTTCTTTATCTTTGGTTTCTTTTTCTTCATATTATCAGCATTCTGCCTTGTCAGGAACTCCCAACGACAAGAGACCCTCAGTCTGGAAGGAACAGCTCACTATGCAGCTAATGACGAAGCAAACAAGAAAGCTAAGCAACAAGCCAACGGCCAGACCAATGGACACAAATACCCTGATACCAAGACAAATCCAGCTTTTGTTGGTGATCAATCATAACATAAGATTTGCAATTTTATAGTTTTATTTTTTGGAGGACAGACTTTACCGCAGTACAAATTTAAACTGGAAAGCGGTAATGGACATTTTAGCAGCTGATAAATTAAGTAGTGAACAGTTGAGATCATTAAATGAATATATGTGACTAGCTGCCTAAACATTGCTCAATTTCTTTTTATTTTATTTTTTATTGTTGTTTTAATTGTTGAACATCGAAAAATATATATATTTTTTGAATTACATAATCACCTGTTTGTGATATAGATACATTTCAGTTTGTATGCCAATTATCTAAGGTAAGCTTTTCAAATAATGTATTTTTTGTTGTTTGTAAGTGTATGTATATCCATACATTTTTTATAAACATTTGTAACATATCCGTCCAGTCAAGGAGTACTTAGTATTTTTATACATAAATTGTGTATATACATTGTATAGTGGTCATTATATTTCTGCGTATAATGAGTGTTTATGTGGATTTAGCTATAGGAATATATGAAGCCTTGTGCCTGATGTTAAATATTAGATACTATTTGAGATTTTTGTATAAAAATGGTCAAAATTTGTGATGAGGTGCATTATTTTACCAATTTATCGAGAATTTATTATTGTTAGTTTTTCAGAAATATTTTCTTTATTTTTATTATTTTTTATTGTTTTCTTCTTTTTTTTATATAAATATATACTTATATGTATTATAGAGAGGATGTGGAAATCAGGCATTTATTAAAAGATCCCTCACATTAAAGGAGAAATGTATTGGTTAAATATTTATTAATTATTTTATTGTATAAACTGTATAAAATCATGTGAAGTATATTAAGTGTGATATTTAGAAAATGGTATTTGCTTCCTGTAATTATTTACTACACACCAGTGCCATCATTGAAGTACTCATCACTAATAATAATGATCACTAGTGATGAAGTTGAGCTCTCTAGGAGAGATGAATTTTCTCTACCTTTCTTTTCAATCCATAGATACTAATATAAAGCGCAAATCATTGCCAACCAGCAAAAAGTATTGGATAGTTCTGGTGTCTTGTAAATAAACAGTGGAGGAAAATAATGATAACTCATTACTTGGAAATAGCTGAACTAAGAGAAAAACTAATAAAATGTGAAATACATTTTACAGTTAAAGGAACAATGTATTTTTTCAGACATTCCATTTATTGTGATTTAAATAAAGTTAATTATAAATCAACTTTCTAGTAGTTTAGAAATTTATTTAAACATCAATTCTTATTTTCTATAAATATCTTTGTAACACAAATCCTTCCACAGTGATACTAAACCCACACAAATTAAAGTCTGTTCAGAATAGCTTCGTTCTTGGATGAACAAATGAATACAATTTTTATCTTATGATGAATCAACCCCTAATAATAATATAACGGAGGAAATAAAATGAGTTTTTATTCTCTGGGTACATTTATTTAAAAAAGTTGTTTAAAGGAATTAAAAATTATAAATACAGCTTTACCAAACAGCCAAAGGGAAACATTAAAATACTAAAAATAAAAAACAAAAATAATAATAAAATAAATAAATAATAAAACTAAAGCAAAGAAGTAGAATAAATTACATTAAAAATATAAATAAAAAATGTTAGCATTAGGAAATTACAAATGGGTTCTTCTATTTGCAAAAGTATAACTTACAAGAAGGAAGCTAGATTTATTTTGAAATAAACAACATAAAAATCTGTATATTCATATTGGTTTAGGAAGTTGAGAATTGAGAAGGCAGAGGAATAGAAAATTTTAGAATGAGTTAGAGAGAAAACTTTGCATATATAATTGGATAAGAAAATCAAGAACAATATAAGGATGAAATCTGTAAGCACAGAACTCCAAGAGCAATTATAGCCAATTTAATATGATAACAATGTACCTCCTAATCCTACTGCAGGGCAGTGAGAGCTCGGTTCAACTTGGCAAGTATAAAAGCAAGATAACCGCAACTGAAATGAAATATCTCAGAACAATAGCTGGCCGAACCAGAAAAAATCGCATCAGTAATGAACAGATTAGAGAAGAATTAGCGGTGCCACAACTGTTAGAAATCCTAGAGAAAAAAACAGCTTAAATGTTTCTGCCATGCTATGATGAATGAGAAAATTTCTTGAGGCAAATTTTACAGATAAAAGATCCATTGGTCAAATTCGAAAGACATGGATGAACGAAATTACCAAAGAAGTAAGCAGCTAGGTGCCACGAAGAGGCGGGCATAAATGTGTCGAGCCCCTTCCACGCTGAAAGGCATGAAAGAATATGGGATCAATTTCTGAATAATTTAAAAACATTTTAAGATGACGGTTGGGGGTGCGGCACTAGCTTCTTGATTCCATCAACGATATCTTCACATCAATGATATCTTCAATGTCATAAAATATTTTAAGAATAAATTTTGATAAAAAATATAGTGTTTTATCTTTACCTAGTCTACCTACTGTAGCTGAGTAGTACCCTATTTCCACTCAAGACAACATCATAAGAGAGTAAAGAAAACCAGGCAGTTAAATAATCAATGTAAACAATTAAGATATTTAGGCAGTAATTAGGGAGAATCTTCTTGAACCTTCAGATTTGTTATAACCATAGAAATACCAGAGGCCAGTCTCAGCCATCAATTTTGTTTTGTAAATTGTACAGTTCAATTCTTGTTTTGTTTGTATTTAAGTGTTTTTGTACAGCCAAGTGCAGTGAATTCTTTAATAAATAATAACAGCCTACATTCATTGTATTACATATAAACTATGAGACTTGTTTTGGGAGCGGTTCTGTCATTCAGAGAATTGATGCAACTAATTAATAATAAGATAAACTAATTCCAAGCTAGCCATTATATAATTTTTTACTAATGCAATAATTAATTTTACCAATATAATTTTATTGACTAGGTGGAAGAAAAATTAGCTTTTATTATAGAGATTGCTTTATAAAAATAAAATTGCATTTTTCTATCTTAACAATAAATCATTGTTATAATATAATATATAAGGATATATATAATATATTATATAAGGATCAAAAAAATATTTTTTATTATGAACACAAACTATCGCCAGTAGAAGAGAAACTAGATTCAGATTCACCAAAGCCAGCACGCCTCTCTAGTTCATCTTTCTTTTCCATAATTTCAGCGAGCCTGTTCAATACGAACTTCCTGCTTTGGAACATGGACGGTGTAGGGAGGCACTTGCCAGGTTCGTTTAAGTCGTAACCAAGGATCGACAATTGAAGAGACAACTCCTTTATCTCATTGGACAACCAATTGTTCATATCATTGCCCTTTTAACAAAATAAACATTGTTTCATAAAACATGAACAAATTGAAGAGCTTGCTTGCTATCGAAAGTGGACATCTCTATTTCCATTTTTGTTTTTAAAGTGACGTTGCAAACTAATTTTTCTACTATTCGGAGTTTCATTTTAGCTCGAAAAACAAACTTCCTATTCACTTTTCTATGGTGAAAAAAAAACTTGACTGTACTACATTGGGATACCTACCAGAACTCTTCGAAATCTGTTTCGGTCGGAAGTAGAAATGCCGATTTTTGATAGCAAGCTCCTTAATTATTACTGCTTTAATCAGTGTTACTTTAATGTACATTAACATTAAACCAAATAAACGTATGGTTTAGATGGTGAATATAAACAGAACCGTTATTTGCTTATTTGAATCGAGAAATTGGTCAAAAAAGACATGTCAATGTTGTGTACCAGAAAGTTTCAATGAATGGAGGGAAATCCTAGAATAATACAATTTCTGATATGTGACTAAACTGCATTTTAAGACTTGGTTAAACTTTCGAATCCGTATTCGAATAAACTCTTGGATAAACTTGAATTCTTACGAGTTTTAACTAGTCCATATACTTGTCCATCCACTTGTGCCAACTCGTTCGAACAGTGAACTGAGTTTGGGCAAGTCAATGTTAAATTTGCGAATACTTTGTTCGAACCTAAATATTCAATTCAGTCATATTAATGAGAACAAAACTAAAAAAAATTGTCAAAATTGAGATACTCGGGCGTAAAACATATTAACTTTTGGGAAATCGATTGTTAAGTTATGAGAATAATATTCATAAAGAATGCCCTGAGAGAAAAAACTTGAAAGAAATCTCAGATGTATTCAGTACACATTAAGCGAGTTCGCCTCCTAGCGTAGTCTTGATAATATAAGTACACTTTGTGATTTAACCTGGCGGATAAAAAACATGTTAACTGCAGTGTTTTACTTTAGAAAAAAAAAACTTAAGAAGTAAAGACATCTTTTGGTAACATTTTTAACAGTAACTAGGAACCGTTTTGTTGGCAGTCATATACAGAAACCAATTCCAGGACTTCATCTTCATAAAAAGAAATCTGTTCTCAGAACTATTACTAATACATAAAACATGAGATTCAAGTTCCTCAATACTCCGAAACACACTGCATCGGGCGCCAATGTTTGTTAGTTACCACGTTTTACTTTCAATCGTCTATCACTTACTATAGGGTGATACCGAAAACTTCAATTCACAAAAAATGTCAGGTATCACTTTTTACGACCGAGTGCCTCAATTATCATTATGTTAATGAATAATTGGAATATTCCAAAGCAAGGCTTGGATTCCAAACCGAACGAAGATTCCAAAACAGCAGTAAATAACTAACCAGTCAACGGTTTAACCAATTCAGATATCATCAGGACTATAAAACTTAAGATAACATAGATGCAGACCAGAGATGCTACGCCCAACTTCTACTAAAAAATATCTGATGTGAGCAACACATGACTTCCTTGTACGCCTATTAAATTATAAATCCGTGGCTCAAAAAGTGATACTGAATTTGGTTACTAGTTTCCGAAGATTGCAGTAAAAACGACATTCGGCGTCTCGTCATCCATCTATTGACACACACACACACTCTTGTCGCTGGAGGTCTCATTCCGTTATTATATGTACTTTTCCTTCAGTAGGTAACTAGTTTCCAAGATATTTATTCATGTTCCATGACAACAATAAAACTGTCAATATCACTGGATAAAGCATTAGAAATGGACAGTTTCGACAATTTAAGTGGAAAAACCCACCTAACTAATATCTTATTCTCATGCTGCAGATTTGTTGATCTCACAAATGGAGATGAAAACTACTATTTTAGATTCAATTTTAACACTTAAAACAAGTAATAAAAATGTTAAATTGGATTGGAAACCAAATTGCGTTTGTAACCTTTATTACCGAAACATATGATTTCTCTTTTAATTTAAATATAACTAGTATACCCCAGCGAGAACTCTCGCATTACATATCTTAATGAATCCTCAATAAAATCGAAGTATAAGCGATAAACAATATAATATTATCAATAAAGTTTATTTAACACACACATTTGGTGAAGCTTTATAATAGTTTATAATGACTATGATCAAGTAATAGTTAATACTTAATAAGTAATTAACTTGCCCTACTGGAAAGTACCCCCTCAGTTTAACATTTAAGGAATAAGACTCAACTATACCACTTTCTGTTTGTAGTATTCTACCAATCATGGAAACATAAAAACAATATTTTATTTACAAAACGTTTTCACAGTTATTAATACGTTTTTGTTAACTGTCTCAACTGGCTTTAAAAGCTATAAAGTTGCCATGACAACGGCACGTACTCAAGATGGCATAGGGCCCGTCCGGACCTATATCGTGCGTTATCTCAAAAACGGTTGGTTTTTAAGCTTTAAAACGCTGGACCAATACGCTCCGTAGGAGTCATCAAATTTGTGAAACCTCCCTGTTTTTTCCTCACTTTTATTTAAGCCCTAGTAAGAATTTAAGAACCGAAATTAGGATTCGTCACTTCTCCGTGAAATTCCTTTTCTTTTGATACCTCATTCATCAAAATCCATCGCTCCTGAGAGCCGGAAAAGGGATCTATACTACCGTAATAATATATAGTAGTGACTAGTATACCCGAGCGAGAACTCTCGCATTAGATATCTTTTAATTCCTAATTCCAAGTATAAGGGATATTAGAGAAACATATTTATTCGTGTACACAATATAAGATTAACAAAAAAGTATATTCAACACACGCATTTGGTGAAGCTACATAGTTTGTAATGACTATGTTGAAGTTACAGTTCATACTTAATAAGTAATTAGCTTACCCCACTGGAAAACATCTCTTCAATTTAACAGTTAGGCAATTAGATTCAGCTATACTATTTTCTATGTGTAGTATTCATATTTATCAGTGCCCCTCAAGGTTGGACATGGGAAACAATAATTAATTTCCCTCTTATTAAAAGTTTTTGTAAACAGACTCAAATTGATGTAAAGTTGCCATGACAACGGCACGTACGCAAGATGGCATGAGGCCCGTGCGGACCAATATCGTGCATTATCTCGAAAACTGTAGGTTTTAAGGCTTTAAAAGGCTGGACCAATATGATCCAAAAGATCACATATGATCTTGATGCCCGCGTCAAAAACATTAAAATCCAACTTATCCCGTCCCGATCCACCGACTTTTAGTCGTCAAAACTTTGAAACCTCCCTGTTTTTTCATGACTTTTATTTAAGCCTACATAAAGTAAGAATTTAAGAAACAAAATTGGAATTCTTCACATCTCCGTGAAATTTCCTTTCTTTTGACACCTCACTCATAAAAATCCATCGCTCTTGAGAGCCGGAAAAGCGAGAAATCTCGCATTAGACATCTATCTACATATCTTCTCCCTAATGCAATTGAAGTATAAGCTATATATAAGAAGTATATTGGAGAAGCATGTTCGAATAATGTTAGAAACAATATAACATATTAGCATGTTAGAAACAATATAATATTAGCATGAAAGTTTATTTAACAATCACGTTTGGTAAAGCAGCATAGTTTATAATGATCAAGTTGAAGTAACAGTTTACTTAATAAGTAAGCTAAGCAATAAGACTCAGCTACACCATTTTCTATATTGAGTATTCATATTTAACAGTGTTTTATGGTTAGAGAGGGGAAAGAATATATAATCTCCTCAATCATTCATAGAAACTTAAAAACAACAATTTAACAGAATAATTTAAAAGTTATTAAAAAGTGTTTGCATACAGACCCAACTTGTTTTTACATGTTTAAAGTTGCCATGGCAACGGCACGTACTCAAGATGGCAAGAGGCCCGTGCGGACCTATATTGTGCATTATCTCAAAAACGGTAAGTTTTTAAGCTTTAAAACGCTGGACCAATACGCTCCATAGGATCGTATATGATCCTATCATATCCTATCGTATATGATCCTATCATCATCGCTCCATAGGAGCGTATATGATCTTGATGCCCGCGTCAAAATCTTTAAAACCCAACTTGTCCCGTCTCGATCCGTCGACTCTTAGTCGTCAAATCTTTGAAACCTCCCTGTTTTTTCATCACTTTTATTTAAGCCCTAGTATGAATTTAAGAAACAAAATTGGAATTCGTCACATCTCCATGAAATTCCCTTTCTTTTGATACCTCATTCATCAAAATCCATCGCTCCTGAGAGCCGGAAAAGGGATCTATACTACCGTAATAATATATAGTAGTGACTAGTATACCCGAGCGAGAACTCTCGCATTAGAAACCTATCTATTTTCCCAATGCATTCGAGGTGTAAGCGATATTAGGAAACATGTTTATTCCTATAAACAATATAATATTACTAAGAAAGTTTATTTAACACAGATTTGTTGAAGCTACATAGTTTATAATTACTTCGTTTAAGTAACAGTTTGCTTCAACTGCTAATAAATTAACTTGCCACACTGGAAAATACCGCTTCAGTTTAACAATTAAGAAATAAGATTCACTTGTACCATTTTCCGTTTGTAATATTCATATTTAACAGTACCTTTAGGGATAGACATGGAAAAGAACATGTATTATCTTCAATCATTCATAGAAACCTAAAAACAACGTTTTATTTACAAAATAACGTTTTCACTCTTATTAGCATGTTTTTGTAAACAGTCTCAACTTGCTTTTGCAGGTATAAAGTTCCCATGGCAACGACACTATGCACGATGGCATAAGGTCTGGGCAGACCGATACCGTACTTTATCTCAAAAACGGTAGGTTTTAGGGCTTTAAAACCTTGATGCCCGGGTCGAAATCTTTAAAACGCGGCCCACCCGTCTTGATCCACAGACTCACTACCTTCAGAATTTTGAAACCGTACAGTTTTTCCATCACTTTCATTTAAGCCCTAGGAAGAATTTAACAATTTAAATTAGGATTCGTCACTTCTCAGTGAAATTCCCTTTCTTTTGATATCTCATTCGTCAAACTCCATCGCTCCTGAGAGCCGGAAAAGGGATCTATAGTACCGTATTAATATATAGTTGTGATTTGTATACCCGAGCGAGAACTCTCGCATTAGATACCAATGCTTATTCTAATCCATAATACATTCGAGGTGTATGAGATATTAGGGAAACAATATATAATATTACCAAAAATGTTTATTTAACGCACACATTTGGTGAAGCTACATACTTTGTAATGACTATGTTGAAGTAATAGTTCATATTTAATAAGTGATTAGCTTACCCCACTGGAAAACCTCTTCAATTTAGCATTTAGGCAAATAGATTCAGCCATACCATTTTCTATGTGTAGTATTCATACATAGCAGTGCCTTTTAGGGTTGGACAGATGAAACAATATATAAATTCCCACTCATTAAAAGTGCAAACAGACTCAAATTGATATAAAGTTGCCATGACAACGACACGTACGCAAGATGGCATAGGGCCCGTGCGGACCTATATCGTGCATTCTCTCAAAAACGGTAGGTTTTTAAGCTTTAAAACGCTGGACCAATACGCTCCATAGGATCGTATATGATCCTATCATATCCTATCGTATATGATCCTATCATCATCGCTCCATAGGAGCGTATATGATCTTGATGCCCGCGTCAAAATCTTTAAAACCCAACTTGTCCCGTCTCGATCCGCCGACTCTCAGTCGTCAAAGTTTTGAAACCTTCCAGTTTTTTCATCACTTTTATTTAAGCCCTTGTAAGATTTTAAGGAACAAAATCAGGATTCGTCACTTCTCCGTGAAATTCTATTTCTTTTGATACCTCATTCATCAAAATCCATCGTTCCTGAGAGCCGGAAAAGGGATCTATACTACCGTAATAATATATAGTAGTGATTTTTGATGTAAGCTTATTATGACCTTCAAGTAAAGTACCCTTTTTCGCTCACAAATCTTAACCAAAATCTAGTAAATACATTTATATCGATATAAAAGTCCTATTTACCAAATTTGAGATGTTTTACATTATATTTTAATATATTTTTTGACGAAAGTCTAAGATGACCTTCAAGTAAAGTACCACTTCCGGTTTTCCAATTTAGACCAAAATCTAGTATGTTATTTAAATCAATATATGAGTCATAAATACTAAATTTGAGAAGTTTTGCATAGTATTTTAACATAATTTTTTATAAAAATCAATTATGATCTTCAAGTAAAGAACCACTTCCGGTGATCAAGCAGTGACCAAAAAGGGAGGTTCACAACTAGATTTTACAACAATCTTAAATACAAAATTTCAACTTTCTACGGCTAACCATTTTTGAGTTATGCGAAATACGAACGTATGTACGTACGTACGTATAGACGCCACGACGAAACTAGTCAAAATGGATTCAGGGATGGCCAAAATGGATATTTCCGTCGAAATCTGAAAACCGAAAATTTTCGCGAATACAATACTTCCTTTACTTCGTTCAAGGAAGTAAAAAAACTTCTTTCTGAATGGAATGGATTCCGAAAAATATTATTTTAACCATTGTATGTAGTTAGCAACATATTAGCATTGAACCTTCATGTTCGCTAAGAATTAGTAACACTGTTTAATACAGCACAATGATCCTAAGTACCACAAGTTCTACGAATTCTGATACAAAATTAACGACTAGAAACCAGCTAAGAAACGGTAAATCATTTGCATGGCTTTTATAATATTTGTTTTTATTTAACGACTTAACATTTGCAAAGATTTGAGATTAAATCAAGTTGAAATTGGTTTACCTTATCTTCTTTATCACAAGGAATCCCTTTCATACCGGGCTTGTGCAATATACCCAACGTTTCGCATAACTTATAGGGGAGTAATAATAGCAAACACACAATGACGTCTTCTATAGAAGGGCCAAACAGGTCGCTATAAGATACATTACGCTTACGCTCTTCATTGCAAGGTTCTGTGCTGTTACAATACGGGCAAGGTGCAGTCATTACTGAAGTTGTTCATTTGCAACCAATGAAGCCAAAAAAATAACATAAAATTTACTGATGATAGGAAACATTTCAGAAAATAACCATACTTTGAATTTTGAAATCTACACCACAATATACAGGTATACAAAAACCAGCTGATATTTTTCATTTTCACAAAGCGATACATATCTCTATCAAGATCACCCAAAAATGACCGGTTAGGTTTCAAGTAATTATTCAAAATATATAGTTCTGACTATATCGACTTCTGCTTTGGTAAACACAAATCGATTCCAGTTTCTCTTTGCTACGATGATGCAATATTACCTCTTCCTAAGACTATCAACACTATTTCTCGCTAGGGAGGGAGATAGACTAACATATTGAAATTCTAACCTATTAATTCATTTCATATTTACTATTCCAGTAAAATTTCACTAGATGGCTAGAAAGTAACGCTTTTTGACCACCGAACCTATAAGCACATCATTTCTATGTTTTGAATTTGGACACCGACTTTAGATTCAACGACTTTTAGACTGTGGCTAACTGCTAGATGCTGGTACCTTGAAAAGTTGATGAGAGGATCATGAGGGGTAACCATAACACATGACAGAAATAATTCTGGCACATTGACAATTCGCAGTAAGCATCATTAATGAGGATGGTAGCCGAGCGATCTGGGATGGGGACGAAGAATCATCTCTTGGATTCACTTCACAGAAACCTAAAAAATTAAGATCCTTCCATTACCCTTCGTATTGTTTTTTTCATGTTCCGAATTTTTCCTTATTAATTTCGACAGCTGTTTCTGTATGACCAATACCCTCGTCTTCAGTCACAGCGTTCAGTCAAGAGAACGTATACAAATCTTTCTACAAAAAATTGACTTATCTGTCACTGTGACTCTTACTTTTCCAAACTCGGAAATCGATAAAATCTTTGTAAGGATGATGTACGAGAAACAGTATACACACGAACTGGAACACATTCTGTAAAAAAGAAATTGATTTGTCTTCAGTTTACCCTGAATGATGAGACACAAAAATCATAGGATGATAACAGCAATCAAACGCCTTTAATCGAAATCAAATATGGCGCTGATTTTTTAAGCAATACATTCAAATAATATCCCAAAACAGTTATTCATTAGTGATTACGTATTTAGGTGTATTTTGATTCAAAAAGTAGGTATTCTGAAGCATTGTCAGGTTTAAATTGTTACTGCGGTTATTTTGAAAACGATATTTAAAACAACCGGTTACCTTAGAAATCAGGGGCATAGACAGGTATCCCTGGAAGGATCCGGTCCCCCAGAAAATTTCTGTAAAAGAAATACTAAGAAATACAAACAAAAACAAAATTATTTGGTTAGGCCTTGGATTTCAACCTCCAAGCAATTTGGCATAGGTAGACAGATATCTCCGAGGGAGAGAATATACTTACAATTGTATTCTAGAAATACCTTTTAAATTAAGAAATTAGGATTTTAGCGATGCAATGTTTCGATCCTGGATTAGTTGGAAAAGCCGGTCAAAATTTTTGGGAAATTTTAGGTACTGACTCTTCTCTCCTAAAAATTGTTGTACCAACGTTCCTGATTATGCAGTTGAAGTGGCCGGGGTTGGTGATGTTCGGTGGGTTAAATGGTTGAATACAGTGCGATTCGATGGCTAGCTCCATATATTGCAAGCACTCCACGGCACAGAGGACAAAACGTTAAATTTAGCGTGAAATAATTAAAAGTTTGAATATTTAATATTCAAATTGAAATGGCTTGAATCCTAAACTGGGCTGATTTAAAAAGAGGTACCGAAATGTTTGTACACGATTGTATGTCTTGTCGTTGTTACATTTCTATTCTACTTGCTATTGCCTGATTTTTAATTAAAAATCAGCTAAAAGAACTTGCGAAGACAAACACACCGTCGGTTTTTGTAGAGAGAGTTCCTTTCAACTGGAATACTCGAATCTTTGTAATATTGATCGACTTAAAAAACAATTGAACTTCAGAGGATATTGTAGAATAATTGCAAATCCAATTTCTAACTTCCCATCGGATTAAAATGAAATAAAAAAAAGTTGCATATTAGAGATATAGAGTAAAAATGTGGCAAAACGCTTCTTGCAATACAAATGTTTTCTACTCCTAAATCGAGCATGGCTTACTAATATTTTTGAAATTCCAAAAGTAAAGTTGGCTGCCCCATGAAGTTATTTTAAAATGCTCTAAATTGAACTTCTGGCACCAGTAGGTCCGAATGTCCAACAACTTTCATGCAGACCGACCCTTAGCATGATCTGGCCTGAGAAAGGGTTCATCACAATTTTTTAAGTTTTAATGATTATTTTAATTATTTGTTGATAACATCGATTGTTACAACTTTTGAAATGACCAAAGCCAATACTCGGCTGGGATAATGGTACTTATAGGCCCAACTTAAAATCTGTCAGAGGGTCGGACATTTCTATGGGTAGCCCAGGGTACCAGTCGTGAAAATGAAGATGTACCTTATAATTCATAATTTTGTTGAAGATTTTTTATTTTTAACGTCTTTAGTGTTTATTATAGATTCTACCTTTTGTTATTTATATCGTCATATTCTTATTTTTTGCTGAATTATTAAGGTATTTTACATTTGTTATTTTCAACATTTTTAATTTTTATAAATTCTATCTCTAGTCAATTTTCGTGTAATATTATTTTTTATCATTCAGAAAAGCTGTTCTAGTAATTCTATTCGCTGTCAAAGAGGCTTTATCTTTTTTTTTTTTAATTAAAAGATTTTCTTTGTTATTTTTTCATGAATGTATTTTTTTAAATTTTAGTAACATGTTTCAAAATGTGTAGTATTGCCCGAACCATCATTTGTGAAAAAACTATGCATTTTCGTGCTTTAATTAATTTATAATTAGAGTTATTCTTCCCTCCCTAAATACCGTGTATAAAATAAACAGCTGAGCTGAATAGTTTTAGTAAATGCAGCAAGAGACCAGCACTATCCAATCATTCGAAAAGCTTTTTAGTAGTAGTTCGATTAGCCAACAGAGAGCAGCACTTCCCGGGCCAGGCAGGTACGAAAAGCGACTTCAAAAACTTCAGTTTGTAATAGGAGAGTAGGAACTCAAAGGAGCTCAACTGTCTGCTTCACAGCTTTAGCGCCGATGGTGCTGTCATCTGGTGGCTGTCATTGGAACTATTTTCTGAGGTATCACGCCGTACTAACTGAGCTCCTTTGGGCTCCTACTCTCCTATTACAAAATAAAGTTTTTGAACTCCGTTTTCACATCTGCCAGGCCCGATAAGTGCTGCTATCTGATGACAGCTGATAAAACTACTATTAAAACTTTATTGAATGATTGGATAGTGCTGGCCTCTTACGGCATTTACCATTAACTTCATGTTCAGTATGTTATACTGATTTTTTTAATATTCTTTCTTTAATTTAAATCAGAAAAATGTTTAACTTGTAAGTTATAAAAGAAAATGCTTGAAATAATTTCTACTGTGTTATTTAAATTGTATATTTGCTAAATAAATGTGAATTAGATAAAAAAATACTGGCTTTTTGGATGGAATTCCCAAATCGATTAAAAAGTATTATTCCCTTATATAATTAATTTGGTATGCATATTTTTACAAATATGTGTATATACTTGTGATTGTGCGATTACTTATTATAACTACCGGTAATTAATTAAGTTAACGAAACATACAGTAACAAATAATGAAAATTCTTGTCTTTGGATGGGAAAATAAAACAATCTTTATAGAGAAAAAAATTGGACAAAAATTTACAGCATTTTGCTCAGGTCTAGAATTGTTTGTTGTTTTTTTGTACCAGACTTTGAACAAATAAAGGATTTGAGCAATACTATTGTGAAATTTGTTTTTAAAAAAATAACTGAGAAAATCTTTTAAGTAAAAAATAAAAGATAAGGGAATCACTGACAAAACATACAGAACACATGATAGAATTACTAAAAAAGCATTTTTGATCTATTAACTTTAGCAAATGTTTCCTACATCTTCGTTTCCTAAACATTTATTTTTCAAACCACACACAACAGAAAATTGAGTTTTAATCCTTTTTTATCGTACTAAAAATAATAAAACAGGATTATCTTAAAGTAAGGTGATTTGTTAATTAAACTTTTAAAATTTTATTTTTATTCTAATGAATAGTATAAATATGAAATTGCATAACATAAACTGAAGGTCTAGATCAAAATGTAAACCAAATTTTGCAGGAGAGAAAAAACTACTCATCTAACCATTTCATCATAAATATTGTCTAAGTACTTTGCTATATTGACAAAAACAACCCTGTAAATCATTAAAATGCTTCACATCCTAAATATTTATGCAATTGATTACAAAAAAAATGGATAGAACACCTATGGTCTTAGTAGTTTTTGATTTTCAAACTTTTTTTTTCTTTTTTTCCTCTTTATGGTTAATTCACAACTGTCTGTGATTACCGACAACCAGCGAATGTGCTTACATAAACAAATTTACAATTAAAAGAGCATTACAAGCATGAGGAAGAGATTTACCCAGTGGCAATTCTTCGGTATTGTTTCAAGTTACTGAAGCAGATCTCTCATCCAGCTCTTTTTCAGCCTTCTCTGGGTGCTCTTGGGTATGTTTTTTGAGGACAAATCTTGAGAGTCTATTTGGATGATCTTGAAGCTTGCTGTGAAACCTTTTGTAGTCAGTCTGTATGTGTTCTTTGACAGTTGGCATGTTTAAGTCTTTGTGCAGAGTTTTGTTACTTACATACCAAGGTGCTTGCGTGATTGCCTTAAAAGTTTTGGCCTGAAATATTTGTAGTTTTTGGATGTATTTTTGTTTGCAATTCCATATATATGTGAGGCATATGCCCGAATTGGTTAAAGTAGGTAATTGTATGTATTAAGTTTTTGTCTTAGATCTAATTTTGAGCGACGCCCAAGCAGGGAATAAAAAAAATTGAAATGTTGATAGTGTCTTTCGTTTAGCAGTGATTTGTGGGCCCCATGTCATTCTTTTGTCAATATTAGATCTAGATAATGTACTCAGCCAGATTGTGGGATGTGTTCGTTTTCAAGCTAAACTGGGGGGCAGATCCCACGTCGCAGTGAGAATGTGATTTGTTCTGATTCAGCTTAATTTTTCAATATTTGCACCAGTAGTGTAGTGTCTGTAAGTGGCTTTGTAAAACCAAAGAGGCATGGATGGGATCATTGTGCCTTGTGATAATATTAGTATCGTCTGCGTAAGTGGCTGTCAAAGTATCATTTGTGGTAGGTATATCGTGGGTATATGTTATGTACAGCAGTGGAGCAAGAATCGATCCTTGGGGCACTCCGGCCATGACTGGTCTGATGAGATTTCTGAACATTTTCGGATGGAGAAAATTCTATCAGAGAGGAATAATTGTAGTATCAGATAGTAAATAGAAGAAAATATTGTTTTGAATTTAAAGAGAAGTCCTTGGTGCCAGATACTGTCAAAGACCTCAGCAACATCCAGAAATACACCAGTGGCATACATCTTTTGCTCTGGTAATGTTGTTATATAGTCTGTCACTCTGTGCAATTGTTGTGTGGTGGAATGCAAAGAACGAAATCCAAATTGATGGTCTGGCAAAATTTGTTGGTCCATTAGTATGGTGGTGTCTTTTGTACAGCAACTTTTCAAGAATTTTAGCGCAAATAGGGAATAAGCTGATAGGTCTATCGGTTGAGGGAGAGTATATATCTTTGCCAGGCTTATGAATCATGGATAAGTAGGAGTACATCCATTGAATAGGAAATTTAGCAGTCCTCAGAATGCTATTAAATGGTAGTTAGAAACACTAGAGCTTTCCGGGACATTTGCTGGAGCACTTTGGCTCAAACTCAATACATAAGAAAAATGAGTTATACGTTTTAAGTTGCACCATAAAGAAGTTTCAAGGTAAGTGAACCAATTTCACATTCTGTAAGTTCCATTAGTTTAAAATTAAACAATATTGGTATTATAGAGACTAATAATATGTATGTGTATAAAAAACAAAAACCACTGCTAGACATTTTAGAAATAATCTTGTTACAAATATTCTGTATCACTTTCACCTTCTGCAACATATACATTGCTGTTCTGAAATAATTTTTCGTGGTACAGCCAACTCTCCTCAGAAGTGAACTGCATTAAATTTTGCAAAAGCCTTTTATTTTTATTTTTTACAGGCAACAGTTAGCTGCACTTTGGTTTGGCTGTCGGATATCAAACATACTCCTCTCAGCGCCTCTCATAGCATTACATCAATTTTGACCATCAAATAATGTAATCAGAACATTGAAGCATATCCTTCTTGAGTGCCCAAAACTTACCTCTCTTAGGGTAAAATTTCATTAGGTGTTGAAAGTGAAATTCTTAAAAATGACGAGGAAACATTTAATAAAATTATCTTATTGATAAAGGCCTAAAAATTATACAACAGAATTTAACTTGTCAAATTACACGATGAAGCATTAAGGGTATAGGCAATAAATAATTCAGTGTTGAGACGTACTGTCTCTAGTCGATTTGTCTTTTTAGCTATTAATGTGAGATGTGCTGTATGCCAGAAGTAAGTACAATTTTGCTGATTTTGATTTTATGATCATATTTTCATTATTCTGGCATTTGAGCATAAGTACCATAAATAAGGATGAAAAGTAAAAAATAGAAACATAAATAACCGAGAATTGTAATAAGAAACCAATATTAATATTTTATTATTGCTTTATTTATTTAAATTAATTGGATACCTTAAGTATTTAAAAATTTTGTGCCACCCTAAGGTGCAGTGGCACCCACTTAGACAACCAGTGATATAAACAATAATAAAAACTAATGAATTATGATTAAAACATTTTATAATTGCAAAGTTTTGAGTAGAATATATTTATATCGCAACCAGTTAGGTATTATTTATTTTATAGCCATCCTAGCATCAATTTCATGAAATGGTAACAATAATAATATGGCATTCTATACAATGTTTAATAATATAGCATACTAGGGTTAATTTTAATTGTTCTAGAAGATTAATGGCATGAGCTATACTTCCCCAAAATAAATTTTTCCCAGTACTAATTATATTTACATTTTTTTTTGTGTATGCTATCATTATATTATTAATGCAAAAATTAATTAGGACATAAAGCAATTTGTTGTGACATGGTGCATCAGTGTTACATATTGACTCAGAAGGTGTGGACACATGCAACATTTGTATTGTGACAATGTCTCATACATTGTCGCTAGGTTTGGCTTAAGTGACTTAGTCCTAAATAAAGTTTTTTTCCTATCTAAATCAAGAGTATCAGAAAATGTTCGTAACTGCATAAAATTCACTTTAATGAACTAAAAAATGAAACATATTTCATTGAAATAAATCAAACAAAAACTTGCAATAGACTTAGTCCTAAATAAAGTTTTTTTCCTATCTAAATCAAGAGTATCAGAAAATGTTCGTAACTGCATAAAATTCACTTTAATGAACTAAAAAATGAAACATATTTCATTGAAATAAATCAAACAAAAACTTGCAATAGCCTTGAAACGCAACTAGAAGCTCTCCAGTGATGGCGTATTCATAGAATGATTAGAACGTCACTATGACAACAGAATCCTGAATTTATTTTTGATATAGATTAAATAAGAAATTAAATAAAAAATATAATTATTAAATTCAATAAAAATAATTTTAATTTAAAAAATAAATAATTGCATAAAAATATTAATAAAAAATAAATAAAAATCAAATTCAGTTAAAATTAAAATATATAAAAATTGAATAAAAAATATATTAAATAAAATGAAAAAGAAATAATAAATAAATAAAAAATAATTTAAAAATATAAAAAAATTACAATAAATAAAAATTTAAAGAAATAATTAAAATAGATGTACGAGTCAAAAATTAGGCAACTGTCCATCTGCTGCACAATTTTCATCATTAGGCCCATGAAAATAAATTTCAACACTTCACTCTTCTCCACATGTGGGCTAAATTGATAGTTTATTATCATTTAATAACTAAAAGACTAGTTTTATTTGAATAAAATTGTATTTTGTAATATATAACATCCTTTGCAACCAAATACAGGTGTTGAATAAAATATAATTATTTTCAAATAGGCATGATATTTACCTACTTTAACCATATTTGAAATATTAAGAATATACTATAGAGTTCAAATGCATAATCATCTATTTCTTTAAAATATATTATATTAAGTTAAAAATTTATTCACAAGATAGACTATGATGTTTTAGTATAAGGAATAAAAAATGAAGTATCTATGTAACATGTATTAAACTATTTCATTAGAACGGCCAACCTAACATTAAATTTTCACTTAGTTAAATTACATTAAAAAGTACACATATTCATTTTTATCAGAAAAGAGAAAGTAGTTTCATACAAAACAACTATTACACCCTGACTGACTTTAAAATAACTTTTTTTTTTTTATGTTGATACTGAAAGAATATTTTTATAGTATAAATTGATAAATACAAACTCTTTAAACTATATATAAATATTTGAATTTTCTTTGACAACCTGATGAACATACCAATTCAAATTGTACACTTCTTACAATGCAATGCATTGTGAGCTGAAGAACTTTTTCAACTTTATATATATATATATATATATATATATATATATATATATATATATATATATATATATATATATATATTATATATTCAAGCCAATTGAATATTTTTCGATGAAGAGCGGGGCATCATTTCAGAAAAAAAAAAAATTTGATTGGCAAAGTGTCAATGTTATTGACCAGACATATAATTCCTATTAACACTATAACCAATTCGTTTCTAAATTTGATTTTTACAACTGCACACATGACATAATTCAACCAATTTTAGGAATAATTCTTTTTTGTGTCTTGGTTTATTCAATATGTCTCAACATCTTGGTGACTTAAGGCAAATCTACTCAAAGATTAGTTTTATAAAAACTAGCTACATCATTTGTTAAATGCCATTTCATTGAAGACCTTAACGTAATTAATAAATAAAAACATGCAATGTGCTTGAATACAATGCTCTTGCCCTGTTTCCGGTAAATTATGATTTATACATTAATGCTCTCTACATTAAAAAAAGTACTAATTTGTTGAAACAAGTAGTCCCAGAACCGGAAAGTAAAATATTGATTTATTAATATTAAGTTATGAATTTTGAGAGCAATGTCATACCAAGTCTCAGAAGAATAGGCTGAAATACGTTCCCTAAAACTTCGTAAAAATGCACCATGAAATAATCTTCAGAGGATCTAATAGCCATCCTGCTCTGTCTATTTTATTAGATAAAGGATTAACAACCAAAGACTTTAATACTCTTTCAGATTACCAAAAAGTTAAGTATGCATTAATTAGGCAATGGTAAATATCAAAGAAGCAATTTCAAGAATTTGATCGGTGACGCTCTAGTCGTCAAAAGATGTTTTTATTTATTTGTATTTATTTATGTATATGTTAGTTATTCATTATATATTTTTAAAATAGTGATTACAAAATATTAAGTATGAGATAGTAGACTGTAATAATCAAAGCGATGATGATCAGGGTTGAAATAAGACAAAAATTAGTTAAAACTATTTAATATATGCAGACAGTCCACTTCGTGAGCCTTCATCTGCACAAGTATAACAATTTTATAAAAAGATATTAAAAAGAATAAAATATGAACAAATGAAAGTACATATAAAATGTATGAATATGTAATGGAAATCAAGGGTGTACATCTGACAGAACTAAATTTCATCATTTCATTTTCTATATTTAGTTCTGTCAGATTTTACACTTCTGATTTCCTTCATATTATTCTTACTGTTTAATTTACCACATATAATTAAAAATTGTGAACAATCACATTTTTGTTATTCCTTAGCTTTATTAATTGACCAGAAGCATTTGCATGCATTTTATTTGCAAAATAAAATCTTATAAACACAAATCTAGAACTCAGAGAAGCAACTAGGCAGAGAGATAAAAAAATTAATCGCAAAGAGGAAGTTACAAGCAAAATGTACAGCTCTTTTTTTATCTCTTGTAAAGGAGCTATATTGCTTCATTTGTTCGTTAGTTATACACGGTGCCGATGATATGTATTTTCATTTTTATTTTTTATTTAATTTATATATATATATCTCTGTATACGGTATTAAATATTGGCATGCATTAAACAGTTTTGTAATATTTTTTCAAACTAAATTTAATTAATCCTGTCATCATCATATTCAAAATTACAAAATACACTTAAGATCTTAAGAAGTACACATTTTACCTCTAGTCTATTCTTCTATGACTTGGTATTGAAGCTCTCCAAGAAGCTTGATATTAATGTCAAAATTTTACATGCCTGCTGCGGGACTAGTATGCTTATTATATTGGTCGGAAAAAGTAATAATTTGGTTGTAAAATGAATTAAATTGGAAAAAGAATGGAAAAAGAAATAAATTGACAGATAAAAAGTATCAATTTGGCAAGAAAAAGCTATAATCTATTTTATTAATTATTGAAGCAAATTAAAAATGTGTAATAAAACTAATTTACTTACTCAATTTTTCTCTTTTGTTCATTTAATTGATTTTCCTTGTTAATTAAAACTAATTTATTTACATTAGAAACTATATGAATTCTAAATGAGAAAATTAATGATTAACAGTTCTGTATATATTGTTTGCCAATAATAATTTCATTCCAACAATAAATATATATTATTTGTATTAATTACAATAACAGAATAAAAACATAGTTCTTATTTAAAAATACTAAAACAAAATAATTCATGTTAATAAAACAAAACTCTAAAGAACGAGAAATAAAGTCATATATTTATAAAATAAATTGTACACAGATATTACACATTTCTAACCTAATAATTTGAAAATTATAAATTTTATACAATGATATAAACACATATTTATTCTCAATTTAACATACTAAATATGTAATATAATAAACATATATATATATATATATATATATATATATATATATATATATATATATATATATATATACACACACATATATTGTAGAATAAAACACATGCAATAACAATAATTTTCTTCTATTTCAAATAGAATATTTCAATAAAACAATACTTAGGGTAAATGATGCTCAACGCCATTGATGACACTTATTTTTTAAAAAAATTTACCCATAGCTAAAGGACAACATTAAAATAAAATACAATTGTATCAATATGTATTTTAAATAACTCAATAAAAATAATAAAACTTAATACATAGATGCATGGGCATAATAGCTCATCCCTAGATAGAAGTTAAAAAAAAAATAAATACTTAACAATAATCATATTTACAGGTACTTTAAAATAAAATATTAAATTAAAAAAATAATTTTATTTACAATGAAAAATAAAGACAGACATTTAGTCTGTTTTCAAAAATGATATATAAACAGACTACCTTTCACTGTGTTTAGGGGAAGTTTCTTTTTTAGGAATTTCAGATTTACTGCCAAAATTGCCTTTCAAAAATTCTGGAAGAACATTATCTTCCTTACTGTCGGAATTCAATTTTAAAGACTTGTCTTGCATTATGCCTGAAGAAACAACAAGATTATTGTCATGCACAAGCTGGAAAGTCAAATGGCCAGAAGTGGTGGGAATCGCTGAAGTATCACTCAAAAATACAGCATTTCCTGGTACTTCGACATCATCGGTCAGTAGAGGCATAGAAGGTTGCTGAATATCGGCTTTCTTAGCTATATTGGTAATTGGGATAATATGAGAGACATTTGATTGTGGGGTAATAGATGATGGAACTTCCAATGGTGTCATTATTGGTGGCTGATTCAAGGTTAATGAAGTCTCCAAAACGGTGTTAGACAAAGATGGAGCTTGAAATTGTTGGTCGACATAGACAGTATTTTCACTGTCAACGATATCTGTAGTTTCTGATTGTAAAACTTGAGTATTAGCCAAAGCCTTTGCTAGGATATCTTGACTCGGGACATGAGTGCTACTAGAAGTTGCAGTATCGTTGGAAATATTCACAAAATTAGCTGTGCCATCTATTGAAAAAATTATATTATCTAGGTTTCCTGAACTAGACGTAGAAGTAACATAAATATTTTGGTTATCATTTTCAACTGGAATGACAGGATTTTCAACAGTATATTGGCTATTATCTACTAAATATAACATTTTGACAGGCTCTGAGGATGAATGAGAACCGATGCTCTGAACAATTGGAAGATTATTAACAGTAACTACTTCTGCTGATTGTTGCTGAACCGAAGATGGAATAGTTAAAAGTTGTGACTTTTTAATAACCTGCTGTCGAGGAACTTTCCTTTGTGTTCTTTGTAAAATATTTGGACTAAGCTGTTTGTTCTTAATAGTCTGTTTTTTGTTTTCATTTAGCACACTCGTTGCATGAATAACTTTTGGAGAAAGACCAGTTTCTGCCTGTTGAAAAACAGTAGCTGGAGTTTTGACAACCTGCGCTGCCCTGACAACTTTTGCCCCTGTGACTTGCATTGCAGGAGTAGTTGTTTTTAGTTGTTGGGATGACAGTAGGACATTCCTTCCAACTGGTCTGTTTACAATCGTCTTAGGAGAATTTACCAGAACTGTGGAAGCATTTTTACTACAAATTAAAGGCTGCTGTGAAACTTTTTGAATGACTTGTCCAATTACTGACTTTGGAACAACTTTTGCAGTTGTAGGAAAACCTTGTTTGCCAACTACTATAGATTTAGGCGTTACTTTTTTTTGTACTGACCCTTTAGAAACTAATTGCGGATTTGTAGTTAAGATTCTAGTACCTGGCTGTAGTTTTCCTGCTTGGGCAAAAATGCTGCTTTGTTGTTGAGGAATCAGAAGTTTACCAGGGGAACCTGACGTAGATTTAATAAACAATATTTTAGGCTGCTGGACTTGCGAAGCATTTTTGCCAGGTTGTTTACTGAGAGTATATCTGGTCGAACTACCTGACGTATTACCAGAAATCTTATTTGAACTATTGGCTCCATTTTTATTTTTTGGAGGGGGCAAGGGTACTTTCTTCATACCTGGAATTGGTGGTAAATTGGGTGGAGGAGGAGATACCGTCAATAACCTCCTTGGGCTTTGAAAATCTTCAGGCTCCTCTTCCCCACTATTTCTAATATAAAGCCTAACAACATCTGCATTAGGTAATGGTTCAACATGACCTTCCATTATTTCCATTATGGGATCTTGGTCAATAACAATTGGCATTGAATTAATATCAAAAGGGATTTGATCACTTTGAGAATCTGAAGAGGTACTTGGTTCAAATTTAACAGCCTTATCATTATTCCCATAATTAGTTACAACTTGAATTTTCAATGTATCATCAATAGGAATTTTATTCGATTCACTTTGTTTATCAGTTATTTCTATTTCTTTAAGTGACTTTTCATTATCTTCATTATATGATTTAGTTTCAGATATGGAAATGTTTTCAATGCTCTGTAAACCATCATTTTTCTCGCTGAAGCCTTGTTCTTCCTCTGCTCTAGAAGTTGCCACTTCTTCACGACTATCCACCTCCATCTCCATGGGCTTTGATTCTTCAACAATATTTGAAACCTCTTCCTCTGAAAAAGGAGCCTTTATTTCCTCTTCTCTTTCAGAAATGTTTCTGAAAATTTCTTTCATTTTTTCTTTATTCGATGTTAATTCCACTGTTGTTGATGATAAAGCAGCATCTGCCTCATCAACCTCATTATTTATAATAGGTTGCGGTTCACTTTCATTGGAACTACTTTTGGGCTCATTCCTAGAAATATCCTGACTTATAACATCTTTTGATGAACATGCTTCTTGTGTTGAATGTTCTTTCTCTTCAGAATTCTTAATGTCTGATACATTTTTATCAGCTGTATTTTCAGAAATAGATGTATTTAAAGCAGAAGTACTTTTCTTAGTAAAGTTAGGAACGTTTTTTTCTTCCAATGATTCAAGTGCATCAACATTTTTATCAATTGCTTCACTTGCAGAATCAACAGCTGAATCATTCTTAGAATCTGTAAATGTTTCTACAGTTATAGCAGATTGTATAGTTGTTTGGGAAGAAGTCACCGACTGTACCATAGAACTTGAATCCTCTGCCTGTATTTCAATCTCTTCAGAAGATACTTTGTCAATAGGTTCTTTCGATGAGTCTTTCCTCTCTGTAACCTCTTTTTCAGGTTTTGAGGAGTCTTCAGTAACTGACTTTTCAATAGGCTTTGGTAAGCTTGCTTTTGGAATTCCTGGAAGTTTAGGAACCTCAGTACTTTTTAGCAAATTTTCAATTTCTTCACTAAAATCTTCGTTAATAGATTCTTCTTTTTTCAAAGGAGATTCTTCTTTTTTCAAAGGTGATTCTTTAGATTCTTGAAGTTCTTTTAACAACCTTTGAACATTTGGCTTTTCCTCAGAAATGACTCTTGGCAATTTCTGCCCGAATTTTAATGACTTATTTAAGTTTAGTGATTCGTCATTGTCTTCAAAGTCAAAGCAACACTTTTCTTTGGATGCAGGTGACTTATGGTCCTGCGGTGGTTGTTTTGACTGCTCTTCATTCTCTGGCAAACTATCAGAAATACTTTTCGATGCTGTATCATTAACATGACCACTTTCATCTACTTCTGAACTAGTCAAATTGATTTCCACCTCTTCTTCCAAATCATCTTCCCAATCTTTCAGAATATCTAATGCCTCTGGCTCTTTGACAGTGACAGATTTTGTGTCTTTAGACTTACGTGGTCGTTTTTTAGGAGCAGCTGCTGAACCTGCAATATCTTTCATGGGTGTGGCCAAGGATGATCCAGAAGCTGTTACTGAAGTTTTCTCTTTCTTTGTAGATTCGTATTTTCGTTTTTTTATAGGAGTAGAGTCTTCAACAGATTTTCTTTTAACAGTAGCTTTTTCTGAAGCATATTTTGGCATGGCATTTGGTGTGCTAGAGACGAAGTCTTTACGTTTCAAGAAATTACTCTGAAATATCTTGCAGTAATTCTGTGGAATTTGAGTAGGAAGTGGCATAATCAAACCTCTGTAGTGTGATCTGTAGTGTTCGATAATTACACCCATTCGACCACAGGAATATTTGCAAAAACTACAGTAATATTGATTTGAAGATAATCTTTCTGAATCATTTTCTTTGTCAAAATTTTCACTTCTGACAATGCCAAAAGCAGTTCTTTTCATTGCACTTGTTCTCTTTAGAGGATTAGAGAATGATTTTGTGGAATTGGAAATCTTCATTTCTGGTGTTCTTGAAGTTGAAGGTGCTGATATAGGGGTAGAAAATTTAACTCTTGATTGTTTTGGCGTATCTATTGTACTATCAGAACTGTTATGCTTTAAGCCCAAACTTGACTTTTTACGGGGCTTTAAGCCGAATTGTTCTCTGTAATCAAATTTTTCTTCTGGTAGGTATTTTGGGTCATTTATAATATCAGGGTTTCCCCCAGTCAAAATTTCAGCTTTTTTTATATCCAATGGAAATTTTTTCATATTTTCTGAAACTTCTCTGTATCCACTGGGGCGGCACAAATCTAAAAATAATTTTTAAAAATAATATATCTAATAATGTATACAGCATGAATGAATACAAACAAAATCATGTAAAAAAGATGGGAGCGGGTTAAATTAAAAATTAACCTTGGGAGGTTGGGTAGCGGTCAGAAATAAAACACTGACTTAATGTGTGGCAACCTCCTGGCCTACATTGTAGACCTTCTTCAGGTTAAAAAGAGTAGATCAAGATCAGTTCGTACGAGAAGTTGAAGTTATCCTATTGATTCTGGGAATATATCCAACTCCCCTTATCGCACCACCCCTAACCATCATCTCTTAAGACTTAATCCACGGTCAATAATATCTACATAATTTAAAAAAATCAACAAAATTAATAATTAAACTGATTCACAAAACAAGTAATGTTTCTCTATGAAATTATTTAATATTATATCCAAATTGATGATTTCTTGCTATTTTGTTAATATGAGAGTAAAAAAAATATATAGAAAAAGGAGAGGAGAATGATCAATGTGCATAATCTGCAATTGAAAATATGAGTTCCAAAAGTTACTAAGCACTTTTTTTAAATTTAAATTTCTAGATGATTTTGTGAAGGCAAGGTAAGCTTTTATATTTTGTTTTTTCAAGCTATTCGGCCTCAGGGTTAAATTTATTCTGTAGTTAATCTTATATAAGACTAGTTTAGTCCAAGATTAACAGGTTAGTGAGGGTTTAATAGAGAGCCAAGTTTTACCACTGACCAGCACTAATAATAATACAATAAAATAATAATCATTATTATGAAAGAAACCTAATTCAGTTTACATGATGTAATTTGAATATGTATTAAGATCATGTTTTACATCATAAAACTTACCTAATCCTTTTCTGATAAATTCTTCTTTCTTGAAGCAGTTGTAATGGTAAATTTGATTCAAGTTTTTGGGGAACTCACTAAAAACATAAAAAGGATAAAATATTAAAATAATAAAACCACTTTCAGAATAAAATATATTAATACAATTAAAAATAGTTAATAAAGATTAACAAATAAATATTAATCTTATTATATATTAATACTACAATATATATATATATATATATATATATATATATATATATATATATATATATATATATATATTAATACTATAGATACCTTTTCTGGCTCTCAGGAGCAATGGATTTTGATAAATGAGATGTCAAAAGAAAGGAATTTCAAGGAGAAGTGACAAATCCCTATTTTGATTCTTAAATTCTAAATGCCTATTTTAATTGTTGAATTTAAACTAAAACTTTAATAAAAGTGACTGAAAAATGTAAGATTTCAAAACTCCAGCGGTGGTGTCAGTAGGTCAAGACGGAACAGGTTGGAACGTATCGGGTCCTGTGTTTTTGAGATAATACAAATTACAGGAGAACACGAGTCTTATGCCAACTTGCATATGCATCATTGTCATGACAAAATCATACCTGTGAAAGCAAGTAGACCACACAAACTTTTTGATAAGTGTATTATTATTGTGTGAAAATGTTATTTTGTAAATAAAATGGGAAGATAAGAAGAGAAAATGTGACTCATTTAAGTGAAACTTTAACCGTTCATAAAAATTTATTGTCGTTTTGAACCTGTTCCTTGAAAATTTCTGAGATTTTTATGCTAAAATATTTTTGGTTTCTAAGAAGGATGGAGGAGATAATATATTCTTTCTCATATCAAACAATGTTAAATATAAATACTGCACATAAAAAGCTAATAACTAAGGGAAAGCTGATAAACAGTCTGATAACTGTTACTTCAACATCTTCTTTATAAACTATGTAAATTCACCAAATGTGTCTTAAATAACCTTTCTTGGTAATATTATATTGTTTATACGAATAACCATGTTTCCTTGATATCGCTTATACTTCAAATGTATTAGGGAGAAGAAGGATAAATATCTAACACGAGAGTTCTCATAAGGATATGCTAGTTATTTATATTAGAAAACTCAAGAAACAGCATAAATAATAATGAATATACTACAGGCGAATATAAATGATAAAATAACACCAATTTTACATAAATAACATTTCACTGTTCTTACAATAAAAAAAAAAAGAATATCAAATATCTTAGAACAGAAATAGGGCAAGACACTGATATACAGTTGACTCTCGATAATTCGAAGTTGGAGGGACCTCAAAAAAACTTCAAATTATCAAATGGTGGGATGAAAGAAACATATAAGGAGCAGGAAAAAAATGCCATTATATTTAAACAAAATTTAATGCATTTTATATATGTTAGCACAAAGTATGTACATATTAAAATAATAAAAAATAAGGAAAATTAGAATTTCTTTAAAGAAAAAAAATCGGTAATTACTTTTTGCTTTAGAGAACTAAACATATATAGTCAATTGTTTCTTCAAGTGTGAATACAGTTTCAACTTGAGTTTGGAGGGAAAATACTTGTAGTTTCTTTATTGAATCACCTGCTTCCACCAGCGTTATCGTTGGCAACGGTTCCGATTCATCATAATCACTTTCTAACTTTTCTCCGTCTAATGAAAGTATTTCCGCATCAGATACAGCTCTCCGAACCGCGACATCTTCGTCAACCCGCACTCCTTCTTCTTTCACTTCTCCCTTTTGTATCTCTCGGCATAAGGGAGTGCATAGACACGAACTTCACTCCTCTCTGTTCCTTGCTAGATTCCTGGCCTGGAGGAGATCTTTGCCTTTTCCTCTGCAAAGTCTAACGATGTATACCAGATAGGACATTCTTAGGCGTCCTCGAGGTCTTTGGCCATCCGGAGCATAATAAATTGTCTTCAGTAAGTTCCTATGTTCCTCCATGTGGTCAAGGAGTGAGGAGAGGCATTGCTAATTCAGCCAAGGGGGATAGCCAAGAGACCTATGAAGCTTCTGCAGAGGTCTTAAGGACGCTACAACCAACACCGTCCGTGCGCGGTGAAGAGCCCTGCTAAAACAAAACACGGATCTAGTCTGGGAAGTCGATAAACATACCCCAATCCAGGCAGAACAGCATCGGCTTTGGATGAATGGTTGTGGGTTAAGAGTTAAACTATGCGGACTCTAGATACCGGGCGACCTCCAGTTTAAGTTATCCTTTCTGTGGCATCTGGGGCTCTGTCACAGGCGGCTGTTACTCCCTATCTAATCGTGGTAATGGAGAAAAAAGTTTCAGAAATTTTAGACGAAAGGAAGGAGGAGAAGGGATTTTCCCTAACTAGTCATGATTCTTCGGAGGAACTGACTCAAAATTTATTGGTTAGAGACAAATCCGCCACTATGGGAGATGCTCCTGTGGAGGAGGACTCGCAACCAAAACCTGAGGAGAGAAGGGTCACGAACACTTTTGAGACCAGAGAGGATGGAGGTTCAACCATCAAGATGGGCGGATCTCGGAGGAAAAGATACTTCTGGCTGAGAAAAAATGGTTGTTCCGAGGAAGAGGCTAAAGAAAAGCCTTAATCCAATGAACAGCCATGAAAGCCTATTGGAGAAAGGACTTAAGAGAGTCCGACCCATCGAGACCACTCCTAGTGATGGAAACGAAAGGAAAACTAAAAGGACTAAGGTTTCCTCCGGGCCTTCCGTGGGAAAGTCGGCTGGAGAAGGATTTTCTCCCCCAGTCATGTCCTATCGGAGAGTTCTGGAGGAGCATCAGGGTGGGTATCTTTCCAGATACCTATTCTGAGGGTGTTTCGGAGAGGAGAAATTTTGCTGAAATTTTGAAATACAGGCGGAAATCACCAACCTGATCCTGAAAAGCAATCTTACAGACTGTCCACCATTCAATGGGTCAACCTGGAAGAATGGATGGCTTCAATTGGCCTGTGTGAACAAGGAAACCGCTCGATGGGTTATTAAAAAAAGGGGGCCAAGCTGAGAGCCTTAAAGAGAGGATGAATTTTCTCGAAGGAAGGCAATGATCATATACCTCCCTCCTACAAGTTATAATGAAGAGGAAATCCTCAACCTTATAAAAAAGCAAAATCCAAAACTGAAGGTGAACACATGGAGGGTGTTCAAAATGGATAATACTCCTAAATTTACTCAGCTGGTGGTTGGAATTGAAAAAGAGGCACTTGAGGCACTCAAAATCCAGTGGACTATATTCTTCGAAATAAGGGAGGTTGGTTTCAAGGTACTAGTGAAGAAGAAACCAACCGAGCCCAGGAAGGAAGATCAAGGAAGAATTGAAGGATCTTCGGATGGTCTCAGCGACCCTGTGGGGTCGGTGGAGTGTCAAGCTCTTGGGGACTAAGGCAGAACCCTCAACACCAAACATTCTTTCCACACAAAAAACTGGAAGAAGTCCCCTTATTAGATTAAAAGAGATAAATCTCTCTCAATAAAAGTGATATTTTAACAAAGGAATCCCAAGACCAAAGGTAATGTGTGAGGGAGGAAAAGAGAAGATGGAGAGTCTCAAGCAAAAAGAAATATCCAAACTAAAAAAAAAAAAAAAAAAAAAAAAAAAAAAAAAGAATAAAATTAAAGTAATACAGGTGAATCTGTATCATGCGAAAGGCGCATCAGCCTTATTAGCAAGAACATTTACCAACGATAATATTAATATAGGGCTACTTCACTTGAACCCTGGGCGATTAGAAGCAAGATTAAAAGACTCACAACGAAGGTAAGTCAGCTCATCTATTGCAGAAATGCTAATAAACCAAGAGCAGCTATCATAATAAATGATATAAAATTTTTTGTGGTGACAGAATTCATTTCACAAGACTTAGTTGCAGTGAGGATAGAGGTGACCACGGAAGGGGGAACGAGGGAATTAACCTTTGCGTCGGCCTACTTCTCTGGGGACAAAAAGGAGATCCCTCCAATAGAGGTTTAGGACTTCATCGACCACTGCAAAAAACACAACAAGGAGTTTATCCTAGGATATGACGTAAATGCCCATAACACAATATGGGGAAGTACGGGCACAAACAAAAGAGGTGAGGAACTTTTAAATTACTTAATATCTAATAATACAGGTATAGCCAATATAGTAAATAAACCTACATTTATTATTTAAAAAAAAGATATACTTGATTTAACCTTAGCCAAACCAATCACGAAAGATTGCACTAGCAACTAGCATGTTTCTAACTAAGCCTCAGTCTCTGATCATCAGTAGATCAAATGTAACACAGAGGTTGGCAGGAAAATAATGCAACGGGTAAGAATACCTAAACTCATGGATTGGGAATTATACAAAGAATTATTACCCATAGACCTAGGGAATGATAAAAACCCAATCAGATTTTCAGGTTTTCTGGACGAGACACACAATGCTGTACATAGGTCCTATAAAGAAAGCTGCCCTGTTAAGATTAGAAAGACCAAAAGGGATGTACCTTGGTGGAATAAAACACTAGAAAACTACAGAAAAAGAGTGAAGAAACTCTTTAACAAAGCAAAGGGTAACGGTAAGTGGAAGGAATATAAACAGGCCCTAACAGAATACAACAAGGAAATTAGGAAATAAAGAGAAGGACGTGGAAAGGAATGGAGAATTTCCCCTCCATAACGCAAATTCTTTAAGTCCTATCAAAAGATCAAACCAATGGCCCTGGATCACCGTGCAAACCAGATAATACCTGTACGGAAAATCAAGAATCTTACTAAAAACTCACTTCCCTCAATGTATCTTTGGAGAAGAAAAGAATAATCCTACAAGAAATAGGAACGATTCTCAGATAAACAAATGGGCTTTAAATGAAGCTCATAAAATTTTTACCAGACAAAATTAAATGGGCGATAAATACATTTATTTTATCGTTCGATCCACGATAACCTACGCATTAGTAATCTGGTGAACAAAAACTAAGGAGAAAAAAACACAAATAAAACTGGAGAAAGTTCGGAGGATGGCTTAACTGGGAACAACAGGAGCAATTAGAATCTGTCCCATAGAAGTGTTGTTGAACATTGATCCGTTACTATTTGGATTCAAAACGAGGCACTATCAGTGTCCTTAGATTACAACGTACTTGGAACTATAAGCCAGGAAACTATCAAGGGCATATGCAAATACTATGCAAACTGAAGGGTAAGGAGTGGATCAGTTCGATGAGTGATCATTTGCCCAGAAAACTAGATTTTGATAAGAAATTCAAAGTACATATACCAGGCAGAGGAGCATAGAAGGAAGGGGGATCCAAATTCGAAAACACGGAATTCTAAACCCGGTATGAAACAATCCAAACTCTTCATTAATATGTCAAAGAAAAAGGCAAAATTTTATCGAAACTTGACAAAGAATGAGTTGAGAACTAAAATATCATCTCAAAAAGATGAAGATAGTGAAAGATTCCATAAGCCGTCTGTGCCTTGAGGAAGAAGAAAAAGTAGAACATACCATATTCTTTGCAAATGTGAAGCTCTTGCCTTCCAAAGGATACAGCACTTACAGCAGGCAATAATTAAACCTGAAGATATTACTAGAATTAATCCAAAAAAAATTAAGTTTTACATTAGATTAAGGAGGGGTGTTATTGTGGACAGAACAATTGTCTAAAAACAAAATAATGTCGCGTTTCTGGGTTCTTATCTGAGTATTTAATGAGACTAACCATTCATTAAATAATTCCGTGGTCATCCACGCTTTTTTATTTGAACGGTAGGAAGTAGAGAATGATTTTATGCCCTTCGAAAATCTGGATTTTGCAATCTTCCCAGTGACAAGAGGAGTAAGCATTTCTAAGCCATCCATGTTTACAGCAAGCGAACCAGTCAATCTCTCCTTACTATGCTTCCCTCCATGGCATTTTTCCACTTTGAACATGAATGTTTTATTGGGCAAAAACTTAAAAAAGAGCCCAGTCACATCGGTGTAAAAAATGTTTCGTGGGTTATAATTTTTAATTAAATTTACGAGTTTGCTTTGCTAATCGGAACATACACCACTATTTACACTTAAACTTTCCCCGCAAATTTGTTTAAAAACTAGACCGTCCCTCTACTTAAAATTAGTTAGCCACCCTTCACTGGCCAAAAAATTTAGTCCTAATTCGTTGACAAATGATTTTGCCTTTTCTTTAGGTAATAGGCCACCGATGGGAATGTTCTGTCCCCTACATTGCCTAATTCACTTAACAAAACAGTCCTAAAGACGGGGAAACTCACCTTTGCTTATCTGCTTCCTTGATAATAAGGAAGGAGGAGGAAAGAAAAGCTTCCGATCGTAACATGTTCCCGCATGTTTCTATAGGGAGGAAGCTCGAATTATCGAGAGTTGGGAAGAGGAACTTAGAATTGCAGTGTGTCGATGTCTCCCCTTTTACAGAATTTTACTTTAAATTACTGAGTGTACTAAATTGCATTGTTTTTCTTCGAAATATCGAGAGCTTTTCTAGGGACCGAGCATTTGCTTCAAATCATTGAAAGGTTTGTAAAACTGAATGTTTGAATTACCGAGAGTCGACTGTATCACATGAATTAAAATGTCACTTATTCGAGTAAATAGGCAAAATTCTAGTTAGAAGAGGGAAGTTAATATTAAACAATTGCTTTCTAAAAAAGAAGTAACTTGCAATGATCATTCATTAAATTTTTATTGATATATAATTTTTGTTATGACCAATGTTTTTATTTTTTCGAAAATCAATGAATCCAAAAAGTTTTGAATGGTAAATATCATTCCAAAGTTTTAAGTTAAACATTTTTCAATTTAAAATTTCTTCTTCTTGATTAAATTCAGTTCAGAAATCGTGGAAAACTACTAATAAATTTGTAAAATGTCATTGAACATTACAAACAAACGTAATTGTTTTTTCTAGGCATAGACTGATATAGAAATTTTAGCCGATATCAATAATAATTTTAAGGATCAGTATCGATCTATCGGTATTTTATAATCGGCCAATGAAGCAGACATAAATATCATATTGGACGATCCGTTGGTTTTTTCTTTTCAGCTCAATTATTTTAAGTTGTATATTCTGAGGGATTTTTTTTTTCTATACCAGATGCATAGAAAAGGCATTATTATAATTTTATTCTTCTCAGCCCAACCAATGTCACCATATTAGCATTGCTCCATTCAGTTAGCTAACGTTTCCGGGTATAAATAAGGGGCATAGCTAGTATTAAATACTTGTTTTTCTAATAAAATTAAACCTAGGAAGCCAACACGCTTTAAACTATAGTTGCCTCTCCCTACCCTACTCCACGACATGTATCTTTTACCCCATTTCTATAGAGGAACATGCGACATGGTCCATACAGTCCCTTACAAGGAAACATGTCCCATAAAAGCTCTGAGGCATACAGTCATACATGTGTCCCATACATTTGTCGCTAGGTGTTCGGGACTTAAGGACACACACAAAGGAGGTAATGAAAGAACTTCAAAACAAAAGGAAGGCCACTGTTTACACGAGATTTTCAAAAACAATTTCAATGTCATGTTGGCATTGATTTGAACATTGTTTAATGCAATTTTTAGATACTCCTTGCTAAATATAAGAAAATCTGATTTTGAAAATAATTCTATATCTAGCAGCTGTTCCCAACTCCTCAAATATGCACAAATCAGATGGGAATTATCTGACATTTCAAGAATATTTTAACTAGATTCAAGTTTATTGGAATTTTCAGAGCAGTGAAACAAAAATTTTTGTGTAGTTGACATTTCAACAAAATAAGAAAGCTCTGCCAATATGACTTAGGAAAACTACCATGATCTACATAAATGAAGCATTTTGACTCAATGGCTAAGAACTAGGCAATGCCACCGGATACTGCAGCTACTAATTAATAAACAAAACATGTCATTAAAACATTAATTATACTAAACTTAAGTCTATCAAGCTTGATCAGTAATAAGTAATATTATCTAACTAAAATAATGAATGCACAAATAAGTAAAACCATTAAAAAAAAAAAATTTCAAAACAATAAGTCCATTAAGTTAAATAATTTACTGACATTTGCTAACAATTAAAAAAAAATCGAATAAACAACTGTTAATATCAAAACAGACATTTTTCAAAAGCTAAAAAAAACAAGTGAAAATGAAGAACTACGCATTAATTTCCTCATATCTGTTAAACGGTAACTAAGCCATTCCCAAATTAAATCTGAAATAACAATTTAAGAAATTATAATGAAATATTCAAAGGGTTTTACAAATGAAATATGCATATAATTTAATTTGAACTCTACTTCTGACAGCAAAAGAAAGTAAAGGTTAGGTTACAAGTTTCATAAATTACAAGAACTCAAATTACCAACATAGAAAATCAATAGAACTTTGTATAAAAAAACAAAATTAACATTTAACTATAAATGTCAAATTTGATATAACTAGCTACCATAAACATTGATTCCATAAACATAGAATAATATAACACACCAGGAAAGCAGCGTTAGCAACAATAATTTCACATCTGAGAATTTGTCATTTGTTTGTAAAATAAAACAAAACATTTTAAATATACATGGCCTATAAATGATTTATAGTACCATTTTAAATTTGTTGTTGACAAACGAAAACCATATTTTTCTATAAATAAAAAAATAATAATAAAAAAGTGAAAATTTTACAATGATCATGATATTTACCTACAAAATGACCCAATTGAACAATGCTGTATGAAATCAACAGTTGAATTTAGTGTTGATGAACCTGATTTAAAGTAAATGATGGGACAAAGTTTATAAGAAATCATCAAAACTTACATTGCTTGTAGACTTCAAATGCAAAATATGAAATATCGTCGATGCAATGCCAAAGTGGCATATCTGAAAATTTGAGGAACTGAGAAAATTGGGTTTGAATTATGGTTGCGGTCGTAAGGTAGCTAATTTCTTCATTAAATTGGTCATATTTTGAATTTTAGGTATATTAAGCCTTCAGAAGGAAATAGAGAAAACCATTAAAATGCAACAAAACCTAAAAATTGCAAAATTTGCAGATACACCATTGCATTAGCAATATTTTAAATAATCCTCCATCCAGAAAAGCAGACAGATAAAGGAAAAGAAGTATTTTATTTTCATTGTAAGCATTTATTTGACTGAAAGACAAAATAAACTGAGAATAAGGTGACTGATTAAAGGAACTTCACAAAGAAAATGGTATATTAAACATTAACATGTACCACCGATTATTGGTAAATAATCAAAAGCAAAATTGATATCCATCAATAAATTGCTGATCATCTCTAAAAATTGCTTAGTCTTAAAACTAAAATGTTGCTCCTAACTGCAATAAAAACTTTAGATCTTAGTAAATGATGACATAAGTGAAATATAGGTACCAATAATCTAATTAAAAATAGCACTCACAATAAATCTTCATCAAAAAACTTCACTATAGCCAACGGTTTCTTCCGAAGACCAGATGTGACATCGTCATCAAGTTTGGTTTCATCCTGAACTTGAGCAGGCCACCAAACATTACTCAACTTCACCCAAACAACATCATTAGGGAGGTACGAGACCTCCGTTTGGTCACACATTATCTAAAAAAGTATAAAACCATAAATTGACTTAATTCTTGTTTAAAAAATCCAGCAAGATTCAAAATGTAATACTAATAAAATTACAGAAATCTTTCAATTTTTTTTTTAAATTAAATAGGATTAGAACATTTCTTGATGAATATGAGAAAATAACAAATAAATGAAATATTTGATTATTTCTGCCAAAGTTCACAAAATCAAGGAATAAAGTGCCACTCATCTTATTAAATATTTAACACCGAAAGAAAAAACTGTTAAATGAAAACAAAGAAAACTTGTTAAACCTGTTTTATCAATAAGATTCGCAATAAATAACAGGAGACAATGTGAAACTAATATAAAACCGGTAAATATAAACAAAATGGGTTATTAAACTTATGCTTAAATGCAAACATAACGAAGATTATTTTCTAATCTAATCTTCAAAATGTTCATCAGCACACAATATTAAATTAATCAATGTTTAAATCTAGGGAATACCTTATCAACTTCACAAAATGAAACACACAGACACAGCGTTAAAACATAGCAAATACTAACAGGTACCTAATGGAGTCGAGCTGAGAGTAGTATGAGGTTGGGATCTGCTAAACGTCAAAAAAAAAAAAAAAAAAATCCAAACTTCTTATACAGATTAATAACTTTATAAAAAAACAAATAAAATTAAAATCAATAACGAAAACTGCAATATTATAGTTCAACTAATGATATACTTAAAAAAGTCATATATTCGGATTATATATAAATCCTTATCAGACCACTAGCGCACAATGGCTGAATGGCCGTACTAAACCAAGTTTTTTCTACTGTTGATGTTCTATTGGACTATGGAAGAAAAAAAATTGTTATTTAAAATTTAACACAATGTGTTATATGTATTATTAAACCATATATATTATATAAGAAAGGATTGATATTAATTATTTATTAGTTGTGTTCTTATCATTTCAACTTAAATGTAAAGCATTTCCTTACTTCTGAATATATTAATATTTAATATAATATTTCTAAATTACGCGCGTCTAACAGGGACAGATCTTGGCAGGGCAAAGGGGGCACTTACCCCGGGTGGCAAATTCCAAACGAAATTTTATTTTTAGGTTAAGTAAAATAATATTTGCTTCCATTTTTAAATAGTTTTGACCTTAATTTGGTCAATAAAATGAGTTAGTGTAATGAGATGATATTTTATTAGAAAATATATTATCTAACACACTGTTGTTGACTTATTTAGGGAAGGAGGTGAAAAAAGGGGCGGCAAAATTAAGCTTGCCCCCCTAGCAAAAAAACATTTTTCGGTCCTGGCGTCAAAGCATAACACAATTATTCCTCATTTATATTTATAAATTCAAGAAATAAAATAAAAAACATATACACTTCTAAACGTAAATGTTAAAACAGAGAGTTTTAATTTTGAATTAAATTTCCTTTAATATAGTATAATTTTGTTTTGTATCTGCCATATAGATAGATACATATGTTCATCAAACTACTAATGCTCCCTCTCCCCTCCCCCTCTTCCCCAACAACGCTTTTTACTTTCCCTTACCTACATAGAAAGTATATAGTAAGAGGAAGTATTGCGATCGAGAAAATTTTCGAATTCGATTTTTCGACGGAAATACACGTTTTAAGGTCCCCTGAGTCCAAATGACCAAGTCTCGCAAAATGGTCTGTGTGTGTGTGTGTGTGTGTGTGTGAACAGTCTAGCTCAAAAACGAAAAGTTGTACGATACTGAAATTACGTATTTAAGGTTGGCACATGCATGTGATGTTACAGCAACATTTTCGTCAAAATCGACTAACCGGAAGTGCCACTTTACATAATCGATTTAACATTTTTTTACAATTTTCTCGAACGATTTTGATTCTTCATAAAGACCTTTAACTTTTCATTTATGTGGTACATCACCGAGGAAATGCAGGGAAAAAAGTTATGATGAAAAGAATATTTTATTTACGCATAACTTCAAAAGCGTGCAATTTATAGTAAATTATCTATAGACTTGTATGAAAGGTAATTAAATCATCTAAAAAACAAAAAAAAGAATCATCAAAATCGGACCAATAATAGCAAAGATACAGCGCACCGGACTAACCGGAAATGGTAATTATATCATGGATATTACAATTGTTTAAAATTTTCTCGAAAACGGCTCTAACGATTTTGATGAAACTTGCCTTATGTCTTCTCCTTACAGCCCTTTAACTTTTCATGAATGTAGTATATCAACGAGAAAATGGAGGGAAAAAAGTTATGATGAAAAGAATATTTTATTTGCGCATAACTTAAAAATCATCCATTTTATAGTAATTTATGTATAGATTTGTATGAAAGATAATTAAATTATCTAAAAAACAAAAAAATAATCATCAAAGATACAGCGCATTGGATTAACAGGAAGTGGCAATTATATTTTGGATTTTACAATTTTCTCGTAAACGGCTCAAACGATTTTGATGAAACTTGCCTGTCTTCTCCTTACAGCCCTTTAACTTTTCATTTATGTAGTACATCACCGAGGAAATGCAGCGAAAAAAGTTATGATGAAAAGAATATCTTATTTGCTCTTAACTTAAAAAGCATCCAATTTATAGTAAATTATGTATAGAATTGTATGAAAGGTTATTAAATTATATATAAAAAAAGAAAAGAATCATCAAAATCGGACCAGTATTAGCAAAGATAAAGCGCATCGGACTAACCGTATGTAGCTATTATATCAGGGATTTTACAATTTTCTCCTAAACGTCTCCAACGATTTTGATGAAACTTGCCTAATGTCTTCTCCTTAAAGGCCTTTAACTTTTCATTTATGTAGGATATCACCGAGGAAATGCAGCGAAAAAAGTTATGATGAAAAGAATATTTTATTTGCTCTTAACTTAAAAAGCATCCAATTTATAGTAAATTATATATAGAATTGTATGAAATGTTAATAAATTATCTAAAAAACAAAAAAAGAATCGTCAAAATTGGACCAGTATTAGTAAAGATACAGCGTATTTTATGAGGAGCACAAGATCCTAGATGGATAACCGAGCGCATCTGAAAGGAGACGGATGCGACCGAACCTTCTCCCACCAATATGTTATAAACAATATACTCTGTAATAAAGTAATTTAAGAATACAAAAGCGGAAATTAACTTAATAATTTCTACATTCATATTATTTAATGGAAAGAAAATATTTCCATGAAAACTAAACCGAAACTTTTAAAATATATTTGCAACTTGACGAAGTTAAAATATATAGGTAGTGTACAGAACTGATGTGCTAAAATTCTTTAAAAAACTTTTTTTATTGTACTGAAGTGAGAGATGTGAAGAAGTAAATATTGCTGAGTTTGTTTCAAACATTGTTTATGTGAAATTTTTAAAATTATATTAAAAAGATGATTATTAAAGGATGGTAAAGGAAAGTTGTGTGATGCACGCACCGCACCAGATTTTTTTCTTTTCATTGACTTTAATATCTACCTTCTTTGCAGTTAATCTGAAATAAATTTTCCAATAAGAAGCAATTGATAATTAACTTTCCTTTGAAATAATTGTACTTTTAATATTGTACCTATCTTCAAAAGTTAGAGCAATTTGAAAATTAACAGATATGTAGCATGAAATCATATATTGAATTTCTTTTTATATAATGATTATTGCTTAGACGAATTATTATGCATAGTGTATGTAAAACAAATGGGGAAAAAGGTATTGATCCAATGAAAAACAACATTCATTAAAATTTAATGTAATTTTAAAATATTATTTTACACTTGGCAAATTTGTGTAAGTTTTCCATTATTATTGTGATTATTCAATTAATTATATTAATTTTGATTAATATTATTAGTATTAAAATTTAATGTTTCAATCATTATTATGGTTACTGTATTTCATCCGATTTATATTCATTTCCATACTTGATTTGGTAAAAAAATATACATAGAAGGTATCAATAATCTTTAGAAAACCTAGCAATAATTATTACTTTATTTAATAATTAATAATTAATAATTTATTTTATTTAATCATATGTAATGAAATTTGAATAAAAGACGAATAAATTGACATATTTTGAAAATCAAAAAAGTATGTATAAACTTGTTGAACAAATTATTTAAATCAATTTTCTTCTGTTCCGTGGAATCTATTTGACATTGCGATCAGCAGCCATATTTTCATTGGTTCTACTAAATCAAGTTATTATCAGTGTTTGAGGCTGAAATGCCTTTTCCTTCCAATCTAATAGTTTGTGAACAAATGGACATTTCCAGAACAACCAGCTTCCATAATGTGAATAATTTCACTGCAAAGATTAATTTGTAATAAATGTAGAACAGTATCGAGAAAAAAATAAAATAAAATAGATTAATATAGAGCAGATTAAATGGGATGCATACTATAGTGAAAAATATATATGAATATTACTGTCTTCAGAGAAGAAAGGAGAATATTTGACTACCAACAAAGAAAAAAAAATTCGTCATTCTTCCGTGTGGTTAGCTTATTCTATAGCCAATTAAAATAATAAGTTTTTTTTTTTTTTTATTAGAGTTTAAAGTCCTTATTTTACAAGTTATTCTACAGATTACCAACTAATTCAATCCAGAGAGAGAAGGTCGAAATTTATTCTGTGGATCCACCATAAACTAAAATTCAACCCCCTTCTCTCCAGGCTGGGTTCGAACTGTCATTTTTTGACCAAAGTATTGGATTGCTGTCCCAATGCACTTGCCCACCCAACCTTAAATTAATAATTATTTAGAAAAGAATAAAAAGTAGGGAGGGACAAGATAGTGAGGAGCTGATGAAGTGACCAATGATACAATCTTCAGCAGCAGCATTTCAAAGAGATGACAGGCAGTCGAATTAACAGGAGACCTTGATTTCTTCAAGAGTAGTAAGCACCATTGAAAACGATACAATATTCTTTGTGTTATTAATAAGTAAATGTTAATTTTTTCAAGAATAAACAAGTTTTAATAATAATCATATATTTATTTTCAAGTAGAATTTAATCCTCTTTTACTCTTCTTCGTGTAATCTTCCATGTCCATTTTTAGGACCTTTCTTTTATTTTATTCTTATAATTTTGTATTTATATTATAGTGTTTCTTTTTGATTTCTGTATAACATTTTGTCATTTTTTTTTTCAGAACTCCCTTTAAGATTTAAACAAAGAATGAAATTGAAAGGACTACAAAAATAAAATTTTTAAAATAACAATGACGAGAAATATACTTATAAGGATCCTGAAAAAAAAAAGAAAAAAAAAAAGGGACAAAATATCATACAGAAGTAAAAAAAGAAACACTATAATATAAATACAAAATTATAAGAATAAAATAAAAGGTCCTAAAAATGGACAAAAGTCCGAAACACTGAACATGGAAGATTATATGAAGAAGAGTAAAACAGGATTAAATTACACTTGAAAATAAATATATGATTATCATTTAGATATATTATTTATTTCATTTACTGTAAAACTGTGTACTGAAGATAAACGTAATCAAAAGTTTAATTAATGTCCACTGGCAAAAAAAACATAAATAGTTTTTAACTTATCGTTTCTATAATTTATTTGTATAAATACTTAGCTTTTTCCAAGGTACTTTAAAATTAGAGATGGTATATTATCATGATATTAACTTGTATATAAAAAATAAAAATTATTACTCTAAATATTACAAAATGCAATCGTTTTTTAAGTGTAATATTTATAATCTGGTTTGTTTACAAATTAATTTCTAACAATAATTTGATAAAATTATTAATAATAACAAAATAAAATTAAGTGATTGCAAAACTAAAACAAAAAATGCCTAATCCAAATATTTATTCAATGTCAATCTAACACACCTTAATGTTTTGTGATCAGTCAAAAATTCATTGTATTTACTGTAAAATAAAAAATGTAATTACAATATATTCAAATTAAATTTGAAGAGTTAATGATTACAAAATTATATAATAATTAAAATAAGAATTTATAATAAAAATGAGGGTTGTTTTTATATAAGCTAGAAGCATTAATTAATTTTTTTTAAATAATAGAAATCACAAGCCTACATCATTATGTGGATAAAATCAATGAAAACGTTTGAACAAAACATTTTATTTGAAAAAAAAAATTAATAAATAACAACTATAATAACTTTATGAGAATGGCAAATAATATCTCATAATTAGCAACAATTCTTTCACAGTATTCTCTATCGCACTGGCACGAATTCTTGAAAAATGTCTCCTACTTTCTTCCTCTCTGAAAAATATAAACATTATATATTAAAAAAAAAAAAAATTAATAATTGTATCATTATAAGCCAAATAGCTTAACGTCCTTAAGCACTCCAATCAGTACAGAACAAGTTGCCCAAGAGGCTAACAACCTATTCTAACTAAAAGAAAACAGTTGCGGTTTATTCCATGAAATAAAAGTAAATCTTCAGGCTCAAGCGCCCTGAAGTGTTGCCAGAAGCATAGCACACACATTTAAGAAATTCAATAGCATTCAAATTATGTTGAATGAAAAATTATAAGTAAATAAAAAATTATTTAATAAAAAATAAAAAACCCGCCTACGAAAATAAATTGTATATGTCATAACTCTATCCGCCTAAGAAAGGAATGTACTTGCATATCTACTTAAACACATTGTTAAGTCTCGATTGAAGTTGACTTCCATGAATATTGAAATTGTTGTTGTTGTAGTCGGGTGCCTTCCATACCCAAAAGAAAATTAACTCTTCTTTACTCAATGCATTACTTTAAGTAAAAAATATCACTAAAAAGAAAAAATGTAAAAATTGAAAAAAAAAAAAAGGTATATACTTTTTAGGCTTGTGATGACAGCACTATTATAGAATAATATATTTACATTCATGATCTTACAAACATAAAATTATTAGTTCTATTGTTATGACCAACCCTTCTGGACCAGTGAACTATGGCTTCATATCTCTCATAAACCATGGTATTAAATATTAAACAAGACAGCAGAGTGACTGCCCAAGCAAACTGGAGAGGGGGGATAGTCTGAATGGAAAACAATAGTGGTGAAGGGAATGGTGGTTTATCAGCTTATGGAACAAACTTGTCTTGTTCCTGCAATTGATCGAAATACCTCTAAAAGCAGAGTGAAAGCCATAGAAATTTAACAAGTTATACTTTTTAAAGTTGTAAGCTGATATTTTACAGCTTACTCTAATATTTTAAAAAGTTACACAATAATCTAATTCAGAGGTCTCTGAACTATGACCTCTAGGCCAACCAATCTTGGCCCGACACAATTTATTTTGATTTATTTGTCAAATTAAATTTATAATGTAAGTAAACATACAAAAATAATTATCAGATGTTATTATTTAACGACCAAATAAGAAACACAATAACTGATCTACATAATAAAACTGAAATTCTAACTGTAATTAATATGGGTATGCTGGTATGGCTAGGTCTTGACTTTGGGAATTTGTTGAGAAGTCATTATGGCCCTTAGGCTAAAATGTTTACCTGATCTAAATGATAAGTTAAAAATATCAGAATCATTATAAGGAAAATAACTTCATACCTGGCACAGGAAAATCTTCTGGATGCAATGCTATATAATGTCTGTATACAGCATCTTTTTCCATATTACGGTTATCAAACCAATTTTGCAATACAACTCCTAATCCAAGACCAAGAGCTGCTGCCCCAAGGTGAAGCTGTATACCTTAAGGTTAAAGAAAGAACTTTTATTAATATAACAAACAAATTTAATACTCTTAAAGATCTTTATATTATTTTTACTAGAAACCTTAAACATTGTAATAAATACATTTTTTTTTTCAAATTACTAAGAAAGGATCTAAGCAAAAATAGTACCATGGTACCATATTCTGAAGAACATCTATGAAACCAATACTATGCCCCAACAACCTACAATAAGACCATAAAAAAATATTTCCCATCAGGCTCATAATTTAATAGCACATATTTCGAATACAAAGCATAATGTCTTCAAACAGGAACTCTGTTTTGATTCATATAACAGGCACTTTTAAAGGTACTACTCCAGTTTCTCTAAACCAATATGACAGCTCGCCACAAGCCTTAGATCATAGGGCCTCGCTGTACATGTTCAAACAAGCCGAGCTTTACCAAATGATTAAATTTGAGTTCTGGTAAGGCCTCACCTCACCTGAAAAGAATCTGTTGGGGGTTTATATTTCTCTTAAAAGAGCGTAAGTTGAAAGCTATAATCTGATTAAAGTAGTAATGATTTTAATAATAAAAAATGATCTCAATAAATACGAACCACATAAATTCGCATAAATACGAATCGGGTTATAACCCGGAACAGACATACCTACTTAAGTACCATTGTCTACAAATATAAATTACTCTTTTAAAAGAAAGAAGAAAGAAAAATCATTTTTATTCTGGGACACCTAATCCCTTAAGAATAAGAAAAATGTACAATTCCAGTTACATTTGTCTGGCGTATTGCATTGCTATCAAATAATTTAATTATACAATAAAATACAATAATCTGTAAAATAAATGAGAGTATTGAAATTACAAAAAGAGAAATATATGCATATGTACACATTTGCACATGCAAGGAGTGAACAATTAATATTTATATAGCATTTAAATTTATATTTTATATAGCATGGAGGATCGGAAAAGATAGACGCCTACAAAGTATTCGAAAACTGGGTAGAGCCACTTCAGCATCTGGATACCCCGAAGATAAATCTAATGAAACAATTCATTAGTCTCTTCAAACTCATCTCATGCACACCACATAGTCCCCCTTACACAAGACAACCATAATCGAATTGAGGAAGCTGATGAGTTTTTGAGAGTATAGAATCACAAAATCTTAGGGACTGTTTAAGGACAGCAATAGATTTTTGAGTGATTAGGGAAATATGATTATTCCAGGATAGGTGCAGGTCAAAATTTACTACAAGATTTCTGGCAGAGGTATGGAAGTGAATCAATAGGCTATTGGGATAAAGTAAGGGATAATAAGGAAGCAAATTAAGAAGATAGTTGGAACCGATAACGATGGCATTGGTTTTTTCTACATTCAGCTTCATTTGTTGTTTGCTGCCCATGGGTTGATACTATCAATGTCTTCTTGCGGCTATCGGATCACCTCAACCATCTCGGTAGGATGAAAGTCCAAGTAAAATTGAAGGTCATTAGCATATAAGTGGTATTGTGAGTGATGAATAAAACTAGCAATATCATTAATATAGATAGAGAAAAGGGTTGGTGAGAGAGAGGACACCTGAGGAACACTATGTGTAAATAGAAGGGAAGAGGAAGGAGATTAGGAATATTAACTGTTTGGGAACAAAGGGACAAGAAAAAGAGAAACCACTTTAAACACATGGAGAGCTTATGGAATTTGGAAAGGAGCATCTCATGAATAACTGTATCAAAAGCTTTTAAAAAGTCAAAGAGAATACGGCTAGTGATTTTCTGTTGGTCTATGGAGGATTAAAGGTCTTGGGTAATTTTCAATAAGGAAGATTGCATGGAATATTGGGACCGAAAAACAGACTGGAGAGGATTGAAGATATTGCTCAAGGAAGTTATTAAGCTGGGAATGGAATGGAATGGAATTCTTTTGAGTGATTTTGATAAGTTTTAGAGGATGGAGATAGGTCTGAAGTCGGAAACTTTATTCAATGGCCAATGATCAACTGTTCGGAAAATGCACCTTTGAAGGGAAAAGTTATAGATATGCAGGGTAGCAGGAAAGATGGCAGAAGACATAGTTTAATTATTTTGACAGGAATTTGATCCGGGTCGTAGTCATTAGTTCTGGACTTAAGGATACAGGAGAGCAAGTCTTCAGAGGAAATATTTAGGAATCAGAAGTTTTCAGGATCAAAAAAAAGTTTGTGGAATGCAGTATTGGGAAGAGTGTGGTTTAGGAAGAGAATTAGCAAAATAAGAATTTAGTTCATCAGGATCAATAGGGAAATAAGTACAGAATTTTTAGTTAACTACTGACAGTTTTTTAAGTTTTAATTTTCCATCTGGACTTGGGATCTGATGGCTGTGGTGTTAAGGCATCACCTTAGCAACCTCAAGAGTGCTACATCGCTGGTTTGAATCCGGACTGGGTGGGTTGCAATTTATTTCGTGATGGCTCCACCTAATGAATCTCAACCTTCCCACTCTGGTTAGAATAGGTTGGTAAACTGTAAGATAAACCTGTCCTGATGGCTTTAATAGGATAGGAAAGGATGTTAAACACCAATAAAAAAAAGCCAAGAGAATGATCTAGATTTTCAGAATTTAGTGAATCGATGTCTTGCTAGGAGATAGTCTTAAGAATGATTTTAGGAGTTGGGATGTTATAGGAAATCTTGATGAGGTCATGGGACGAGTGGAAACACGCCGAATCCTGATAGGATAATAATTAGAATCAAATATGAAAATGTCAAGTCATGTACTTGAAAACCGGGTATGATGGGCACCCACCATAAAAGAGTGAAATAAAAAGGTCTACGGAGGGGATGAGGTCTACTAAGTATGATTTATCAGGAGAGTCAGAGAATAGATTATTGTTGAAGTCACCGATTACTATTATATTATTAAATAAACGGATATAAGTGAAAGAAAGGATTCAAATACGACCTGTGGACGGTGTTACACTATGGTACTAAAAAGGGAAAATGAGTCTGAGGAAATTTTCACAGGTATTCTAAATTAGGAGTACCAGGAGTAGGAGATTTTAGAAGGATTTTTACCCTCAGACTATTAAGACCAACACCTCCACCAGTTCGGTCCATCCGATCATGATAAATGAGTGTATAATTAGGAATGAATATAGAGTAAGAGGAAATATTTATTTCGAGCCAGGTTTTTGATATGGTAGAATTTATGAAGGAAATAATCAAGGAATTCATCAAAATGTACCAGGAGGGATTGGGAGTTAACATTAACACGACAATAGTATATTAGTCATAAAAGAATATGGGAGGAGGAGAGATATTAAGATGAGGAGTAACTAAAGTTTGGATAGGAACTGAAAGAGACAATAGTTAGTATTTGAAAAAGAGATGCAAAGAAAAAAAAAACTCTTTCAGTCCTCAAACTAACTTTTATATATTAATATAGTAATAATATATTAATACTAACAAATAATTAGTAACCTTTATATGTGCATGCACAGCATGCGTGAAATACAGTCTGGTCTTAAAAACCTAGACCAGGCCATGCCGTTAGTAGCTCTGCGGAAGTTTAACCAAAGATATTTTGAAGTTGAAGGTGAAGCTGGAGTTTTACCCTTTTAAATCATTCATAAAACTAAGGAAAATAAAAAAATATTTTTTAAAGGAACCGCAAAATAAATTAATCCCATCATCTTAATAAGATTATAGAAGATTCAAACTCATAATAAAATAACAATAAGTATCTAAATCCAAATACCATAATATTAATATACAAGGTCAACATTCTTATAGCAATGATACATTTATCAATTTAACGATTCGGGAGCAATGAAAAACGAGCATCACATACATTAATTCATCATATTAATGGAAATGTTCAATAAAACATACCACTGAACATTGGTCGTCTATGAGCTTTTCTCTGAAGACATGCACAACCAAAACTAAGAACTGTCGTGAATGTAGTAAAAAATTTGCCAGTCCAAAAGGGTGGTACATAGTCGGGATCAGGCAAAAAAAGTTTTTGTGGATCTGCAACAACAGCCATGACTATTAAGAAATTAAGAAAAGATAAGATGAACTAGAAATACTCAGAAAAATTCGTTAATGATAAATGTTTAAAGGCTAAAAATTTTTTGCTATTTTAGTTCCAAGGAGATTAACGCAACAACGGTTCCAAACCATAGCACATGTTTTAGTAAATTAACAAAAAAAACTTAGAAAATCCTATAGCATGTTCAAAGTCAGGCACCAGGGAACTGTAGTAGTCCTGTAGGGTTGTACAAGATTTTCATTGCTATTAATGATCTTTTAAATGATTATAGATTTATTGAATAATGGATAGTTGACCGTAAAAATCATAATATCATAATTAATTATTAAATAGTTTTTAATTTTTGTGATCCATTCTTTTTGCCCGCCCGCGGACCATCTCATTCCTTCAGATTACAGATTTAGGTAAATCACAAGTTTAGAGACTTCACTTGCTCAGGAGATGGACAAACCCAAAGGGGATTGTTTATGCTGGCTATGGGGTGATTATTTAATGAATCTGCTCTTCCACAATTAAACTATATTAGAATATACAAATTTGACGTTGACGAACAGGAAAGAGCAATGGCAGATCTTGTTAAGGTGGTAGAACCACCTTAACAGATAATCCAGTCCTCCCAGAAGGGGGAGTAACAATTAGTTTCTGATAAAAATAAAAAAATCTCAAGAATACAAACTGATTTTCTGACTAGCTTATGAAATGGTGATGGTTAAAAATCCTGTCCCGCAAATTTATTAATCCATTTCTACCTGATGAATGAAATTTTTTTAAATATTTTTGTTATTCTATTGAAAACAAGTTCCCTAACATACAATAAATAACTTATAATCATTTATTATATCATTACAAGTGCTCCAATAATCTAGAAAAAAAATATTGCGTTTTCGCAACATTGGACGGAGGAGCTCACACAAACAAAAAATTACTCATTAAAATGCATGTAGGTTTACTTAAAAATGTATACAAAAGCATTCATTGATTGGATTATAATTGGATTCTATTGTACAGAAGATATTGGAACTTTACACTTTTCAAATTGAACATTGAACATTTCAAAAAATTGTATGGTAGAACGCACAAAAATCACAGTAGGCAGGTGAAAAAATATATATTTTTTTTCATCACTCATATTTGTGAAATTAGGATAAAATAATTTTGTTTGTGCTCAGGAAATAATGTTGAAATTAATGTTGTGTTTTCGTAACTTTGGGCAGAAATGGGTTAAGGCAATTCTATATCCTCAGAATATGTGGTCTTCTGAGCAAGTAAATAAATGGGGCCAACTGATTGTAATATTCCACTCTACACAATTTACCCGCGACAATCCTGTTAGAAATGTATTTATCTGTTAAATGAGCGAAGCGAGCAGGAGCCACGTGCTGTGATTTTCGTAGAGCTATAATAATGTCCTTATTTTCCTTTCTCTCCTTCTTTTATGGAGGAATATCGCCTCTACCTTGCTATTCCAGTCTATCTTGACCACTGTTTACAAGGTGATGATAATGACTCGTATAACCAAGGTTTTCTTCCAGATAGTTGAAATTAAAATATGCTCCGATGCTCTCCCATTCTACTTAGGATACATGATCTAATGATCTCCACAGGTTAATTTAGGAGCATTGTAATGAGTTGTTAGTAAAAAAAAAAAAAGAGAGTCGCTGTAAAGTTTGAAATATTAGTTAAACATTTAATTGATATGGACTAAAGAATGATGGGTGGAGAATAAAAGATAGGTTATTGTAAATTAATGTTCTGATTATGGTTAGTGAATAATCCTGTTATGTTATTAATTAAATAGTTCATTAAAGTGTTGGTATCTGATGCCAATCAAACAGCCCACATTATATTGACGCCATCGATAAACAGTTAAATGGCGCGATTTCACTTGCCGTCACCGCATCCCTCGCGCAACAGTTTCTTTGGTCACACTGGTCTTGGTCAAGGGTCTAGATAGAAACTGTCACTTTTGAAGATGTGACCGATGATACTTATTTCTGACATTCCAAACTTACATTTGTTTGTGTTGAGGTCTTGCCATTTGCAATCACTTCTATGACGGCATTAAGTTGATCATGGTCATGTTTAAAAAAAAATCCAGATCTAGTAGACACAGCTACTGAAGAAAATTGTGATGACATTCAGCCACCAGATCCCGGAAAAGCGCCTGCATCAACGTTCACAGTTCAAAACCAGAGAAGCTCAAAGGTGTCCAAGATGGTGTCGACAGCTCAAAATCTGCAGAGCACGAAGGTTCATTCGAGCATGCAGGACCCCAAAACAAGCGGCATCATTTTCCCATCAGATCAAGCATCAGCGTCCCTGTAAGACAAGAAGACCAATGGCATGGCTGAAGGACTCTGATTGACCTTAGGGAAAGGTGTAATGTTTGAAATATTAGTTAAACATTTAATCGATCGATACTACCGATAGCTGGGTGGAGAATAGAGGGAAGATTATTGTGTATTATTGTTCTGATGGTTTGCGAATAATCTTGTGATGCTGTTTTATGTTTTGATGTTATTAATTAAATGTTATGTTTTATTAAAGTGTTGGTGTATGTTATCAACCTAACAACCCACATTAGAGTACCCTACTATTTATTATCTTCAAGGATGAAGTTCGTAAAATGTATAAAAGGAAGGCTGCTGCATATACAAGCGGTATCTGAGAAAAATTTAGTATAGGTTCATGTTTTTTGATGATATTGTTTTAATTAACGGTAGTAATGAACAACAACAGGCTTTGAAATAAATTAATAAATCTCATAAAAATATATAAAATAAATCTTTACTGCCTAAGAATTATTTTTGAAAATACAAAGAGCTTGGAATTATTGTTGTGACTCGTTAGGGAACTACTAGCGTAGTTTCTGACACTTTTTAAACTTATTAATCTTTTCCGAATCCTACTGTTCTTTATTCAGTGGTTTAACGTAACTGATCAATTTGTTTTAAGTAGGTTCTGACTATTAGTGAACATCACGTTTTTAGTAATTTAGCAATTATCCTTTGGATTTCTGGGTGAGAAATAGAATTTTTGTAACTATGGGGAAGAAAAGTATCAAGAGCTCAAAAAATGTGTTAGCTTTACCAGAGGAATCTTTCTGGTAAGATTATAAAAACTTCTCAATTTGAATTTAATCAGGACGTTTCTTGTGAGGGTGATACATAGTTGTTTTACATAATGCTTGATTCCTTGTCCACAGATTGAATAAAAACTGTATGAATACATTTTCAAGCATAATCAATTTAAATCTTTTTATGTATTTTTATCCTGCTAGTATCTGCAAAATATTTTAAGGCCTTTATTAACTTTATTAGTGATGCTTATAAATACTGGTAATACCTGCTCTAAACTCCACACTTTTTTATTTATTGTCTTCTCTCACTATCAATACTATACTATCTACATAATATAATTTGTTTATAGGCCAGCATTGGAAGAAACTGAAACTGAAATACCACTTCTTGACGAGTTAACAAAGTAAGTTTTTTTACTGATTTCTATAATTTTGATCACTAGAAGTGATGGGTGCTTGACTGTCGTTGGCTTCAAATAATGATTATTTTATCAGAATCAGTTAGGTAGAATTAAAGAAAACATCATAGCAAAGCAAGTTTGTTTTTCTTTTATTATAACTGGTAATGTTTTAGCCCAATTATGCAAAATATCTTTTGAGCTTGAGCCTGCATACTCTGCTCTATCCCTGAAGTTAATAATTTGTTGAAGTCTCCAAAGACCTCCTAAAATAGAAAAATCTTAACTCTTTAGTTAAGGTATTGAAATCTGTCTACTTCCAGTTTTTTTTTCTTCTATTATGGTCTGGTCAATGCGGTGTGCTTCAGCTTACCATCATGTATTTTGTCTTAATTTTATTTATTTGTAAGCGAATTTATCTTGTTTCACTTATTGCAGAGTCTCTGCTAGTTTCCTTAGACCTGTTTGTTTAATAAATTAATTATTTTTAATTTTAAGGGTTCTAAAAGTAGCAAAAACCATACAGCCTCAATTTAAATGGTCGGAAGTTCGAAAAATGGATAAGGAGCAGAAAGCTAAACATGTTAAGCAATTTTTTATGAATTTATCCACTGAAGAACAGGCTCAGCACGAAAAAGCTAAGCAGTTAAAGTTTGTATTAAGTAATCTGTTTTCAATGAATCCATATTATTTTATTTTAACAATGTTTTAGTCATGTATATTATTTTAGGAAATATCTAGCTATCGGCATCAACGAAGTATCTAGAGGTCTTGAGAAGAAAGAGCTTGCTTGCTGCCTTGTCCATGGCCAAGTGAAACCGAAAATAATTATTAACCATTTAATCCAGTTAGCACGTAATAGGAGAATTCCCGTTCTGATAGTAAATGACTTAAAACAAAGCATGAAGGAAAGCCTTGGCTTTTCATCCCTTGCTATTGGTTTTTTGGTAATTTATTGATATTATTTGTTATGATTAATCTAAGATTTATTGATTAGCATCTCTGATTATGAATTATAGAGACATTTTTATACTTTCTTGTATAGCAATTTGTTTAATATTTTACAGATAATATCTATACTATTATGAATTAATTCCATTGGGAAAAATCTCAAAGAGACAGTATTTTGGGGAATCCTATTGTATCCTAGCATTTCATAATAGAATTGAGTCGCTAATTAGCCATATATTATTTTTTTAATTGTTATGTTCTATTTACGTTTGCTACTATTTAAAAAATAAATGAGTTAAGAATAGCAGGATTTTTCTTCTCTTTCCAGTTTTAAACTTAATAACCAAGAGATGAAATCTGAAGGGCAGATTGTTAATCTAGTAAGTGTTGATTAGTTCATTTAACAGCTAACTTAGACTGTTAAATTTGTAGGATGGACTGGCCTATGTGCTGGTTAGTTATCAGTGTATTTTTAACTGTTATTTCATTTGCCAATATAACTTCCTATGGGTAGGATCTTTATTCTGTTGATTAGCTACCCTTAATTTCATTTTGCTGTTAACCTTGATTCAGTGGCCTGACTAAGGATTATGCAAGCGTTTCTCCTGTGTTCCCCTCCACCCACCCTCAAGAAAAATAATCATATTCCTTAATCCCTGGGTACTACTTTACCTCATAACACTTTTCAAACTCACACCTAACATACTAAACAGAACTCAAAGCAGTAATAATTCTGAAGAATATGAATGTTAGAATTGAATACAAAGCAGTTATTTAGCTCAAATGGCACAGATGTTGCTCTCAAATGGAGAGTGGTAATGCGGCGACCTTTGGGTAACTTCGGCCCGAGCCAGTGATAAGGCATCCCGATTTTAAACTGAACTTCATTACGCTTAAATAAATAATTCTTTTAAAACAATTTTTTCCCATTATTACTATCCTAGGGTTTCCCCCTCTGCGAATATCCCCATCGGTTTCTAGGAGCGAAAAAGTTACCTAAAATTTAGTGTTTTTCGAAGATAACTCTGAGAAAACCCAATAAATCATAAAAGCGGTTTGTATAAAAGTTGTAGAACGTTAAATTTTGTGTAAAATAAGAGCAAATATGATGTATACACCCTTTTGTTAAAGTTGCACTGCTTTATCATTATACAAAAAATGTTCTTATGTGTAATAATGGATTCGTTTATTGATTCCATAGTTGAAAATTGTGCCTGAAAAATTAATTATGTTATTAAGTTTTTTATTTATTTGAAACTTTATAGTTTATACATGGTGTTCAAGGAGGAAATTTCAGTTATTAAGGGAAGGATAGTCTATCAAAAATGTAGTTCAGCGCCGCCAACCGCACCTTCTTATCTCAAATCTGTTTTGGAGATGTGATTTTTTAAAGGGTTTTCCAAGAAAACCATATTTTTGCCAATGACAGTCTAAAGGTCTTTACTGTAACTGAATATTTCTCAAATTTTGTCACCATTATTGGAATCTGCAATGAATTTCCTATAAGATAGCAACCAGTTTGTAGATGAATAGATCTTCGTCAGGGGTCATAACAGCCAAAGCAAAGTAAACAAGTAAAAAGGAATAATTTTCAGAAATACTCGGTTGAATCTCCAAGTTACAACCTTGGTGAATTCATAAAAGTTGCTTGCTTCATTTAATCAGCTTTCCAGTGATATACCCAACTTTGCAAAGCTAGTCTAATTTCGAAAAGATATTGAGGTTGTGAGAACAAAAAGTGTTAGATACCTACAATATGAGCACCTAGTATTTTTTTTTTTTATCCTGGTTTTGTTATCTCGTACCTTGGTTTTATTTTCCCAAATATTTTTCTGTATAATTTTACTACTGCAAGTACAGTGTTTTACATTTTGAATGGTTTTATTGTTTGTCCAAGAATTTTACTTGTAATTTATTTTTATTTTTTTAAGAAGTGAATGTGGTTACCACAATATGGTAAATGGGCAGAAGTTGTAGTATTTGATTTCACTTCATTTTGTAATTATCTCTTTAAAGAAAGAAATAAAAAATAAGTAGTAAGTAAAATTCTTGGTCAAACAATAAAAAACATTCAAAACGAAAAACACTGTGTTTGCAGTAGTAAACTACTTTATTAAAATAAAAACAAGACATGAGATAACAAAACCAGGACAAAAAAAATACTAGGTACTCGTATTGTTGTTGGTGTCTAACGTTGTCTGGCCTCCCAATGTCAATATCTCATCGAAATTATAGCTAACTTCACAAAGTTGGGTATATCGTTGGAAAGCTAATTGAAGCAACTTTTATGAATTCCTGAAGAATGTAGCTAGAAAATTCATTGTGTGAGATTCAACCGATTATTTCTGAAAATTATTTGTTTGATTTGTTTTGCCTGCTATGATTGCCTGACGAAGATGTATTTTTCTACAAATTGGTTATCTTATAGGAAATTAATCGTAAATTCCAAAAATGATGACAAAAGTTGAGAAATATTCAGTTATAGTAGAGAAATTTGGATTTTTATTGGAAAAAAACATGGTTTTCTTCGAAAATGGATTGAGATAAGGTGTGGCTGGCAGCACTGGACTACATTTTTTATTGACTATCTCTCCCTTAAATACTGGCATTTTCTCCTGGGACACTCTGAATAGACTATAAAATTATTAGTTCTTCATTATTTATATAAGTTATTTCTAGAATAAAAATATTTTTTTAAGAAGAAACAAAATATAATAAATAGCCAGGGGGTTTTTATTTATGCTTTCATTCCTACTCCAGAGGGACTGTGGTGGCATATGGAAATGATGCTTAAATTTTATTGTAAGAATCAATTCAATTATTTATTTTTTTAATTTAAGCAAAATGATATCTTGGTCTTTCTTACCTTGTTGAATATCTTCTATTATTGTTCTCAAGGGATATAACACTAGATGAGTGAAGAAAAACATTTTACTTGTCTTTATATTATGTGTGTTTCTTTGGCGGAAATTGTAAATTTTCATTAGAGGAAAAAACATCTGTGTTTAGACTATTCTAAAAATATGTGCACTTAGGAAATGGGTTCCTAAGGATTTTTTCATCTGCCTCTCTATAATTGGAGGTGGACCTTCAGGCATTGACATGCTGTTGTTATCCTTGCTTACTTACTGCGTTGCTCTACAGCCCGAGGTGGGCCTTGGCTTCCTGAATAATAGTCCTCCAGATATTCCTATCCTTAGCCTTTTCCTTCCAGTTTGTTACTCCCAACCGTTTGAGGTCATCCTGCATCTCATCCATCCATCTTCTCCTAGGTCTTCCTCTTTTTCTGGTCCCATAAATTCTGCTTTGGAGCATCTTTTTTGGCATTCTATCAGCCGGCATTCTTAGAACCCGCCCTAACTATTCGATTCGGCGGGATTTTATAAAGCACACAATATCGGTATTGTTGTATAACTCGTAGAGCTCATTATTTGTTCTTATACTCCATTCTTGAATTACTTCATCAAAGAACGGGCCAAATATTTTCCTCTCGAAGATTCTTAATACATTTGTGATGGTGGTAGTAAACGTTCACGTTTCAGCAGCATTTGTAAGAATAGGCCTAATTAAAGTTATGTATAACCTAACTTTTGTTTTCTTTGAGATCAATGATGATTTAAAAAACTTTAAGTTTGCAAAAACTATACGGTTAGCGGCCATAATTCTTTTTTGTACTTCTTTTATCATTTTATTTTCATTATTTAATTCTGACCCCAGGTAGGTAAAGGAATTAACGTTTTCAAAAACATGCCCTTCCACCACAAGATTATGAGTAAGTCTGAAATTATCTGGAGCAATGCACATATAGTTGGTTTTCGAATCATTTATTTCAAGGCCCATATTTTTACACTTGAAAATTTCAGTAAGGGTTTGAACATTTCTAGTAGCCACAAGACCTATATCGTCCGCATATGCACAAATTTGGCTACTGGAATATATTATATTTCCTTTTATATTTATACTATTTACTACTTTATGTAATGCTAGATTGAACAGAGTGGTGGATAATGCATCTCCCTGCCTTACATCGGTTGATGTTGAAAAAGAAAGACTTATATTACCACTGACAAGCCCTCTGGCGTTGCTATTGCTTAGAGTCATCTGTATCAATCTTATTAACTTTTTTGGCATGTTATATTCTATTAGTGCTCTAATTAAGTTGGCCCTATTATTGCCGTCGAAAGCTTGGCGATAGTCGATGAAAAGAATATGAAGGGTAGTTTTATGCTCCAACATTTCTCTAACATTTGCTTCATTGTAAAAATTTGATCGACTGTTCCTTTTCCTTTTCGGAACCCGCTCTGATATTCTCCTAGAATGCTTTCAGCAAAAAAATTAAGTTTCTTTGAGATAATATTCGAGAGTATTTTGTATGCTACAACTACGAGCGTAAGCTACATTCTTGAGGCATGCTTTAATTCATCCATATGTCAAAGACCAAATTATATAGGTGTGTGAGCATATTCTTGCTACTGTTTTTAAAGAATTCAGCTATTAATAAATCTTCGCCTGATGCTTTATTATTTTTTAAATTCTGAATTGCTTCAGTTACCTCATCCATATCAGGTGGCTCAATGTCAACGTTCGGTAACAATACCCCAGCATTAATTTCATCATTTTTATTCTTGTTAAGTAATTCACCGAAATGCTCGGCCTATCTGTCAATCACCAGGTTTTTCCCTTCAATTATATGTTACCATTCCTGTCTTTGCAGGTGTCCACTTTTGGTTGAAATCTGCGACTTATATACATTATAGCTCCATAGAATTTTCTGTTTTCATTATTTGTATGTAATTCCTCAATTTTTTCTATTTTCTTTTTCATGAACTCTCTTTTCTTCGTACGGATAAGTTTTTTTTTTTTTTTGTTATCCTTGCTAGGTCGTGTATAATTATCTTTTTTAGCAGTTTACTTTGTCCATACTCAGTTTCTGAGTGTTGTTAAATATATAATGAATGAGCCTTTTATATATTTAGATTAATACAAAATTATGTTAACGCAGGTGTAATATAAGAAAAAAATATTGTTGTATTTTTCAGTATTGAATAATATTAATATTCCTTTACTTAATTATAATAATAAAATTATTTTTGCAGAAAGACATAACTGCGGACGAAAAACACGAGTTTCATGAATTATGCAAGCATATCATTAACCTATCCAAAGGATTCAGTGAGGCATTAGTAGAACCTGCAGATACAACTCGTGACGACAAACAGAAAACAGCAGACATCAGATACAAAAAAAATGCTGATACTGATTTCACTGAAATGATTATTGATTGTTCATCTCTGTATCTTTACCGCACATCAAGTGATAGTAGAGTGTTTCATCCTCCTGACGACGAGTCTGTTTCTGGCGAAGCTGGTGAAATGAATATTAGTAAAGATAACTCGCAAGCAGAATTACCCGATGATTGCCCTGTTCCTAACAAGAAAAGTAAGTTTATTGAACCGACCATCCTCAGGGTTCTGAGCAATCCAAACAAAGTCAGGAAGAAGAAAAATAAAAAAAAATAACTGGATCATCTGGTTTTATTCTTTGTTTTTTTTATTTATAGGTAAGACATTGTTTATATACAAGGATATAAACATCTAATTTTTTTTTGTTAGGAAAATTATAGATATTTTAAAAATTAAAACATTGGTACATGAAATAAACAACAAGGACTTATAGCCCAATAATAGTAACAATACACAGTATTGCAATCATAATATCAAATTAAAACTAACAACAAAATGTACAAAATCATATAAATATAAATAAAAAATAACCTAAACTACCTTTACCAATTGTTATTTAGCCACTAATATTAGTGAAGTTACTATAGAAACATAATATATAGATTTTCATATTGAAGGAATCACATCGACTCATTTTTTAATATATTTATATATCTTTCTAAACACAACATACATATATTTAATATCCACAAAGTAAGAACATTTTTAACATGAAATACTGTTTTAACATCGAATGTATACAACAATAATTCAGTAAGTCAGTTGCACTACATTTAATAGGTTTTGTGGTTTTAAATTAAAATTATCTATCTCTAATATTTGTTTGGAAAATAAAAATCCATTATACCGCATTTTAGAAATATTTCAATTTTAAATTAATATTTTAAAACCTGTATAAATTTCAACAAAACCTAATTTTTTATGACATACTGGAGTTTTTTTTTTCATCACCTCAGGACAAAAGAAATTAAATAAAACAATAAAAACTAAGTGAACATTTGTTGTTATAAATTTCAAATGAATTTGAAATTTTTTAAAATACAAATTTATATACACTTAATTAATCTCTAACAATCTTTCTTTCATAATGTTTTTAAACATACACACACATATATATATTAATATATAAACACATTTATCATGGTGATACATGGTATCATATCGAAAACATGGACAAATTTAAATTATAATTCAATATTTAATAAATATTCTTCAATATGAAGATATTTTGCTCTTCAATGGCCGGAACAGCTTAACGCTCCGTACATCAAAGAGAAAAGGAAGAAACCACCGTAAGTTTAGGATTTCACTACAATGACTAAATATGAAACTTAAAACCATAAATTACAATTGGCAGTTGTATTAATGATAAAATAAAATGTACTCATGAAAAAACAAAACAATAAATATAAAATAAATATTAAAAAAAAAAGTTTATGTACATTAAAATACAGGCAACAATTATTAAAAAATTCTAGAGGAATGATGACAAGGAAATTTTCGACATTTATACAGAATATAAACTCATAGGTGTTTAAGTTTGGCGAAATACCTGTCTGATACAAACTACACTGTGATTAACATTAGGTTAGTCACAAGAGTGAATTCATTATGAAGACATCTATGAAAAGAACACCCGCTGTTATTTAGAGAGAATATTTATATTAAAATAAAAGCCATTGGAAGTTCGTGCTTTTCAAATTTGATCCAATGCTAATAATATGACAACAATGGTACATTAGATTTAAGTTAACACTGTTAGGTTTGAATATTGGTCATTCCTTCAACTTGAAGAGTCAAAATTTTTTCAAGCAATCCTCTAATTTTTTTTTTTACTTAAAAAAAGGATTAGGAAACAATTTAAGAATTAGGGATTACTGTAAACATTTTTGTTTTGGCATAATCTTTCAGTAAATAATTTAACATTTATATTGATAAATATCTATTTTTTTAAGTTCTCTTAACATAAAGAATTTTTTTACGATTAGCATTAACTTCCTAATTATTGTTTTATATGACTCATTCCAAAAGGCCATTTGGTTAGACCATATCATCATATTACCATAGACAATAAATATATAAAATAAAAAATATAATTTTTTCGTAAGAACAGTAAGTAATAAAAAGTTACTTCATTATATTTTAGGCTTATATAGTTATGTGTAAATCAATGTAATATTTCTTTTACGAAAATACAACAGCTAATTTGAGAAATAATTTAATTGAAATTGAACACTCCTATATTAATTTTGTTAATTGGTCTTAGAAAGGCATTCCACTGTTAGTAACTAAAGTTTACAGACTAACCAAACAGGCCATAAAAAACAACCTATGAGCAATGTAATGTTGATTTAAACAGGCAAAGAACACCTGCATTATAACTATGATACACACATATGTAACTAAGTTATTAACAATGATGAAGGAGCCGATAAGAGAGACAGTGATAGTATAGAAGACCTACTGCTTGGATGGGAAAAGATTGAGGATAGCGGCACATATCCTCTGAGGATTGGTCTCTGTTGGATAGAGCTGCATCGCTGCAGTTACCTGTTCCTCAGGGAAGATATTGGCCAGGTGATAGTGGAGCCTACGACGGGCCTCGTCGGTCGAGAGCTGTGGGTCTGATGCTGAACATGGAGGCCTCGTCCTCGGCAGGCCTGTGTGTGGACCAGGAGCAGAACTTATTCGAGCGACACTAGTGTGCTGCTGGTGCGCTGCTGCGCCGGCGATATAACCTGCGGTGTCAGCGCTCAAGATCCTGCTAACCCCTTGGTGCTTCCACAATCGAGGGTCCCCTCCGGGGTTCAGAGTAAGCTGACGTTGTAGTTTCTTATGCAGATTTTGGCCAGCAGCGAATGGTGAGGGTTCCACTGGGCAGTCACTGCTACTAGTAGCAACTGATTTCGTTCTTGAAAGTGGTGCTTTTCTGATTGCTTTATCTTCACTGTTTTGCAATGGTAAACTAAGTGATTTTCCTTTCAATTGTTTACCTGTAAAAATAATGTAACATATTTAAATTTATCTAATTAAAATTCATTCTTGAGCCCATAAATTTATAATACATTATCCAGCACGCACAACTAATAACAACTAGCCTCATATTATTTGTATCCTATTACTATACTAATTACATCCTCTGGCTGGAAGATTCCTCACTCGAGGAACAGAAATATGTTTACATTTTTTAAAATTTTACTGACACTGAATTAGTCTACAATGTTATTTGATTTAATAGAGTTATCAAATCCAAAATGTTTGAACAAGAGTGATTCAGATAATAAATACATTCTGGAAAAGCAAAAAGGGATTCTGACACTGACTATAATGTTTATTTATCCAGCGTTGAGGATGCTAGGAAATTAGAATATTTTTGTTGTAATTATGTATGTGTGTAACACTGTTTCTGTCTGCTATAAAAAAGACATCTGGCTTAATTTAGATTGAATTATTAGATTCTTGAGTAACGTAAAAAAAAATTATTTTGTGATTCCAAGTTTAATAAAAGTGCTAAAGTGTATTGCTTGCTTTAATTGAATAAAACACCCACAAATCTTAACAGAGGATAGCGTTACGGCAGATTTCTAATAATTAAGGAATTAATATTAGAATAAACATGAAGACGAGCTTTTAAGTTACAAGTAATTGCCTTAAAGCATAACTGAAACAGCTAAAAACATGAAAAATGGGTAGTATAAAATTCAGATATTAAATTTGTAAATATTATTTATGTTTAAAGCAAGCAGTAATTATTTTAATAAATATTTAACATAAAAAAAAGTTTGTTGCATATCATATGTTGAAATTATGGGGGAAAAAACTTAAAATTTATTTGGATCTCTCTATTTATTGCATGTTATGTTCTTTCATTGTGTGCACTGGAGGGTTAATATTTGCTAAGAACAACACAGAAACGATTAGCTGTATAAGTTACTGATTGGTTACCTGGACTAGAGTCAACAGCTCTGGCTTGAAGCTGTCGCTGTGCGTTCTCGACGAGTCGTTCAGTAATAGTTTTGTGAGGGAGAGTACCTCTCTCAGGATGCTGAAATTTACACTTAGCACCGTAAGTACACTTCTTACCATAAGGACACGGTGGGGCTGGTTCACTACGCCTTACTCGCAAAAAGTTATCCAAAGTTGGTCCGCTACGCCCCAGAGGATCATCTGGAGGCATGAATCTAAAACAATATAATAATTTATAAGAACAAATAATACAACACTTATTCAATGAATCATAAATTGAAAAAAATTTGGAAATTGTAATTGTACTTCATGCTTATGGAACAAACTTTGTATAAATCTTTTACTGTCATAATGATACTGCTGGAAGTCCAGAAATTCTATAAGTCCATTTACACAAAACTTTACAATTATTTAGTTTAGAATGAAAGTGATTGAAAACCCTAGTATGACTATAAATCTGAAGTTTTTAATATATTGGACATATTTGTTAGAATGTGATGATAGAGGAATAAGCCATAATTACTTTTCTTGATTAGATAACTTTCTGGAGACTGATTTGATATAGTTAACGAATTTCTATTATACAACAAATATCCCACAATTGTGAAAACTGAACATACTCTACTTTCATTCTTAATGGGTCATATGGTACTGGTTTAGTCCAAGCCAAAACATTTTTTAATAAGTAAATATCTTAGTCTAATTGCATATATCTTAATTGCTATTTCTTACAAATATTTTTATTGTATTTTAAATGTTGATGTAATATAGTATAATTAACATCTAATACATTTCAAGAAAACTTTTAACCTAAAAATATAGTTTTAAGAGTTTTGTACAACATTACCTATCATTTACAAAGGAGTACATGAGAATTCTCTCTTCGACAACTTTTCGGAACTCAGGGCTTTCCTGAGCAAGATCTCTATAGTTGTCATTTGATACAACTATTCCACCATTAGCAGTGGCGAGCCGTAGAATGTATCGATCATCATAGCAGACCAGTCTTTTTCCAAAGATCAACCTCGAAGGAGTGAATACCAAGAGCCTTTCTCTCTCGAGTTCACCCAGAATTTCTTGATCTGTAAGAGAAATTATATTAATTTTTATAACTCCATAGAGGAAAAACGGGAAAAGAAATTAAATAAAGTCTAATTAAAATAATACATCTTAATTAAGTTGCATTAGATATAGTTAGTTAGATCTGACAAAATGTTACATATAACATACATTAAAAATAACATTAATTTTTTAAATGCAGTAACCAAATGTTATTCTACTACTATATTAAGCTATCTATACTTTAAAACATCTCCCGCCAATTTAGAAAAATTCACTCAAATTAAATAATTTTTTTGTTTTTAATATATGCACTTCTTTGTTTGCCTATGAAAAGTATAGATAAACAGGAAATTTCAAATAAATCCAAATCAGCATACCGGTGATAGGATTATCAGGCCTGGAAGCTTCTTTCCTCCATCTAGGAACAAAGACAGTAATTTCCTTATGACCCCTAGCTCTGAACCAGTCAACGCATATTTTTATCCCTCGACATGAGAAAACTTCTTTGTTTCCATGGCTATAAAAAATGAAAATAATTTTTTTAACTAATAAACTTACATTAAAATAATACTTTAGAAAAATATATTATAATTATTAATTTGTTGTTAATCATTAATAAATTACCTCATAGCAACGTTACTGCCGTCGATTACTACAGGTCGAAGTTTTGTTTCGTCATGGAGAGTGGGTTCATAAGCCACTGGTTCTTCTTCCTCCCAATCACAACTTCCATCAATGCCTAATCCTTGGCCTTGAGCACCAATCTTTATAAGTTCCTGGAACAAAAAATTATATGCAAAAATATTAAAACCATAAAGAAATCATCTATCGATTTATTTACTGCCTAAACATTAACACTTGAACTGTCATATCAGTCAAAATGATTGGTTTTATAAATTTCATTATAGCATAGCTACTTCAGGTTGCATTTTTCTTTTCTACAATTTAATTATAAAATAAAAATAATGAAATGAAGTGATAACAAAAAGTATGCCCCAATGTGGATACTGAACATGTAAGCTAGTTCCTTAAGATCCAACAAGAAAACTACTAATTGTACAACCATTCTTTGAACTTTTACTTTTTTGACACTTTACTTGTGAACATAAATTTTAAACAATAAAAAATTTTAATAAGTGATTGGACAAATTGTATATATATGCCTACATTACTATTTAAGTCAATTAACTTTCTGATGAGAACATATTGTATATGACCCTGTTTTATGTTTAATTTTTGTTTGTAATTTTACAAACAATGAAATGGTATATATATATATATATATATATATATATATATATATATATATATATATATATATATATATATATATATATATATATATATATTTTTTTTTTTTTTTTGACACTATAGACCATGCAGATCTCCGCACAGACATTTTATCCCTTGCGGGGGACAAGGGATCCAGACAGCCTGGATGAGGAATCAACCTTAAGTTGCTGCGAACCATGGTCCATGGTGCAGCGGCAGGCTACCCATTGCTACATAATCAGTGCCTTTGGGGCCAATTGGGCAGTGTCCTCCCCACCGACTCACTCGGGTTCAAGGATAGTGACAAATCGGTTTAGAACCACAGATTATGGCAGTTCGAGGTCAGAGGCGCACGAGAACCTATATTTCTTTAGCAGACCGACCATGGACCAAATCTCTGGCTATCCTGAAAAACCACAAAACGATTCACAATTTAGGTACATGGGGTAGGGTCATCACTCCTACGCCCGGTCTGTGTGAGATATATTCCTCCAGTAGGGCCTCACATATCCGGAGGGGAGATAGTCGCAAACTGCATGGATTTTCTCCGGTAGGCTGTCACCCATCCAACTACTAAACATGCTCAATGTTGATTAACTTTGATTATCTATTGCAAGCGCCTTAGCCCGCTCGGCCATCCTGGCCCCCTGTATATATATATATATATATATATATATATATATATATATATATATATATATATATATATTTTTTTTTTTTTAAATTATTGCCATGGATATAAAAAAACATTTTTCAAATATATTTTTTATATCAACACTAACATCCATACAGAGAAAAAAAAAGGGCCATAACTAGAGACTATGATTTAGAATCAATAAGAAATCATATATTAACTAATTCTAAAGAAAAACCTAAGCTTCTTCTGGTCTGATAAAGATTGGCTAAGTCTGTTTTGACAGTTTGTAAAGAAAGACGTGAACAAAATACACGTCAAATATTGCATTATTCCCTTGATTAACTGAAGGTGCAAAAAGGCTTTTTTTTTTATTATGATTATTAGTTAATTTTAATGATTTTTTAAATATAATTTTATTAAACAGATTTATTACTGTTTATTCTGTTTTATATAATATAAATGGGTCGAAAATTATATTTTATTGTTGTTAAATTATAAGCCTAAAACTTTAATTTTTATTAATTGTATACATTAAAATATACATGTAAACTATCCTGGAATAACCTCTCATGATAGTCAAGCTATCTGAATCTTAGAACTCTGGGAATACACATAAACATGATCTTCAGATCAAACTCAAGAGAGAGGGACATTTTTTAAATTTATATATATATATATTTTTTATGATAGAAAAACATGTAAAGGTGAATAAATATTAATTAAAAAATATTCGGATCAAGATTTTCTGGAACAACTTGCGATTGACGTCAATCTACTTTGAATATAAGACATCTCGAATTGCGAACTTTTTTGAAAACGGTTAATAACCTAGTCTAGTTTGCTGATCAGTAATTATGGACTCGTATCAGAATAACCTAGGATAAGGATTAAGAAAAACAAAGAGTTGCGAGCATCATATGCCTGTGAGCATTGTGTCTGATATTGTGGACCCGATAAAAAAGGGAAGGATTAAGATGGCTCGATTATATGGAGCGTATGAAGATCAATAGCCTCCAAAAGAAACTGATGTACGGAAAGTCAGGAGGTGCCCGAAGAGGGGACGTCCTAGAATGCGATGGTTGGACGACGTTGAGGCAGACCTACAGCAGCTGGGAGTCAGGAGATGGAGATGTGTTGCTGCCGATAGACCTGTCAGGCTATTTGTTAGGAGGTCCATGTTCTTGGAGGGCCTCGGAATTAATTAATCAGAATAATCTGACACGAGATTAAGGAGATGATGGAACGAAGACTACTGAATTAAAAAAGCGCTTTTTTATTACCAAGTAATAATAGATAACTTTTTATCAATAAGAATATATATATATATATTTCAAAATAGCAATAGTAGTACTCACTTTCATTTTTGGTTCATCTTTACAAAAGTTAAAATGAGCAATATAGAATCCATTACCTCCAACAGTTGGTTCTGGTCGGGTGTTGGTCCCAGCTTGGCCAACGCAGCTTGGACCTGCCGTTCGGTGTAACCCAGCTTGAGGGCGAACTCCAGCCTCGTCGTGTAGTTCGTGTCTGCCGTGACGTACTCTGCGAACTCCGCGGCCAGAGTGTCAGAGGTCGTCCTGGAGACTTCGGCGTGCCTCGTGTCTTCTCCTTCATAATGAGTCGTGTCGTCTGAATCATAGCTGCTGTCCTCACCGCCGCAGGCTTCGCGTGTCTCCGTCGGCAGCCAGTCTACGTACCTCTGTAACAAGGCGAAACAATCCATATAATAAAATTCTCGCACTGATTTAATGAGTAATAAAACTAAAAGGGGAAAATGTTTTGAGCAACTTGGAACCTGTTCCAATTATTGAATAAATGTTATTGGCGTGGTACAGATGAAAAGTAGGTATTCTAAATATCGATACTTCGCTCCAGATGGTGGACCGGGCTGAGAATTGTCAACCTGTAACATTATCCCATTCATTGAAATTATTACTGCTCTAGGCAGATCACAAAGGACCGACGTATAAGACTAACATTTACGGTTGCAAATAGGAAGAATCCTGCTTGCTTTGCATCAGATCTATACTCAATACAAACGGTACTGTCGAATAATATCGATTGCATATTACGAAAAGTACAACTATCGTTATCCGCCTCTAAAGGATGTGAAACACGTTACAAGAAGCTGTAATCCACAAAGAAAATTCCCAGAAATAGTTGGGAGCGGCAAAGGGTAACAAATTACGGAAAATTACCAGGCTTTTCTACAATAGCATTCCGAGCATCAGGTTCTTCACTATATGTCATATTTACCAATGATTAATAAAATCTATAAATTATTATTATTGATGTAAGAACATTATAGTTTTCGATTACTCGAAATAAATCTATTAAATCATTAAAATGTATATAGAACGTTAATGATTTTTTTTTAGGCTACATGTTTGCTAATAGTACTGAAGCTTTTCCGACTTTTTTTTTCACCAAAACTTAAATTGTTTAATTATGATTTGGTCAATCGACATTTAGAGGCATTTGGCATAATTCTCTTGCATCGACCACCTCATCGGATCCATCCCCTCTGGAAGTACAAGAAAAATATCCCAAATAATCAATTAGTTCGCAATTGTAACTGCACCTATGATTTTTATAAAAGACTCACTTGGCTCAAAGACTCACTTGGATTTTTATAAAAGACTCACTTATAAAAGACTCACTTGGTTAAAGAATTGGTACAATTTCTATAGTTCATTTGTGTCTAGTTTACAGAGTAAATAAATATGGAAAAGGAAAATATATTCAATGAAATAAAAAAATAATTAATAAAGATATTGTATATTTCTTATTGTTATTTCACTTTCTATACGGAGGCCAACTCCTTTTGAATGGTACTAACTCCATAAATAAAATAACTCCGTCTATTTTTCTTTATTTACAAACATATTATGATTTTGATATTCTTAATTAATTAAAAATAGTCCAAGACTTTTCATTGAATAAATTACAGCTCATTTGATCCAAAGACAGCCGCTAGAAGTGCTGCAATAAATATATATATATATATATATATATATATATATATATATATATATATATATATATATATATATATATATATTGCCCGCTATATTTGGACACTTCCACCGGCTGTCTTTGGATCAAATGAGCGTAATTTATTCAATGAAAAGTCTTGGACTATTTTTAATTAATTAAGAATATCAAAATTATATATATATATATATATATATATATATATATATATATATATATCAATCATCGACGAAACCCCCAAAACTGTGTTCTAGGAATTACGAAACGGATTTAAAATGCACCCACATCCTTTCCACTGACCTTCGATACTGACTGCAAAAGTAGTACGACTGAAAAAAAAAACGTCACGAAAGATTCCATATAATTCACAGTTCTTGTTGGTATCTCATCTCATACATAAGTGTTTACTCTGAAAAAATTATTTTGCAAGCAACAAAAATAAGAGAACAGAAATAAAATGACTTTTCGTGACATATTATCGGAAACTCCAGGAGTACGGGGTTTCCCCCAAAAGGGCGTGGCTTACAAAAACGGTTTGATGAGTTTTCGGAAAAAAACTGAACACTCGCTCGAAATAAGTAGTAAACGTAATTCACCATTTTTAACAGATTACGGTTAAGCCACAGAGAGGGTAATGTGTTTAGCTTGACCGCTTGTAGGTACGAAACGATTTTTTGAACGAACGGCTTAACCGATTTTCAAGTATAATGTCTTAAATTATTCGTTGTGATCTCGTGAATGTTTTGAAATATATTGAGCTCAATATACTAAAGAAATGTTGTATTAGAACTGTTATCCGACTACAACACCAAGTTGCAATATTTATGGGCATCAACTTCACTAACAACCCCCCAATGCGCTGTATTAGATGTGCATGCATAAGTACATCCCGTCCCTTAGGACAAATAGGGTTGTATGATATAAAAGTTGTTTCCGTAGTCGAGGTTTTTATTTTTTATTAAATTAATTTTTTTTAATATAAATATATATTTTTTTTTCTGAGGTTATAATATGTATTCATATATGCTAACTTCAGGAAATATAAACCTTGTAACTTCAATCAACTTATATCATAATAATTATCCAACGTTTCAGATCGTCAGTCTATCCTCAAGAAAAATTCTAATCGCTCAGTTGTCATCATATTTAACGTTTTAGATTTTCATTCCCGTTCGCAGTGTTATAAACTTGATGGTTTATGTCCTCATTTTTAAAAATAAACTTTTTTACGCCATTTTCATAAATGTAAACCGTCCATTTTTTGTCTGCTCATGATGTGCTATCTTTCATTGATGTTTAATAACTGACTATATTAATATATATGACTATATTCATTGTATTAAATATTAATGAAAGACGGTACGGACACATCATGAGGAGACAAAAATGGACAGTGTTACGTAAACATATAAAAAAAGAAGTGTTTTTTTAAATAAGGGCATATAAACCATTAAGTTACATAAAAATATATAAGGAAATGAAAATCCAAGAAGTTAAATATGATGACAACTGAGCGATTAGAATTTTTCCTGAGGATGGACTGACGGTCCGAAACGTTTGATAATTATTATGATATAATAAAGATATTATAGAAGTTAGAAAGTTTATATTTCCTGAAATTAACATATATCAGTAAGTTACTTTAGGATTCTTCCACAGGGACAGTAAGTAAGCTTTGTCCTTCATAAGAAGTTTTCGAGATCCCCCATGATTTACTATTTGAATTAAAAAAGTGGTGGACGATTTTTTCTCGAAATTCTTTACGTTCCTCATAACTATAATTAAACTATTATAAATCTTTGAGTATAATTAAAAAACAATTAAGGAATTTAGAAGAACAATATGTCCTTAGAAATAGGGTACGAATATTTGTTAACAATTAGCATTTACTTTTAGGAAATCTAAAGGCAGAAATTGAGTGAGATATCCATAATTTTATTTCTAGACCGATTATCATCACTCTTCTTCCATGGACAGTTGAGGAATTTAAAAAAAAAAAAATATATCTGTAATAATATAGATATAAGAACATAGTTCACCCTTTGGCTTTCACAAAACTTCAACAATTGCGTAACTAACTTATTATTCTCAGAAAACATTCCATAACAAAGCTGGAATCACAAGCTACCCGGCATACTAAGTTTTAGAGTTTACATCATACTTACATAATCATAAGGAAGTACTTAGCATGCAGTATTCAGCTATCGACAACTTTCATATGAGAATGGATTAATTAATTATAACAAGTGGAAACCCTTATTGAGGTATGGCAAAGTGTGAAAAAAATAAATAAAGAAAACAGTAGACTCTATGTAATAAAAATAGAGATAAACATTTGGACAAAGCCAACGTCCTTGGAAGACAAATATGGAGCGTCAAGTATCTCTTTGTAATACTGCCATTGTTTTGGTTTCTTCAGGAATTTTGACTAAAAAATCTTTAAAGTAGATCTAATGCTCTTTATAGTATGGAAGCTTATAAAAATTACCGAACGATTCAAACATTGTTTTGATTCCTATGTTTAAGTTCAAAAGGGAAGAGCGAAGGAGAATTTATCTAGCTTATGACCCCTATTTATGCCAGCCTAATCGAAACCAAACAAGGCATAGATTTGAAGGATTGCCAACTTATAGATAACGCTAATAAGACAAGGAACGCGATAGTTGTGACTTCCGTGACGCGTAGAGAAACCGGACACGCTACACGTTTCGATTGTTCTCGCTGACGGCTTTCTACTCTCCTTTCGCGGCTTTTAACCATCGCTCCCATTATGATTGCGTAATCAGTTTAAGGAAGTGGAAAAATTGCTGATCGATTTAAGAAAATCGAATATTGCAGCATTAATCATATACTTGAATATTGATTTAATACTCCATCTAGTTCAGTATGATTAGCGATAGTGTAGGACTGCTGGAGAGGAAAGTAAAATATAACTGTTTCCTTGCTGGACTTGTTAGGATGACGACTTCGCGACACAATATATTTTTAGAATAGAATAGAATAGCAGAATAATTTTATTCTGGGTCTCTTAAGAATAACACAATGGAACAAATAACACAGAAACAATATCTGGCCATAAGATTACAAAATAAAGATCAATTAATTTTTACAATATTTTCAATAAAATAATAAGCAAACAATATAAATTCTTGTCTTATATAATAAATTAGATATAAATCTTTTATATGAGAATATCGCTATTGTGGAGCCATATGCTGATGATTAATTTGGTCAAACAAGGAACGCGGACGAAGAAGATGAAGGAAATCAGAAGAATATTTTGAAATCCTTTGTCTACTTTTCAAGTGTGATCCGTTCCTTGATTTCGGAACAAAACACATTTCAGGGAGGAAAAAACGAAAAAACTTAGTTCGTACGGCGCATAGCGCGTGGACAAAAGACATACATGACTTAATAAAGTATGGAGTCATACGCGTGCCGGGTTATCACTCATTATACCAAGTTCAAGTCGATAAACCAATAATCAAAATCACGGCGAGACAATTCGCAAGGTGTCTTGTGCAGAATAAATATAGGTTAGGACAAAGAAACTCAAGAAAAAAAAAGTAGTCCTTGGTTTTCAGCGACAGGTTGTGTGTCAGTTGTAACAGGATCTGCCCACGTACGCAACAATCATTATAGACAGTGTCTCTCCATCAGCGAGCTACCGAGGTTTGGGAATGGAGGCTATCGAAACCTGTGGTAGCATCTAAGCAGACCATCGACAGTAACGCTAGTTCATCCATCCTTAACTTTCAATAGAACGGGCAGAAGGCGTATATTTAAGGATTAATTTTGTATAAGTAACATAACATTCATTAAACTATGAAATATAAAACAGAAATTCAACATAATAAAATTGTTTAGATTAAAATTTTATAAGTATGGTTGTGTTTATAATGTTTAATTTGTGATCAATAAGTTCATTATGGTTGTTCATTTTATTAAATGGGATTCTTATTTAGTTTATAATATTAATCAATATAAATTAAAAAAATGATAGAACCACATTTATTTTACTTACATTTAATTTATTTATTACATTTATTTTATTTACATTTAATTTTACAAAGTCAATATTTTAGTAGTTTTTAACGTTCGGCCCACTTTTACAAAATCATTGGCCATTTTAAAACTCTATTTTCTGTCACCTAAGTCAAAATATAATTAGCATTTCTTTCAATATAAATATATTCTCCATTTCTTAAAAAATACACTATTACTTTCTGAGTGGCATACATTACTATCAACATACAAATTGAGTAGAAAAACAATCAACAAAATAAAAAAAATCTTACAATATGGAGAACAAGAAATGTTATAACACCGAAAGGAAAGACTTAACTAAATGTGCTAAAAAAAAAAAAAAAATACTGGACTCCTGACTTACGGGGTCCGGCTTAGGTAGAAAATTTATTTTTTGTTTTATCATCCATGGATATAAGAAATAAATATTCCTGGCAAAAGGTATTCTATATAAAATGGGTACCTGAACCTTCAGGGAGTGAGAAAGTCGGCGCCATAATATCGCCTAGCAGGGAAACAACTCTTGCCGAAACACTATAGTAGATCCGGTTCTGGCTCAATTATCGCGATACGGCGGAAGACTTGATAAAATAAACATAAGTGTTATTGTATCAAGAAACTACATCCTGAAATACAGTTGCGCATCTACGTATAAATAATCACATGCCATTTCCTCAATTAGATTTAGCGCGTCAATAGACCGATAATAACTGTCAGTTAGGCACTCCTTAATACGTCGCATGTTGATTAAGACTGACACGGTATTTTATTTATTTTTTTGTAGAAGAATAATTATTTCTATCTACGGTCAATCATATGTATATTCATGATATGCCAATTTTTTTAAATCAGAAAAACAAAACATGAACTGACGTAATTGAATTTTATTAAATAATCCACCTCCTTGGCTTCTGTATAATCCTCCCGACGAAGAAGTGTTTTAATTCCCTCGTCTGTAAAGCAAGAAGTTTTCAAGGAAATAAATTTATGGAAGGAATTTAGTATCGCGCAGTAAGTACTAAAAACGTTTCATAAAATGGCCCAAGGTCTTGAAACAACTGAAAAGAAGTAAACGGATGCTCATTGACTTGTTGATCAAAAGAAGACCTTTTAAATCATTGATGCGACCAATAATCATGTTGGAGAACCGTTCTAAACTTGAACTTCGAAGTTGAACTGCTCAATTCACAAATATATATGCAGTTTACTAATTAATAATTTGTTACATCATTAATTTCTATTTTATTAAATCTGCGCCTTTCAAACCAGCGATATGGCTGAGAGAGAACCGTCAGGATCTAGAACCCTGCATTTACTTTCACATGTAGAGGGTAGCACAGCACAAAGCTATAAATTGGTAGGAGATAGTGGTGTAAAGCTAATTTCCTTTAATGCATTTAATTTATTACCTATTGCTGTTAATTCAGGCAGTATTGACAATAACCAAAACAAATTTCTCTCTCAAAAATGATTTGATACAACAAAAAATAGTATTTGATACAGCTAAAGCAAAGTAATCCTAAATATTTTCTTTCCTCTATATTGCCAGGGTACATCAAATAATTTTTTTTCTCAGTATTAGGAAAATAACAATTCATTCATTATGCAGAAAAAAAAAAAAAGTATCTACTAACAACTGTTTCTAAAAGAATTAATCGTGAATCCTGGATAATTCATACGAATATTTCGTACACTAATTCCAGTAGAAATAATCTTCGTCAGTAGATATTCTTCTTCGCAAATATATACGTCTTTCTCCAGACAAGTATAATCACCACGACCTTCTCTATAGCAAAACAATAACGCTAAACTGCTGGAATTCTACCTGTTGCTTCCACCTCCTGACCGCACTAATGAACCATGCGGAGGTCGGGGAATACCGCTGGAAAGCCACAGCGAGCGGTCCTCCTTCGCGATGTAGCAGGTGTAAAAGAGACGCCAACAAAAACGTTCGGCAACAGATGCCATTGAATTAAAAACAGATTAGTTTGGATTAATGATAGAAAAAAAAATACGGATTAATTAAGAAAAATAAATTAATAAAGATTTACCATGGAGATGTGCAACCTGATTTGTAAAGCACGACAGTGGTGAGTAGAGAAATTACTCATGTCTAGAATATATGTTAGAATGTCCCGAGACACCGTTTCACATGCCTCAGAAGATTATAGAGGATCAAGTAGGAAGCATGGTAAGAAACTATTCAGAGTGGAGTTCATAATGGAAGGACAGGTAATCTATTTCGTGCAAGAGCCGCAAAATATGGGACATTTAAGGTCATCATGGATAATATCATTAATGACACAATAAGGAGCATTCAGGATTTTACGAAGGATTTAGATCGTAAGGAGGAATTTTAGATTGGTCATGGGAGGAATTCGATGGATTAGTAGAGACACATAGTTCATATCCATATGAACAAATATTCATGTAAATGAGTTGACCTTAAAAGGCCATCTTCTTTTCAGACAGTTCGGGGGATTATTAGGAACTAATTGGGAAACAAGGTTGAAAGTAATATAATTGTAGATTTTTCAATAGAAGAATAGGTGTTTATGATTTCTCAACATAGATTATGATGAACACATCTGCAAACAAATCAGTGATAGAGAGCCCTCTATAAGAAGCTTGCTTTCGAGGTCTATTTCTCCCCCCTCTTTAATTTTTTTAAACCAAGCTTGTCTATCCCTTGTAACATCTGATTTCTTCTCCGTTAATTTCCCAAATGGTGTTCAGTTATAACCTTTCATTTATAAAAATAGTGCAAAAATGCAAGTTTAAGGCTTAGATCCACCATTTCGTGGTTGAAAATCGCTGAGACTTAATTAGTTGATGGGAAGTAGCATTGAAGATAATATTTATATAAAAAATAAAGTTAAATAATAATAAATAAATAAATTATAAAGTTTTGAAAGTTGGCGATGGCTACAGCCTTAGTACTTTCTCCAATCTGCTTTCTATAGTCCGACCTTCGACAACTTCTCCACCGAGCCGGATCTTGGGCCTCCTCTATTTAAGGTTACACCTGACGTCACGGCCACCATATCTACACCATGCCCCTCAGTTCTTCGTTTGCCACTTCTCCGCATTTCGGGAAAACTGGGGTTCCAAACAAAATCAATATGGACCCTGATGACAAAAGTCATAGTTGACCGTTCCGATTCTGGTTTATAAAAAATCCAATCCCTCTAGGCTCCTCTTTCAGAAATATTTTGAAAAAGAAGTACTAAAAATACAAACAAAAACGAAAACATAATTATTTTATCTGTTGGATGCCTTAAAATAATAATTAATATTAAACATTGATTAAAATTAAAAGTATAAACTTTTATAAACTAATATAGGATAATCTATTATCCGGTTAACCTTAAATCTCGATTATCTAACTGTAGACAAGATACAATATTGATTAGTTTTGGTCATTTTTATAAAGTTTTTTTAGTTTCTTAAATCTTAATATTTTAAATTAAAAAAATATTGCTACAGACATTTTTAAAAACAACTTTAAAAAATGACCAATAAAAATGATTAAAATCGCATTAACTCATAAAGTAGGAGAATCAATATATGCATACTTATTTTAAAAACTGTAATTTGCCACGCATATTCATACAACGCTGACAATTGAAAAATAAACAACCATCGCAGGTGAGTAAGACAACTCAGCATGATTCAGTCCGTTGTCAACTTCCTTTCGTTGGGTATTTTCTCCTTTGTTTTATTTTTATTTATATTTTTAAGTGCGTCGTTATTTTATTTATAGCCATGGTCTAGGTGTGTACGCTAAGAAAATATTTGTTTAAATAACAAGGAAATTTTTCATGATGATTTAAGAAAAGTCTTAATTTTCTTAAGCGATTTTAAAAACTTAAAATCTTTATCATAATAAAGATTATTCACTAGAGAAAAATTGACGGCCTTTTCGCCCCTTCCACTCCGATGGTATGAAGAGGGTTTCGGCAAAAACACTTGAGTCTAGGAGCGTCCAAACTTTAAATCCGGCTTTGTATTTACCGTATCTAAAATTTTTTATCAATGGTATATTGTCTCATAAAATATTAATGAAAATAATCTGTTCATAAATCATAACAAGGGATTCACATTAATGAGCATTAGCGGAAAGTCTGAGGAGGAGTGCTTTACTGTAAGGTTGTTTAGTCACCCCATAATATGAATAATTATATGCCATGGACGCGACGTCCATATTGCATTGATACCTTACAAGGATATCAATAAATTAAAACTACGGCCCCTAAATATTATGTTGAACTCAGAAGTATATTTTTATTTTTAAAAGTTATTCGGTATGCTCAAAATGCGTATCCTTTCACTTCGTCGTCATGCACAACATGTTTACAAGCAAACCGCTATACTTTCAAGTATTCATTCTTTAATATCAGTATCCAGTTTGATTAAAATATTTAAATTCTATGGTCACAGGGAATAAGTTGGTAGTCGAAAAATGGTACTCCTGAGTAATGTATGTTGTGATCATCAATGTGCAGAAGGTTTGGGAGATGATCACAACATACATTACTTAGGAGTACCATTTTTCGACTACCAACTTGTTTCCTGTAACCATAGAATTGTCCTTTTAATGACAAAAGTATAATGTTAAATATATTTTTAACATATTATCTTATCTCTCAAATGGTATAGTTCAGATTTATTCAATATGAATATATTCAGAAAAAATATTAACTTATTGACGAAATAAAAGAAGTAGATCCTGGTTTATAAAAAAAACCTCACGCCTCTAGGCTGCTGCCCCCTTTAAGAATTTTTTGAAAAAGAAGTACTAAGAAATACAAACTAAAACACAAAAACGAAAACATATAATTATTTTACCAGTCAAATAATATCAAGTTTTTTTTAATTAATTAATTAAAATGTTCATTATTTTCAGCTTAAATGGTTAATTTGCACAAAACAAATATAAATTAGACTGATTCGCTAATTAAACGGTGATTTTATCTAAAGATATGGCAAAAGCACTAAACAAAACACGGAAGTTAACAATGCTACAACATAGCCATTGAACGTTATCTTCACCTCTATTTATCATGGCATAGAAAAAGGCGGGAAATTATTAATGACAAAGGCATGTATAAATTGTAGTTCCGCTAAAGTCGAGAAAAGAATGGTTTTTCACACTGTCTCGTAATACCGCCGAGCGAAATAGGATATGTTTTGATTTATTCAGAGTTATAAAGTTGGCACCGAACCAAACAAGCATGACGCCATGCTCTACTTCAAAGAAATATTCAATATTTGGGGCTTAGAAAAAAAAAAAAAAAAAAAAAGCAAGTTTAATTGACTTAAAATATTATTGAACAATTAATTGAACTTTGATGGTCTAAATATTTGTCCCGGAATATCTTTTTACAAATCCAAGACGCTGAATTGGTCACTAACTATCTCTAAAGTTAGATCGCGTCGAAGAACTTGGTGGTGCTTAAAATTACAAAACCAGAAAAAAACCAAGCTTTTGTGCTTGTTTGTCTTAATTCATCTGACATAGTGAAGAAAGTAAAATTTTGGTCCGACTGTAATTTTTTTTTATAAGTTATGTATAAAGGTTATAAGTTCTATTTTAAGAAGCACTTATTGATGTTACATCTCCATTCTTTCCTTTTCCGTGTTAATCAATAATGAAGTAGACTGTATATTTATATCTTCAAAGCCTTTGAAGCCACTCAACTGCTTACATTTGGACTAGATCGAAACCCAGCAAGAACTTACATCAGGACATTACCACAAAGAGAAAACATGGCGACAACTCCTCCCATTTAAGAAGGACGAAAATATCATTCCAGAAAGAAAACCACTGCCTGAGCAATAAAAGACCCCTTTTGATCTTCCCAGAGGGCTTTATGAAATCTGTCCCGAGACGGAAATATCGCCTGTGACCTTGGGGCACAACCTACCATCTCCCGCCCACGGGCAAATCGATAGATTACATACTTCCTCTAACAGGCTTACGGTAAATGTCCTCAATTCGTTATCATAACGTTGTCACGTTGCAAGGTCTTATCATCAGCGACGTAACGTACGTGTCATCCAGAACAACTGATCCTGAGTGGGCCAATTTTCACAAACATGTCACTACTGTTAGACTTTTCGTTAAATTGAATTTAAAATAGATTATCTAATCCGCAGAGAATGAGAACGAATTAATGGATTTTTTTTTCAAGTTGTACTCTTAGAGGACCATAGTGACAAACGTAAAGTAGTGACTATTTTTGCCCCGTGTAAACTTCAAGCAATATTGTTGAAATTCAGATAACTAAAACAACCTACAATCTCCCATCATCGTTATATTTATTTTTTCTTCTTCTTCTGTTACCTACTTCTTCGCTCTTGAGCAAGCATAACGATTACTGCGAACCTTATCCGTCAGTAAATGCCACATCAAGAAGGAAGACGACAAGGAGCCTCGGGAATTCTCAGGTGATTTCCAAGAAAGGTGGCAACGGAAGCTGTGAACCACAGGAGAATTTCTCTTCACTGTAACCGAGGAGCATATTCTTCTTGATCCAAGACTTGGAAGATTGCCAAACTGCCTGATATTCACAGAAGCCTTTGAGCATCAACTCACATCTACTACAGAGAGGGCTTCTTTGTCCGTGCGTAACCAATTGAAGTTAGACCCTAACGTATATTGCAGATAGTGAAAAAAATAAATAGTCAAACAGGATTGGAATGATAAGTGCTCTGATTATTTTTATTATTTAAAGCTTTAGGGAATCTAAAAATTGATTCAAATAACTGAATAACTGAAATAACACTGGCAAACAAACCGGAGGTGGTACTTTACTTAAAGATCATATTAGACTTTCATCAAAAATTATATTAAAATATAATGTAAAATATCTCAAATTTGGTAAATAGGACTTTATATTGATATGAATGTATTTATTAGATTTTGGTTAAAATTGGTGAGCCGAAAAGGGTTCTTTACTTGAAGGTCATAATAAACTTACATAAAAAAATATATTAAAATTAAATACAAAAATCATATGTTTCGGTAATAAAGGTTACAAACGCGATTTGGTTTCCAATCCAATTAAACGTTTTTATTACTTGTTTTAAGTGTAAAAATTGATTATAAACTGTTTTTTTCTCCCATTTGTGAGATGAACAAGTCCACAGACAGTTTTAATTTTATCACAGAACACGAAGAAATCTCTTGGAAATTTCAGTTATCACGAGACCTCCAGAAACTAGAGTATGTCTGTGTGTCAATAGCTGGATGTCGCGACGCCGAGTATCGTTTTTAAGATACTGCAATCTTCGGAAACTAGTGACCAAATTCAGGACCACTTTTTGAGCCAGCGATTTATAGTTTAATAGGCGTACAAGGAAGTCATGCGTTGTCCACGTCAGATATTTTAAATAAATGTCTATACCATGTAATAAAAAAAAAACATATAATTTTGTATATATTTGTTAACATGTAATTCATTACACACCGCGTAGTGAAGGAACGCACAAGTCTCATCAACGTTTAGTGAAGCGTTCCGCTGGGTATGGGTCAATGAAACTTTCTGGGAAGTTCCTGCCAGTTTGGCCCGATGGGATAGCTAAAATAATAATGCGCCATTCTGGATGGTTCGACGAAGTTTAAAACGCCCTCTCTCTGAGGTAAATTATTATCCGGAGGTAAACATATCTCCCAATCTGCTAATCGGATGGAGACTCATATTAGGATTCACGGATCAAGTTGAAAAATAAATATTTACGTCTTTATAGGGAAATGGAACATAAAAAATCTCAATAAAGCTGATTGATTAAAATAATCCATAACTAAAACAGACCGATTTTAATATACTTATCAACTTATATAAGCTTGACATAAAATCTGCCTTTGGTAGGCTCAGGACGGTAACAGAATGGCAGAGCGCGGATTGATTAGTGCCGGTTGCAGTGTATAACGGATTCCGTCCACCCTAGGATAGGGGTCGTTCTTCCGCTAGCGGCGTTGCCAGCACGGCTTCTTCTACATCTACGTCTTCTGCAGGAGGTGCTCCAGTTTAGGAGCAATTTGTCATCACAAAGCATACTTAGTAAGTTCATTACTAGAGTAGAAACGAAGTCTGTGAGTAGATCCCTAAATCATTATCTACCTAAATACGCATCTTACAAAAAATGTTGTTCTTTCTATTCTAAAAATAGACTAAATTTGCTACAGTTTGATACCAAATTGAGTTTTTTATCTTGAAAAGTTTTGGAGATACAGCTCTTCAGAAAGAGTCAAATTCTAATTCTACATGGACTAGTCAGGCTTAGTAAGAAAAAAACGCTTTGGCTTCTCGATCATCGTGTTGTTAGCTCAAATATTCTAAGGTTCATGTGATAGAAAGTGACGTCCTATATTTTGAGGAGATAAGCCTATTAGATGGTTAAAATATAATATTGTAATATTAAGGTAAAAAAACGAAAAACTTGGTTTACCCCTATTATATGACGGTCCCCAAGCAGGTTAGATACAAAGTAAAATGTAATAAATAAAATAAATGGGAAAAAAACTGAAGATGATGACAGTTTGGTTCGAAACGTCGGCTTGTATTATAATAAAAAATACTGACTGATTCCTGGCTATATATCGACGCCATTTTTTGAAAAAGGCGTAAGCCCCATATAGTAAACTTCACAGGAAACACATGAAACGTTTTTTCTCCAAATACTAATATATATTTTTAAAATTTTATTTTTCATCGTGCACAGTAGGACCATATTTAGATGGCAAAACTTTTATAATTAGAATATATTTCTAAGACTTCTAGCATTGGTCAAGGCCAGAGTGATGACTTTGAGTCGTAAGTATTTGGTGCTTCCATTATCAAGAGCAGATTTTTAGACCATTTTAATTTTTTTTCCATGATATTTCGTGAGTGGGAATTGATAGAGGTGGTGTTTACGTCTCGTGATAAATTGAAACCTAAATTTCGGATTTTTGGCGCTTAAGCCATTTTTAAAAAACGACGTTGATATTATCCATACCATGATACTTTTAACTAAGCAGAACTTCACTTACAAGGAAATATGATACGCTCTCGTGAACTTAAAAAAATTATTCATTAATGAGAGTAAAAAATATATAAATAAGTGACTAACTAAATAGCACTACAGCCCTTGTTGGGCCTTGGCCTCACGCAGAATTGATAGCCATTCCCGCCTTTCTTCCGCCTTCTTTAATAAATATACAATAAAATAAAATAAGTAAAAAATTTCTGGTGGAAGAGATTCCAAAACAAAACCTCAAGTCTCTCAAACATCACTTAATAACTAACAACTCAACGTTTCGCCAATTCTCTTCAGCATTTATGTTATCTCGAATCGGTAATGATGCCTGGATTGTTGAAACATTGATTGCCTAGTTATTTATTAATATTTGAGAGGCTTCAAGCTTTGTTTTGCAAAATTATAATATTCAGATCCTTATTGATCCTTATATTCAGATCCAGATTGAATTATTTTTTAAAATATTTCTTAAATTCCGTCCATTCCTTTTAAGATTAGATCAGTTAGTAGAACTAAGAGCTTGTTTGCGAACTTGAGTCCAAAAAAGTAATTTAAAAAATGTTGTGTCTTTGACTTTCGACCCAGGACTTCTCGTTGGCTTAAACTACGAAACGGATTTCGATTAGACCAATTATCAAAAAGATTTATGATTTTTTTAATTATGTTTGTTAAAAACACTATATTGTATTAAAAATATTATATTACGGCCATGTTATATACTTGGATGTTTAAGGAAAAATTTACTACATAGGGACCATCAGTTGAAGGTAATGGAGACCCGAACTTGCAAACACTGCTGTGTACATAATGTCGTCTCCCGCTATACAGAACGTTCCATAGCGAATATCACAAAAATTGAACTTTGCTTATATTAATTATATATACTGATATTATTATATATATATATATATATATATATATATATATATATATATATATATATATATATATATATATATAAGAAAAAAACAATAATCATAATAAATATCTCATTTCACCACCATTCAAGTGATGGTGGATAATCTCCAGGAAGTCCAGTATAAAATTCTCAGCCAATATCTATATACTTCACGTATGATTAATGAATATGAAAATAGATATAAAAGTGGATTAAAGCTCAATAAAATTATAATTTTATTTCGATTTTCTGTTGGAAGGATCTTAGCTGATTCTCCGACTAACGCAATTTATTTTTTTTTTTTTTTTGGTTTTAAATGAAATGAAAAAAATAAAAATGCCAACTTTTTAAAACAATCTAAGATGACCTATTTTTATTATTTATTATTTTCTCACAAATTATTCCATTAGAAACGGGGCGATTACGAAGCGCCATTTTCACCGAGAAAGTAAACTTTCACCCAGTAGTCAAGAAGCCTTATCTACATGTTGAGTAGAGCCCAAATTAAAAAAATTAAGAAGAATGGTAAAAAAAAAAAATAAAAAAATTCGAACAGACCAAACAGCTGGGCAATGAACTAGGATGAAAAATAAGAATTTTCTTATACGAATATGAACAACAAACAGGACAATAATCTTACATTGACAAATAGAGATATCAAATTGCAAGATAAAGATCACTTGGAAATGGGCAAGGATAAGCCCGAAATGTGATAAATTGTAAATAAAGTGATGAAGTATATAGAGGATATTTTCCTGAAATTTAATAACTTTAAAAGTCGTATATACCCTTCTGAAAACTGAAGTGAGGTTTTGAAATGTTTTGGAAAAATTATTTCCAGATCAGTTTTTTTTTTTTTCAATTTCAAATTCACACCTGCAAAATATAGCACAATTAGGATTGGTGCGCAAGGATGTGGAGGCGTCATCCCCTATAATAATTTGAAAACCAAAAAAGTTGGGAATTTTGAAAACCAACTTCAAACTGCGAAAATCGTGGTAAACTATTCAACTCAAAAAGTTACGAAATTTTAAAACCAATACCAATACCTTTTGAGTTAAGAAATTGGGATTTTATTGGTACAGTGTTGTGTTTGAATAGAAAAAAAAAAATTATTGTTGTCAAGTGACAATATTCGCAACTGGTAAGTGAAAATTTCAAATACAAAAAAATTGGAAAAAATCACAATATTTCATAATACAGTTGGGAAAATTAAAATATTTGATATAGTTTTGAAATTCGGTCAAAGAATTGTTGGAAAGTTTTTGATTTTTCCTCCTCCGATAAATTGCTGTAGCAACCTTCCTTTGGGGGAGGCAGTTAAGTACAAAGTGGAGAAATTTCCAGGACTTGAAACAAACTAATCAAATAAAAATTACGTGCAAAATTAAAATAAAATAAAAAATCACCAACAAAGTGAAGCACACATATCACACAGACTAAAACAATTTCAATGATTGACATTTTTGGTAAAATAATTTGTTAAAATACTTTTCCATAATGAATCTTTGAAATCAACCAAGAAAAATATATGTTTAGTAAAATTTGAGATTTTTAGTTTCAACATACGTAAAACCCAAAAGGTTTACGTTGATTAAAAGTTTCATACGCCCACATCTTGGCCATTTATGAATATAAGAGGAAAAATATAAAGTATTTTGGAATCATTATACCAAAGCTAACTGAAACAAAAGATAAATATAAATTTTTTAATATTTGGAAATAATTAATTATAGCGTAATAATTAGCAGCGTTTTGAATTAAAAGTTTATTCAGATTAGATAAAGAAAGTAAGGAAAGAGTAATATCAATTAAGGGAACTCGATTCATTACATCGAATACTTTATAAACAAGAGAATCCAGCCAATTACAATTAAAATCAAGAGACGTAAGCATTTTCGTCTGCGGATCCAAAATAAACAATTAATTGTTAGTATTTGTAAATACTAATTTGATCGAGGCGGGTGATAAGATTCACCCCAATGTAAATTGGACTAGCTCAGCTAACATTCACTGAAAGCAAATATCAGATAATGAAATCGTTTTAATGAAAGAGATAAGATTATCTTCATAAATGGCCGAGTTAGAGGGGTATAAAATCTCCAATCGGCCGCCATTTTGATGGTGGTGAAAATGGTGGATGGGAATGTCGAGTTCCGAGAATCACTCTTGGAGGTGACCGGTGATTTTGGAGCCAAATAAAAAAATTAAAATCGGTCCAACCGTCTCGGAGAAAGATAGCGGATGATACACAGCCTTATTATCATCATTTGTTTGATTTTTTTGGTCGATTACAAAGTTTCATCATTGAAAATAACAAACCCAAATATTCATTAATTGTTTATTAATGTTAATAATCAATAAACATTGTTTATAATCACAGATTTCCCTAAGAAGGATACCTTTAAGTAAATTAAACTAGAAGACTTATACAGCTAAATTGGCAGTTTTGCATCTGGTCGACTCTTATCGATGTACAAATTACGAATATTCACTATTTTAAACAATAATAAAAAATAAAATAAACAAATACTATAAATTGTCAAGAATCAATTTATTTTTTGTGGTTTTCCTATAGCAACTTGCAGTGGTTTAGTGGCTGTGAACTTGACGAAACCCGGATTCGATATCCGGTTCCTTCAAGGAAATTGCCAAAGAGGTTGGAACTCGAGGTTCAATGAACACTATCTTCTTTATATCCTACATAAGTTTTAGTACGAATCACCTAACTACAGTAGCACACTTTATCGTACCATTATTTAAAAGTATATGATTAATGAACCAATGGGGTAACAGCAATTTTTATATATTTTGTAAAAAAAAATCTTTCTTTGTGTGGAGACCGTACTGAGAAAAGGTACATCTCAACTTAAGTTTAAAAATATCAAATTCATTCTAGAATAAAATCATAAGCGATTCGATTTAAAAATCACTTACAACCTATTGTGTGCGACAATACATCGCCAAGGATATTTCGCACGATTAGGATCAACCTTGTGGATTAATATTGTTTTTAAAATCAAAAGAATCCTTTGAAGGTAAGGCATCCGTGGTTATGGTTTTATAGGCATCCATACACAATCCATGGTAATGTTAGTTCGTATTCGTAAAAAGACAGCAAATATTAACTCTTTGACCCAGAAAATAATTAAATAACATACAAAAATCAAAGAATATTCTAATATCATGAAAGCATTTGACATTCGATAATGAATGACATTATACAAAAAATTCCTAATATTCTTCATAAGAGATTATGTAGTTTTGAACAATATTAGCAAAAATATATTCGTTACGAGAAGCGAGAGTAAAGAAGTGGGGCCAGATTTTCTTCATATCCTTTCTGCCACCAGAGCGAGCAAAAAGTGTTCATTCTACCAACTGTTACAGGTAATATGTTTCTGTTTTGATATAGAATGTTTTATCATAGCAACATTTTATTATTACAAAAATAATTATATATTTACGCCATTTAAGGATTAATAAGCCAATTCAATAAGCAAGTTCCTTGTCAAAAAATCAAGATAAACATTAAGGAAAAACAAATATTTTTATTTATTTACTTTTTTTTTAATAAACTGGATACTTTTTAAAAAAATATACCTACAGCAATCATGCCTTAAAATATACGGAAAAAAATATGTTTTAAATATCTGGGCGGAAGAAAGATGGGACAAAAATTTAGAAAGATGCACAACTCGGAATGGAAGGATGAGAACCAGAAAATGTGTGTTTTTTAAAATAATAATTATCATTAAAATTTAATTTTCAACTTTTAAATTTAAAAATTTAATTTTTTCAATAAATGAAGATACTTCGAGTTTTCGATGTTTCGTGGAGCTTCGAAGCTTAAATCCGTCAAGTCTAAATTGGTCTGAAAATAATCATGTAAATGAGCTTTCTTGTAACAAACTTCAGGTTTGGAACGTTTGTTAAGTAAATGCTTAAGCATTCCGAGCACTTTTTTATCATTTCAGTCTTGTGAGGATACGCTATTATATTTTTGAAGTAATAGTAATAGAAAGTTTTTTGACAGGATAATGGAGAAATCACCCATAATCAGCGACGATCCCGTCGGTAAAGGTCTGAGGGGTTAGAGTGAAACGAAGGTGGGAGCATTGCGATGGTCTCGAAAAAGAAGGGTTGGATGAGGTTCAATGGAAGGAGTTAAATTAGTGATTGCCAATGATTGTTGACGGTATAGGCATCGAACCTTTAGATCCTTGTACAATATTATTACATATATATATATATATATATATATATATATATATATATATATATATATATATATATATATATATATATATATATATATATTATTAATTTTATAATATTGTTATACAATTAAGTACCACTGTACGATCTTCAAAAAAGAAGTTACATAATTCTTATTATAACAGATGCCGATATAATAAGAATTATAACCTAAAACTTCGCCAACAAGGGTATGCTATCGAATTTATAATGTAAACCATAAAAAATATGTTCCAAATCCATTGAGGAGGAACTAGAAGAAGGATGTTCCCAAATCCAGGTCGTAGATGTGGAGGTGGCTACCGGATGCTGGTGGAAGAGAGAGAGGAGTGGATATATCCGGGTGCTTGCCCTAACTGACCCCGATCCAGGGGGCACTTCCGCTCTCCTCTTATTTTTAGACCTACACCTGCCCTTCCTCGGCCGATGAGGAGCGGGAGTGCTCTTCCAGGATTTAGGGGTAACTGGAAACGAACACGATGTGGAAGAGAATCTGTCGTTCAAACAAACAAAAAAAAAAAAAGAAGTAACTGATAACGATAATATTTATTGAAAGCAAAAACTCAAAAAAATAAAAACACTAATTGGAATCTTTCAAAGTTACGCCAATTCGGGCATCATCAGGACCCAGTGGCGTACGCAGGAGAGAGAGGGGTCAGAGGGATATATTCCCTTCCCGAAGTATCCAAAAAATTTCATTTTCATACCAGCCTACATAAGATTTGTATTTTGAGTAAAATTTTCGATAATTTTAACAATAGTTTTTGATCCAATTTTCATGCTAATCCTTAAATCTTACACCAAATTTGAGGGTTTAGATTGGAGACAGTTGATTACTTGGCATTTTCATAAATCCTCTTCCACGAAAAAAAATTATATCATCCTCCGAAAAAAAAATTATGCGTACGCTCCTGATCAGGACAGAAAAAACAAAAAATCAAATCTACGTAGAACACATATATTACATCTGACTTTATTTTCCTAAAAGAGGCAAATCCAAATATACTATATAATATGTAGAATATGATGCATAATGTCTAATTCAAATATTACTCTTTATTAGTTCGACATATCGTTAATTTGAAAGTAGAGTGCCACAATAAGATTATTTTTATTTATTTTTTTTCTTGGAAAGCTTCTATTGACGTTTGTGAAATCATTTGTTTGAGAAAAAACGTCCGATTTTAAGTTTCAATTTTGACCGCAATAAAAAATTATTTTTAGTTTGGCTATTATAAGGTTACTAGTCAAACATACTGGCTTCCTTCAAACTGTGATTAGAGAGTATCCTTATAGAGACTTTCCAATATATATAAAAGATAAAACAATATTAAATTATTTTTATTTATTTATATTTTTTTGTTTTCCTCAATATTATTATTATGTATTCTACTCTTCCGGTCCAGCTTTCTCTCACTCTTTTTTTGTTTTTTAATATTTTCTGTTCGGTGGATTAGTATGCTGTGTGAATTAGCAACTCAACAAAGTTGAGCAGCTACTCAATTTTCCGATTTTTCTCCTGTTTTCTAGTTAGATGGCCAAAAGGTATCAATTTTGCTTCTTGTATATTTTTCAATCGGACTTTTGTGTTGTTTTTTTTTGTTATTTTTTGCTATATTTACGGCTCAAATTAAGCTTAATAAACATACATTACGTCAAATTTATTTATATGTTAAATTTATGCATTAAACCAAAAATTATTTCGATCAGAAGTAAGTTTCACAAGGGTGATTCTCAAACTGAGGACCAATTTCAGCAGAAAAAAGTTTGAAATTTCAACTATGTTCTAATTTCCAAAAAAATTGTGGTGACCTCTGGGTGACTATTGCCATTTGAAAATATGCCTTTTAAAGATAAATCATCATATTCAGACTTTTTTTTTTAAATATTAGACCTATGGCAATTACATGTTTAATTATCACAATCATAATTACATATGGTAATTACTATATTATTAAATTAATAATAAAATTAATTTTGAAATAATCTCTTTAATTTTGATCTCTTTCTGGCTATTTCGGTTTCCCCATGCTAATTACATTCAAGGTATATGTTTCCAATAAAAGTCCTTCTGTACAGATGAATGCATATTATTTATCATTAATTACAAAACAAGAAAGGCGTAAATAAAATTTCAAAAACTTACAAACATAAATAATTATTTATTTAAACATAGATAGGGTTATCTAATATCAAACATAAACAAACCACTCTATATCACCCATTCAAAACTAATTTTTAATAAATTTTGATCTCTTTCTGGCTATTTGGATTTTTCCTCCGAAGAAGTTAGTAAATTTTACATCAAGAAGTTATTTAAAAATCTACGGTAATTAAACATATAATTTTTTTTTTTAAATCAGCGGATTCGATAAATAATGAGCTAACTTTTTTTCATAGTTCTTTTCAAGAGATTAAAAAGAAACAACAAAAAACTTATAGAGAATGCGAAGTATAACAAAATATAAAATTTGATAATACAAAAACAGCTTGTCACAGAATTTTATTACCCATAATTGAGACAGTATTTTTTTCTGAATATAAACTGTTTTAGTTACACACTAAGTCCAGCGAGGTTCACAAACTCGTGCCATAACAAGAGATTATTAATTTTGGACAGCCAAGGTCAGGGTTACGTTCAAATATAATTTCAAAAGGTCAACCAATGTATATATATCTCACGAGAGACTATGCAGTACAGTAACTATATCTATATACTTTTAAAAGACGTCAGATTTGACACACACAAATTTGTTCTTTGCAAGCTACCACTGCTTTATAAGAAAAAACTAACTTTAATTTTGTCGGTTCTTCTATTGTTTGATCACAGTATCTACTTATTTCAAATTTTCAAGAGCCATTTTTTCGCAACAATTATGTACGAAACATACTAACAAAAATATTCTGGCTATTATTGTAGAATCATCCAATAAATGTCATACATTAATGTTTATACTAATATAACATAAATAATAATATTGCAACATAATTTGAAAATTTGTAAATTATGGAAGCTTTGATTGTTGAATTTCCATGCAATGACAAACTTTTCGGTGTAATGATTTTTTTTTTTTTGGAAGCTGCCCAAACATCTACCAAAATTAGGGCATTCACACGGCGTAAAACGCTTATTATATTAGGCATAAACCAGGATAAATTCATATATCTGAAAAAATAATTTTTATTAAGTGCATGTTCGGAGTAAGTGCGTAATTGTCTCGTTAAATCAAAACTCTTGTACTGGTAAGAGCTGCCCTTCATGAAGTCTAAACACTGATGTATCAGAAATAAGCCACAAAAGTTCGCTAAAGTGAAGTATAACGAATTGTAATGATACTAGTTCCAATCTATTGATAAAGCTGTGTCTTTCAACTTTTACTGTATAGCTGTATCGGTGTTTATCTACCAGGAGGCCTTATGTTTTTTTTTTGTTTTTTTTGCCGTAAGCGGAATCTACCGAAGCTGTTCTTCAAAATGCTTTGTGATTTACATTTCTTGTTTATAGTTTTCTATTTTTTAAACGCTTTTCCGCAGACACCCAGCAAAGTATGATAGTAGGGGCAAGTTCAGACCTCTATTGTGAGACAAGTGTGCGTGATGTACACCCAACCCAGCCTTACATCATGTTTTGTCCAGGCAAATAAGGACTAGCGAGTAAAACAAAAATTATTTTTTTCAATTAATTTATTCAATCATATTCCACTTCCCACTTTTATAACTCAATGAGGATTGTAAAATATGAATCTCAGACAAGCTTTAACTATTTTCAGTGTTTACCGAACTATTTTATACTTGCCCCAAAACCACTCCTACTTGAATAATTAGTCTTCAACATACGTCGAAGACTTAAAGCAGAGGCAAGTGCATACTAGGTACAATGAAATTGAATTATCAATCTGATAGAAATGAAGGTGATTGAAACATTTGGACTTAAGTCGCAAGTATAGTAGGCGAGTAATTTTGAGTGTTGAGTTGATGAGGTCACCACTCACATTAATATAATTTGCAACATATTACTGTACATAATACCTTCATTCACGAAATTGCTATTTTATAGTTATATATTCTTCTTTGCAATAGCCGTTAATTGCACTTTAAGCAATTCTACGCATTAAAAACCCCGCGAGTGTTCAACAGACACGGCATCTGTTCGATTTTATTTCTCATTTTTATCTTCTGTGCCTTCCTTTTTTTTATTATTGTTATATTGTACCTAAATTTGTTTTTGCAATTATTATAAAACCAAAATCGGTCTAAAATAAGTGAAACCTATATCAATACACCAGCCTCCCAATGGAGAACTGCATTCTGACGTATGCATTGTTATTCGGTTCCCGTTACACCGTTAGCGCGTCAGCCTAGATCCAAGTGCAAGGCTTGGGCTACTTGCACTTATATAATAGCACATTGCTAGCCTAACGTATACTTAGAAAAAAAGTAAGATTAACGGTGGTCCGAAAAAAAGTATAATACATTAAATATATAGTAGTGGAATTTCTTGTCTCTTGTCCGTTTAAAACATCTACTTTTTTTTTTTGCCTCTGAGAATCTGCGATAAAAAATAATTCTCCTTTAAAACACCTCAAAACCTATTTAAAAAATCGACAAAAGTGCACATTTTATATGAATGCACATCAATATTTTTGCAATTATCAAAAAGATTTTGTAAAATGGACAAGAGAAGTTTTGAAATTTCACTACTATATAACAAGTAGATGTTATCTTTTAGATGGATACTTCAAATCATGGGATTATGACGTAAGTCGTTCGTAGATATAATTGAAGAGAATTTTATGATTTATTTTTTCAATTAATTTATATCAATATTTACATATTAATATAATCCTTTGCTAGTAGAATGCAATCGAAAAAAAACAACAAAAAAAACTTGCATCACTTAGCTATAAAATTATACATGATCTTATGTCATACTGAGTGAAATGACAAGAAATTGCTCGTTGTTTCCGATTACTTCAACGTCATATGTTGAATTATTATGTCACAAAGTCTTGATTAACAATTAACTATTGCTAAAATAATTGGTTTGAATTTTATTTTCCCTCTCTAACCTTCATTATTGATGGAGATTTGGACTTATGAAACCTCTAATCGGGCGCCATTTTGAAACGAAATGGCGGATTGTGTTGTCGAGTTTCGGGGATCGTCCTGGCGACCTATGATTTAGGTGGATGCATATCTAAAAAAAATTTCTGCCCAGTAATCTCGGAGAAAAACGGATGGATTTTTTTTCTTTCGATTTTTGGATTTTACGTATCTTGAAACGAAAACCTCAAAATTTGAGGGGGAAGAGAGGAGTAATTTTTGTTTCTTGGTCGATTACAAAGGTTTATTATTAAAAATAATAAACCAATATCAGATTTCTAATTATCCTACCATCTCTAATCTTGTTCAGTATTGTTGCAGATTTGGCGCGAAATAGAAACCTAACCTCTCTGATATTGGTTTATTATTTTTTATAATGAACCTTTGTAATCGACCAAGAAACAAAAATTACTCCTCTCTTCCCCCTCAAATTTTGAGGTTTTCGTTTCAAGATACGTAAAATCCAAAAATCGAAAGAAAAAAAATCCATCCGTTTTTCTCCGAGATTACTGAACAGAAATTCTTTTTAGATATGCCTCCACCTAAATCATAGGTCGCCAGGACGATCCCCGAAACTCGACAACACAATCCGCTATTTCGTTTCAAAATGGCGCCCGATTAGAGGTTTCATAAGTCCAAATCTCCATCAATAATGAAGGTTAGAGAGGAAAAATAAAATTCAAACCAATTATTTTAGCAATAGTTAAATGTTAATCAAGACTTTGGTAAAGGTGATAGTCCTTGGTAGTACCTTGAGAGAAAATAATTCGACTGCTAATTTGTCGACGAAAATCAATAATAATATTTAAAAATATTATACAATTCCAATTTTTTCCAATTTTTTTTAAACATAATTATAGCTTTAACAAGGTAGAAAAGCAACAAGGTGCTTGCTATAAATTACTTGCTAGAAGCGTTAAAAGTTCATAAAGATAAAAATAAGCAAATTTTATCGAATTAGGATATTTTCCGTAATTAGTGGACAATCGTGATAACAGCAACAAACTATAAAATTAAAAAAAATTGATTTATATTGTTTAACTTTAAGAATTAGAAACAGATCCGTATTTATTTCTACAACTTTATTTATTACTCCCATTGTTTGGCGAATAGTCGAGAAAATTGGAGAAGAACCGATGCCAAAAACCCAGGCCAAGCGTCTACTTGGAAGTAGAGGAAGAGGGGAAAAAAATTTCAGTAAAAATACATTTAGTATTAGGGATTGATAAATTATTTGCCACTTCTATAATACATTTACTATTCTCATAATAAACATTTAGAGCTCATACCATTTATAATGCAAAAGTATTTAAGACATAATAACAACCAACTGACAATTGTAAGAAAAACAATCAGGATCGTTGCCAACATATCTGTACGTCGTCAGAGGTAAAATATGGCCAGAATAATGCAAATATGATAATAAAATCAAAATCAGCAAAATTGGCCTTATACGAAGCCCTGTCGAAATCTAAATCCATAGTATCAGACTTCTAGACTTCTAGATTCCATAGTATCAGACTCCTCCAATCTACGTTTTGGTCTAACCCTCGGATGTACTTAACCTTAATAATGTAGTAAGGTTCAGCGTTAATCACTTATTTACTGATATTTTCCATATCCAGCACAACACTACACGTCCATTCCAATGCGCTGCTATTATTTGTGCATGTCCCGTTATACAAAACTTTATATAAACACTCACGCGTATGTATTGTAAAATGTGAGAAATCATTTGCAATTTTTGTCAAGCAGAATCAATTCCTTGCAGCCACCAGGGTCATATAACAGTCTATTGTCGAGGTCCGATCTTTTGTCTAGAACGACAATGCATTCACGACAAAGCAACTTAGTTGTCATCCACCCAATTACGACCGAGTATCATACGGAGTGTACAGGGTTCAATAGCAAGAGTTTGATGGCGATCTCGAACGTTATCCAGTTGTATAACAAGGTGGTGACATTGCCTTAAACAAACCTTCCTTTCATTCTTTAAGCCTCGGATGTGCCAAGGGTGAAAGGAGTTTTCTCCAGACTGTCAAAGACCAGCTGATACTTTAAAAAAAAAGACGTGAGCAGCGGAGCTCAAGTCACTAAGGCCGTATTTTCACTAAAATACAAAATTAAAAATATCAGAATGGTGGGGTTGGGGAAAAAAAAGTGATACCCACAAAAGGCACTTCTTTTAACACCACCTTAATTCACATACAAATTTTCAATCCTCTAATTCAATTTGGAGAGGTGTTAGAGGTGCCCGAAAAGATAAAGAACACGAAATTTCGCATTATCATACCGAAATTTACCCTCACTTTTATAGTAATGTTCTGCCTAGGAAAAAGCCATACATACTTCAGATCTTTTGATCTAAAGGGGGCCGCTGGAAGTGCCCAAATGTAGCGGGGATATATATATATATACAGGCTGTTCCCTCCAAAGAAGTATAACCATTGAGAGTTTTTTAAATCTGAACAAGTAAGTTCTCAAGAATATGGGTCAGCAAACGAATTCTAGACCAGCTTCAGGCCAAAAACATAAAAAAAAGCAACACGTTTTTCGATACTTTTGACAATAATTGAAGAAACGACTCCTTGCATCAAAAAACGGATCGAAACTAACGTGACAGAGCATTAGATTTGACGTCAACTGAAACCAATAGCAGTTCGATAGATCAAAAGCACGACATTTGGTGAATTCCGGCTTTTAAATGATTTTCGCAATGACTGGCGAACGTCAAATTCCAAACCAACTTGTTATTTGTAGCAAAATTGGTTTTAGGTTGTTTTGCAACAACAAAAAAAAAAAAATTCTAAAAACCGACAGACTTGGAACCATTTTTTTTTTCAGAAAGGTAAAATGGGGTTTAACAGCGAGGGAGAACTTGATTTTAAAAATCATGTCGACTCCGACAATTCACCAAAGCTCGTGTGTGCTTAATCTAACGAGCTGCTATTAGTCTCATTCGACGTCAAATCTGATCAGTCAAATCAGGCCAGTTTCTTTCAGCTTTTTGATGTAAGGAATAGTCTCTTCATTAATTGCTAAAAAGTCTCCGAAACCTTGTGTTAATCATGTTTTTGGCCTGAAAATTAGTCAAGAGCTCATTTGCTGCAGATTAACATTCAGATTGGGGCTTTTTTTTTCTCATAGATTTAGGGTTTTATTCACCCTATGGAGTATTTTTTACTTTTCTAATAATTTATTCTTATCTTATACTAAGGGGTAATTTTGGTTAAACTAATAGAAAAATAAGAATTAAACATTTACGAATTAAATATAAGTTAGGTTTAAAGTTGGTAAATTTAGCGGAAAATTTATAGAGTTTAAGGGAGAAAATACAGGGCTGACCTGGCAACACTGATTTGCTGACCCATGTTCACAGGAACATTATTGTTCAGCGTTAAACTTGCTCCAAGGATTATCCTTTTTTTGGAGGACATCCTGTATATACTCGTATATATATGTATATATATATATTTAATTTACGTATATATAGAAATTTATTTAAAAAAATAAATATATTTTCTCTACCGCCTCTAGACTATTACTTATTTATTACTATTCCAGATATTGAATATTTCATTTTGGAATATTCTACACCAAAAATGTAGAAATGTCCTATTATATATATATATATATATATATATATATATATATATATATATAAATATATGATTCTGGGTCATGCATGTATAAATAACAAAAGACTAAATTAATAATAAATCAACTGATATGCATTATCATCAAGAAATCTATTAGAACAAATATACAAATTATAAAAAAAAAATATCAAACATTACACAATTAATAAAAATGCCATAATTAACAGAAATACTTAAGAAGATCAATAAAACATATTACTGATGGCACCTTTAGGGGGGAAAAAAAGAGGGGAGGACTAAATGAGAAAAATTGTAAAGCATGAAAAAAATTGGTTCCATGAACCACCCTATCTCAATAAAAATAACGGTAAAACTTCAGGAGAACGGAGAAAAGTGATTTTAGAGAAAATAAAGAATTAAGAGTCCGAAATAAGAGCAAATAAATAATCAATTTGAATGATTATAAAATGAACAATCCCAGAACAAAAAAAAATCGAAGATACACAAATATCTCGAAAATTCAATATTCATAATTAACAGAAGTGGAATTAAATCTAAAACAGCGACAATTATTTTTTTATTATTTTTTAAAAATAATTTTATCCCTATCGGTAATCAGCAGAATAGTAGCCTGCCCCTTCTGGCATAGAGGAGGATACATTTTAACATTTTAAAACTCAATAAACAAACACACTGCAAATATAAATGAATACACACACACATTGATTATTCATCTGTAATATACATTACTCTATTTAAAAAATAGTTCTAGGAGACAGTATATTTGTTCACCATACAGATGTAATTAAATAAAAAACATTGAAATAAATAAGGAATATTTATAAAATATACTATAAAAAATATTCTTATAAAAAGATCAACAAGAATTCAACCTTCCTCGTCCCCTCCCCTCCATCACCAACAGGAACTCCTTTAATTGATCACTATTTTTGTACGTTTAATTTCACGCTTTATTACGACATTCTTTGCCGGTTAGGTTGAAACTGCACGTTTAATTATCAAATATTTCGAATTTTATTTTATTTTTAATTATTTAGATGCGGAGCAAAGCTTAAAAGTCAATAGTTTAAGCACGAATAAATCAGGGTTAAAGAACAAATAAATAGTCAAATTTTACTATTAAACTAATTAACCTTTGGCATTAGTTAATAATTACATTATAATGAGCTTCCTCAATCCATTTAAAACACTAACAACAGATTTTAAGATTCATGTTTCGTAATTTAAAAAACAAACAAAATATTATGCCATAGTTAGAAATAAAATGGATTCAATGCTTAAAATAGCAATTATGATAAATCATTGAAAGTCAATAGTTAGTACTTAAATTTAATGAGTGCTCAGGCTAAAATAACTATATCAGCATGATTTTAAACAAAAAATAACATTAACAACATACTTTTGTTTCAATGATTTTTTAAATATCGTATTAATGAAATTATTTATATTAGTATTAAAGTAATATAGGTCAACAGTATTAATATTCATAATAAGGAATAATAAAACTTATTTGAATAAGAAATATAAATAACTGTATCATGATGCCAATGTCAAACTTTAAATTATTATTAACTATAGTTGTATAATTAAATATAATTTTTATTTTGAATAATTTTTAAAATGGAAATGACTTTGCAAAATGTGAAAATTTTAAATCTCTCTCAAATGATATTTCAATTAAACATTAATTACAGATTGCATACATTAATAATTCGAAATTAAATTATTATTGATTTCCCTGTATTTGTAAGGCGTCAGTGATAAGGAAATGCACTCCTAGGAGTGCCTCCTAAATTATATTATATTATTACAATATTTGTGTTTATTGAATTTTTTCTCATTATTTGAATATTTAAAAATAATCCATCCAGATTTATAATGTGAACATGGCAATATATAAAAATTAAAAGTTATTTATAATGCTCATAACAAAATTACAATAATTACTACGATAGTCAAAAGTTTGACAGTTTGATTAGATACGATTTGTTCATTTGTTGTACCGTTCATTTTATATTAACTTGAAAGAAAAAGAAAATAATTATTTCTATCCCTAAATTGTACCTAACCAAGGTCATTTCCCCGAAATTTACTAGGCGTTATCAAGTACATTCTGCAGGCTAATTCCCAATTCCCCCAGGCATATTAGTTGGTAAGTTATTTAACTGAAATCTATAATAAATTTATTAAACTATTTTAAATAATATTTAGTACAAAAATTGATGGTCAGATGACAAATGATGGTACATAGACATTTTTCACAATATTTTTGATGCCTGTATTTTGCAATGTTGAACTACAAAGTTCTTGAAGGATGTTTCGTGGGTAATGTTACGTGGGGTCATCTTAAGGAAGTCTTATGTGTAAGATCAAATATTCTAAAGGTAATGGTTGGAAATAAAGGAAAATTAATTTTTTTATTAATTATTATGAATACATATTTAATTAATTATGTTTTGTTGAATCACAAAAGTACGTAATATGTTGAATGAAAAATAATATGAAATTTCCTGTACGGTGGTCACGACCATTTCGCACTCCTGTCAACTACATTCCGATATCGATTTCGCTTGGCACACTTATTCCGGGTTCACTCGTCCACTACGGATAACCTTAAGATACACTATAAGATGAATCTACTCACGATGACCATCTGTGAATGTGGGATCCCCGAAGACGATGATACCATAGAACCAAGATGAGGACACGACCCGGGCAGTCTCACGGCCGGTACTGACGGGAGTTGAAGCCCCCACTCCCCAGTGCGGGTCTTTGTACCGGATCTCTGTGTCAGATCCGTCTGTGCTCTGTCCTACTTAATCTATTTATTTACCTGTCTCTCTTCCCTTTATAGCCTTGGTTCGCTCACTGATCGACCCGAAACAGAACGAATCAAAGTCTCGTCTTCATTTATTAATTATAAAGCGATAGAAACATTAATTAAAAGTTAAATACATCATAGAAATACATCGCTCATGCTCATTAAAGGCGTTGGAGTCAAATACAAGATTTTCTAAACAACCACCTTGCTTATTTCTTATAATTATTTTTGAACTATGACGGATAAAGAAAATAATTTAGTATAAATGCCATAAAGTCTTCAGGTTTTAAACAAAAATCTATAAAAAGTATATCGACGTCGTTTTTTGAAAAAGGCGTAAGCTCCATTTAGCAAACTTTATAGGAAACACATGAGACGATTTTTCGCCAAATAACAATATTTTTTTTTTTTTATTCTTTATTGTAAATAGTAGGAGTTTATTAACCTGGCAAAACCTTTACAATTACAATATATTTCAAAGGATTCTCGTATTGTTTAAGGGCAGAGTGACGACTGAGAGTCGTTAGTATTTGGTGCTACGTCACCAATATTCAATTTTTAGACCTTTTCTAATTTTTTTTTCTCGGTATATCGTGAGCGGGAATCGATAGAGGAATGATTTTCCAAAATCAATTGAAACCTATATTTCGAATTTTTGACACAAGCCTTTTTCAAAAAACGACGTTGATATATATATGTAGTTTTTATTTTATTTCATAAATAGTATTAGAGTAAATAATTATAATTGATTCGAGATATCAATTATAAATATTAACACTACTGCATATTTATAAAATAAAAAATATGTTAAGAAAAATATATATGTAAGTAATTTCAGTAGACTTTTATTTATTTGAGGTTTTGAACTGTTTTTTGGTCATATGCAAAAATTGATTCATTTTTTTTTTATACTCAGAAACAATAAATAGCAACTTAAGAAAACGATAATGTCAACAATACATAAATATTCATCATTAATTCATTCAGAAACCGTTATAATAAATTAAAAACAACACGCTTACCTTCCTTCTCGTTGTAAGTATTTATGTATGTAACAATAAATAAATATGCCATATGTAAACCGATGGCAATCGCCATTGGATCCGGACAATTTTGTTTTGTTATAGAGAAGTAAAACATTTATTTTAATAAAGATGGGACTTACGAAGCTTTGCAGGTATACTGTTGATATTTTAATTAATTAATTATACTCTGCTACTTCTCCACTGATCTAATCTCACTCAACTATTTTTGCCCTGAAAAAGACCTATACGTGAGCTGAAACGTCGGTTCACATAACCAGGAAAAAATATTTACTGCGTGTTTTATTTCTGACCGTACCCTTAATATCATTAATTTAAATTATATTTAAATATATATATATATATATATATATATATATATATATATATATATATATATATATATATAATATATATAATATATAATATATAATATATATATATATATATATAATATATATATATATATATATATATATATATATATATATATATATATATATATATATATATTTATAAACACTCCTAGAATTTATGAGTATTTATGAAAACCACGAATGCAAAGAATGGAATATTTTTTAATTTTTTTGTACTCATGAATAAAGGAGAAACTAAAGGGTATATAGAATTTACCGACTGTCGTAAAACAATAATAAAAATAATTTTCAAAAGTACATATATTATCTATAAACTATGTTAGGAAGTTACAAGTCATAACATTACTGATCAGAAGTTATTAAAAGTTATTCAGATCAATATTAATTGCTATCGAACGAATATCCATCAAAATAATCTTTAAAATAGAAGTTTCCATCTTGTTTGCTTTGCCTGGAAGAGAAGCTTTCCATAACGAAGCACCTAGTTATTATACATATTATTTATTTTATAAATCTATATTTTTTCTTTTTTAATCCACTTATCGTACTTTTTTAAATACAACCGTGGCCAATTAGATTAATTAACAGAAAAACCTTTAACAATGTGGTTTGAAACGATATTGATAATAAAATGAGAAAAATATGTTTCAGTAATTTTTAAAATGACCTTGTTTCAAAATATTATTAATTATATATGTGAATACGACAATATTTTAATGCCAGTATAAGTATTTTTTAAATTTCAAATCTGACGTCGAGAGAATAACTTTGTTAACAGCTCAATGAAAAAAATATTTTATTCTAATAAAAATACATATAATTTTAGATTACCTCTTTAGGTTAAAGTATACGTGTAAATCACAAAAGAGTACAACCCCTCACGATAGCCGAGTGTTCTAAACCTTAGGCCTCTGGCAATATATATATGAATGGTCTTCGGATCGAATCCAAGTGAGGGGGATATCTTTTTTTTTCCCTCCAATATTAGAAAAATATATGTTATTACAAATTAATAGCATAAAAATATTTTATATACGTCCAAATGTTTATTTTTTAAAATTTCATTAATATTTATTTCGTAAAAATTATATTTTTATACATAGAAATAAAATTAAGTTATGGTGAATAAATAAAATAATTTACATGTTTCCAATGATTATTTCTAAAAATTATTAAAAATTTTTTTGTTACGATAAAAAATATTTAAAAATAATAAATATATATAGCGGTTATAAAATGTCTGACCTACTGATTAAATAAACCAAATATAATTTTCGGACTTAATATTTATTATTACATATTTAGGTTACTATATAATATAAACAATATATAAATATGCGTAAGCAACTATTATTTTCTATAAGTAGATTTTTTTTCTTCCATAAAAAGAAAAAAAATACAACCTATGATGAAAAAAATTAAGCGCAGATAAATTTTTCTATATATTATTCATAGTAATATATTAAATATTTATACATATATATTTTTATAAAATATAATTAAAGAGCGATTTCGTGTGTTGAATATTTATTTAGAAAAAAAAAACGGTCCTATTTTTTTACAAAATAAATAAATATAGGCGACGACAATGACATATTGACATTTTTTAACAAGGCCATTTTGAGTGTTTCGAAATCCAGACATATGAAAGGAGCTGTTTTGATAGATTAAAAGACTTGTGCAATTTATTTATTATGCACTATTTATATTTTGATTATTATTAAAATAGATAAGGAAAAAAAATCTTAATAGTTGTCTGAAGGATTATAATAAAAAAAAGAGGTATTAAATACAAATCTGTAAAATCGAAAAATCTTTATTCATTTGACGTTTCGACTTGATGATTTGGTCATTAGCATGAACTGATTTAAGTTTTTTTTTTTACTCTTTGCAGTGGTAATCACGTATTTAATAATAGTATGTTCCCTTAGATTTGATGCCCGAAAAGGGGGCAGAATACCTTAGTGTTGTACGAGTACAGCATTTTGAAATCAAGACTCTTCGAGCATCTAGTAGTATCGGAAATATGCAATTTTTGTATTAATAAGTACTGTATAAGAATTGGGGTTTAAATGGAATTTTACATTCTTAATATAGATTAAACCATTACTTCACTTCCAGGTGTACATACGGTGGCAGGGCAGCATAAAAAAAGTCGTGTTCAACAGTTGCTACAACATTGCTCGGCTCACCCACAGCAGCAATGACACCTACGCTGCATATCCGCCTTCAATTACTCGCCGTCAGCAATATTCAGCAATGAGATCATATCCACTCGGGATTATGCTCCTTTTACCATTCAATGTGTCCCCTTCACATACCGTCGGAAAATAATTTATTCTTGCATTTATGTAATCATAACGGTGAATGCATATGCTTGTTTTAAACGCAATGATTAATCTGACTGGTCAGAATCACAAAGATTTAAAAAACATAGCGGTATACCGTTGTTATAAAGGTATATGTCGAAGTATTTCATGTCTATATTAGAACTCACGCGAAAGTGATCTCCCGACAATCACGCGAATAGGAACTAACGACGTTACTGGAAGTCTGATGCCTACACGGATTTGACTAGCAATAGTTACTGAATGAACATTACTAATATAACTGCATCAGTAGCGATTGTCTTTGGTGAAATTAATGATAAGGGATTAAAAGGTATTATTCAGTACAAGTATTATTCAACAAAACTCAAGTAAATTACATACATATAAAGACAGAAATATATGCATATATTTAGTACATTTCGACAGTGTCAAAGCAGAAAGGAGCCCGAGTCAAAAGAAAGGAATTGAGATTTTTAGTGAAAAGGATTCCAAGGCGATAGTTCTTTCACAATACGTAGCTTGATAAAAACTCGATTTTAAAATTTATGATCTCTTTTTCGCAATAAACCCAGCATGAGAGGAAAGAACTATCGCTAAAAATCTCAATTTCTTCGTTATGACTTAAGATCGGAATTGTATGCAAATGCATATTTTTCTTAACGAAAATGATTGAATATCTTTACAAGTCAATACATTTGCCGCAGATTAAATGTGATTGAGCATATTTGGCCAACAATTTTGTTAAAATAATTTTTCTGACAATTAAAATATAAAATAAATAATTAAACTATTTTCTGACACACGTTCTTATTTTATGTATCAATTATAAGATGGATAAACGCCATCTACGATTAATAAAAATAGTGTACTATAAAATTAGTCTGGATTACTATAAAAATAGTAATCGTAGTAAAGATTAAGCTCATAGAAAACTATTCAAGTTGGTGCTGTGATCGCAACTACACAGAACGTGTGCCTGCAATTAAACATAATTTTAATTATTTAATTGCATTTCAAACCAAACAAAAATTAAAAGATCAAATATGTATTTGAATAGAGAATAATATTTAGTATCGTTATTCTGGATACTTTCTTTAGCAAAGTAAAAAAGATCCTCTTGCCCTTCTTTGGAATTTCAAAATCTATTCTGGCCAGTGTGTTGCTTCCGTTATCATGTTAAATTAACTATGTTTTAATTTTCTCACATAAAGCAAAATGCCCAAGGCAGGAGAATCATCTAGTTCCATGTTTAACAGTTGGGATCCTTTGAATTAATCACGGAGATGTTTTTCCTGGAAAAAACATTTTTTGCAATTTGCGCAATAAAAATGTGCCGTGTGAAATTTTTTTTCAAATCGACCAATCCGTATAGGCAGATACGTGTATGAACTATTCTTGGAATTTTATACAATAATTTGAGATCGGGATGTAACAATAGTTTATTGTTAACTGTGGGGTATCACATGCTACCCCAGGCCAGGGAATTTTCTTACAGTTGGAGACCATTCTCAGAACTGTTTGCCATATTTTTTAAATCTAAAGGCACTTTCTATGAAGTACTTTGTTTTACATTAGTTGCATCTGGTATTCCCTATTTAATCTAGTAAAATCTCCAAGCGCAAAAAAAAAAAAAGATAAGTATTTTACAATTATTTGAATTTTTAAGAATTATTTAGTTATAAACGAATTCTATTTTGTAAATATTTTTTAAAAATAGCTGATGTGGGCAACACATGACTTCCTTGTACGCCTATTAAATTATAAATCCGTGGCTCAAAAAGTGATACTGAATTTGTTTACTTGTTTCCAATAATTGACACTCGGCGTCCCGACATCCATCTATTGACACACACACACAAAACCACACACTCTTGTTACTGGAGGTTTCATTCCGTTATTATATGTCGTTTTCCTTCAGTGGGTAACTAGTTTCCAAGATATTTCTCCATGTTCCGTGACAACAATAAAACAATAAAAAATGGGGAGGAAAACCAGTATTTTACATTCTATTTTAACCCTTAAAACAAGTTATAAAAATGTTTAATTGGATTGGAAACCAAATTGCGTTAGTAACCTTTATTACTGAAACATATGATTTCTGTTTTAATTTAAATATAATTTTTGATGTAAGCTTATTATGACCTAAGTAAAGTACCCTTTTCGGCTCACGAATTTTAACCAAAATCTATTAAATATATTTATATCGATATGAAATCCTATTTACCAAATTTGAGATGTTTTACATTATACTTTAATATAATTTTTGATGAAAGTCTAATATGACCTTCAAGTAAAGTACCGCTTCCGGTTTTTCAATTTAGACCAAAATCTAGTATGTTATTTAAATCAATATATAAATTATAAATACTAAATTTGAGAAGTTTTTTATAATATTTTAATATAATTTTTGATGGAAATCAATTATGACCTACAAGTAAAGTACCACTTCCGGTAATCAAGCAGTGACCAAAAAAGGGAGGTTCACAACTAGATTTTACAACAATCCTAACTACAAAATATTAACTTTCTACAGCTAACCGTTTTTGAGTTATGCGAAATACGAACGTACGCACAGACGCCACGACGAAACTAGTCAAAATGGATTCAGGGATGGTCAAAATGGATATTTCCTTCGAAATCTGAAATTCGAAAATTTTCGCGATTACAATACTTCCTTTACTTCGTACAAGGAAGTAAAAATATTTAAAATTTTATGAATAAAATTCGTTTTTCAATTTACCTGATTCTTGTGTTATTTATATATATGTATATTAAAATTAAAATCTTTAAAGAAAGCAATATAGACAATAATTATTGTTTTTGTTTGTTTCTGACAATTATCATGTACATTTCTCTGCAAATTCCTTCAGTACTTACTCCTCGCACACACATGGATGAAGAGAGTAAGGGAATGCTTTTCGAAGAGAGGCACGGATTAAAATAGGAGAAAATAACTAATGTATCATGAAGCTTTCCTCCAGACATTATTGAAATTAAGAAATTGGGATTTTATTGACCCAATGTTCTGTGTGAATATAAAAAAAAAATATTGCTGGAAAACTCTCCCCTCCCCTCCAATAAATTTTTGTGCTAAAGTAGCTGACTAGCATACAAAATATTTGTATAATACGATACTTGAAAGGTTTGACCGAGGAAAACTCCCCATTTCGGATTCCTGAATGTGAAACTGAATACCGTCGTAAAATTAATAAGCTCACCCATACTGTTCATAAACCTGAAATTATATCTTTTACATATAAAATATGAGCGCTTAAATAAAGCGAAGAAATATCTCCAGGTTTTTTAAAAACATAATTTGGAAATATTTGGCCTGATGGGAAACGAATCAGAGTAAAATGTGGCTGGCAACACACAGCGGGATCACTTGACCTTCATCCGGTAAATATAATTGAAATAATAATTGGTTTCAAATGGAGGTGTAAATTAGATCTGGATGAGTTTGAATCACTAGAAAAGTGATCCTGCGCGGTATTAAGGTATTAACGTTTAACAAGTTAACCGAAACGTAGACAGGGAGATTGTGTTGTCGGCTCTGGTAGTTTTGGTTTTAAAGGGTTTTCCAAGGATCGAATCGAAATTACAACAAACGTATTTCATAAAAACTACACTAACACCATAACACACTAAGAGAAAAATTGGGCACGACACACAGGCCAGAGAACACCAAAAGAGCATGGTTGAGAGGTCTGCAAACATTAGATAAGTAAATAAAGACACGGAAGAGAAATAGCAATACTATTCTTATTCATGCCTTTCATGCCATTTTTAACATCATGGACTTGCAATCTTCTGATAGTAAATTATGCATAAAAGTGTGGATAAAAGCATTAAGAGAAAAAAAGTAATTGAGCTATCGTATTCAAAAGCAGAAATAAATGTAGAAAAAAAATGTTTTGCATCAACAGGATGAAATAAAACGGCCGTAAAAGGCAAGATCCAGCAGAAGCAAAAGGGAGAGACTGCTGGCGGTTTGGAAACCCGCCGGTTCCGCAACAGTTCTACCGGGGAAAGCACCCGCCGTTGGAGAGGGATAGAAAGTTGTTGCTCTCAAATGGTCACACCAATGCTTACTTGATCATCTCGTCCGGTCGGGCTCGTCTCTCAAAGTCGCTCTATTTGGAATGGCCCTTTTGAACGCGACCACTACGGACGTGCCCTAATTTCAACTTTAATAAATGCTAGTAATTGCGAACCAGGGACTTTCTAAGATATCACCATATCGATAGTACACAGTAATATAGAACTTGCAAAAAAAACAGTGAATAGATGGCTTAAAACCACTGAAAACATACCCATGAATGATCAGATCGAATCCAGATGAGAGGATTATTTTTTATTTCTAAATAAGGAAAAATGTTAATTATAAAAAATAAAAAATATCGTAAGATTCAATCTATGAATCAGGTGATACACCCCACCTCTTCCACCACCCGGTAGTGATTCAAAATCACTTTTCAGCTAAGCGGTAAGTCATGGATCTCCATCACTTATTTATTAATTTTCGCCAAGCATATCATAGTGTGGAGAGAAATTAAATGCACAAAGGACTGAAGAGCCTGGGGCTGCCGACGAAATTAATAAGACTTATAAGAATGACGCTGAATGATACCAGGAATAGAGTTAAGATCCAGAGATAGCTTTCAGAAGAATTTAAGGTAAAAAAAGGACTTTGGCAACGGTATCCTCTCTCACTCATGCTATTCAACCTGATTTTGGAAATAGCAATCAAATGTATAAAGACCAGACGAAATGGAACGATTTATAATAGACTGACCCAACATCTAGTATATGCCGACGATGTTCTTACATCGGCCAGGACGATGCCAGAGCTTTAGCCGGGGCTATGCAGGAGTTTGAAGACTGTGCCTCGTGGTAAACAAAGCAAAATCAAAATACATGCAGTCGATGAGAAGCGGGATGTTTAGGCCTGCACCAGTAAAGATCGGAGACCGTGCATTCTCTGGGGCGCGAGTCCTTCAGATACAAGGGAGAGCTGTTGTCAAGAAACAATGACATGACAATGGAAGTCGAGACAAGGATTACAACGGGCAACAAGCGGAAGGCCTTGAAGATTAGGAACCTCTCCCGGAAGATTAAAATCATAACCTACAAAATAATCATACGCCCCATTGTAACATAAAGCAGCGAGACATGGATCCTAACAAAAGCAGCCAAAGATTCCCTCAGAATATGTGAAAAAAGAATACCAAGACCAATATACGGTCCTATCCAGGAAGGCGAGCAATTCAGAATAAGAAGCAATGCAGGACTGATGGAATTGCTAGCGGAACCAGACGTAATCACGGTCATTAGACAGAAAAGGCTTAGATGGTTAGGTCATACTGAACGCATGGATCCGAAGAGACTAATACGAAAAATTATATAAGAGAATCCAGGTGGAAGGAGAAAACGAGATAGGACCCGATTAAGATGGATGGAAGATGTGGAAGAGGACCTCCGTAGAGTGGGCGTGCGGAGGTGGAGGAGGAGAGCCACGGATAGAGCAGAGTGGAGCAGGCTGTTGGAAGGGGCCCCAGGGGCTGTAGCGCCAGACTGAGTGGGCGAGTCATGGAAAAGAGCAGGTCCATGCCCAAGTACCTCATTGCAGTGAGTGGTTCTGAGCTCATTCTTAAAAGAGCGGTAGACCTTATTTCTGTTCACTTGCTGAATTTCAGTTCCAAAGGACTCGAAAAATTATGTAGAACCAATAGTAAAGAAACAAATTTTATATTCAATGTACACTACTTAAAATCCATAACAAATTTCTATTCTCTAAGCCTCTACTCAGCGGCGTAAATGGATTTTTTGCACAGCGGAAAAGTGCGTCACCTTGACATTTGTAGACCGTGGCGAGAAAAGAGCACGAGAGGGGGAATATTTTTATGTGGCATAACAAAACATTGAAAAATGCTGTGAAAAAAAAATTAGCAATATCTATAAAATTATATTGATTACAGCCCGATTCATACGAAAGCGGCGCTAAAAACAGAGACCCTCGTGGACTAGTTTGGAAACAGCTGTGCAAGTGGAGGGACGAAGGGAGAAAGTAGCGCCAGTGGCGGTGGTTTCTTCAGTTTACTCAGTTTTAGAATGTCCTAAGGCAAATAGAGCAGCAAAGATTGCGTGATAAAACATTAGGCCATAAAATTCCCTGTGCCATCACATTAATTTTTTATTACTTTTTTGAGTTACATTCATCTTTAATAATTTATGGAACCATAGATTTTCTTTCAGTAAATTTGATAAAAACAGAATTTTTAATCTTTCCTTTGATATTTGCAGTTTTTTTTCTGGCGCCCAATGAAGGTGGCGCCAGTGCCTCTACTATAGGTTCCCTCAATCACCGCTTATTCCTTCACCTTACTAATTTTCAATCTTCCGCAACATAAATAAAAATATTTAACCAAATTAATTATTAATTGATCCCCAATAGACCCGTTTTTGTTTGTAAATACTCTGGTATTCTGATTTTTTTATACATTAATACAGAATGAACATCCAGGTTACAACAGATGAGAAGTTGTGATGCCCAACAAAAATGAAATAGCTTAAAGAACATAAGCTGTTAAATGCTTTGAGGATTAATGCACAGGGTCGCCTGGAAACCTGATCGGAAAGGTCAGTAATATTGTAAGCGGGATGAGAGGAGGCTTTAACTCCTATAATTAAAGCAGGAGCCATCACTTCTGCACCGCTGAGCACGCATTCAATTCTGCCACTTCTATTCAGGGCGAGGGCATTGTCTGCACTACACCCTTTGTGACCTCGCGCCCGTACAGCCTTTCGCAACAGAGTCCTCCGGGAAGCAGAAGACTGGAAGAATTCTACCAGAAAAGGAGTCATTTCGAACGGCTATATTTTTAGAACATCAATCTTCCAAAAACAAAAGAAAACTAGTGTGTAAACTCACACGACTTTCCTTACACCTTTGTGTGCAAAGTCTAATAAAAAAATTGCTTGCTGTATTTCTATTAGTAGTAGTCCGATAAGGATTTTTTCCAAGTTCAGCTTTGAAGACTATTTGATTATCATTAAAATGAACATCAGGAATGTTCCGAAAGATGAATAAGTTTTCCAGTTATTCAAATAACTAAAAATATAAAGACAATATTAAAAGGCCTGAATACCAAACTTGCTATATCTTCTCAAGTTGAGAAAGAATTATGTTTGAAAAAACTTTCAATTAAAAAGTAAGTTAACAATTAACATTTTCCACCAAGCGAGAAAATACGTTAGACGAGCCGTGGTAATATAATTGATAACAATTCAAGACTGGAACAAACATTTGAATTAGTCGCTCCTAAAACAATTGAGAGAAAAAATGGACTAACAACGTTTCAATACTTTTAGACATTGAAATTTTTAGCCAATTAGGCCACAATCTATCGAAAATAAAAAATTAAGAACAAACTGTTGTATTTTGACTGTGAATCGGCATGATTAACTTTTGCGAAAGCTTGAGGCAACAAATTATTACACAACGGTTTATTATATCAAAATAGTTATATTTCAAAAATATCTGGTGTGCCCATTCACACGACTTTCTGATCGCTTTGAATTAGAGTCAAGATAATGAAATTATCGTTCAAATGAGCATCTTGAATGTTCCGGCAGATGCAACATTTTAGTATTAATAAATAACTAAAAAAGATGTACCGGTGTTCATAGGGAACAGCTCATTTTGAAATGAAAAGGCATATATAATGTCGAGTTCCGAGGATCACCCAAGGCTGACCTGTGACTTAGTGCCAAATATCAAGAAAATTGGTTCAGTAGTCGGTTATTTATTTTTTTTTTTTTTTATTCGATATTTAGATTTTACGCATCTTGAAACGTTAAGCGTCAAATTTTGAGTGGGGTTTAAAAATTGTTTTTCTTGTTCGATTACCAAGATTCATTATTGAAAATAATAAACCATAACGGAGTTTAAAAAACATATTTATTTAAATAAAATCAATCATTTTCGTTCCACAAATATTGACATTGGACGTATTTATAAAATACTTCCGTTGAAGTGAATACGGGGTAAGAGAGTTTTCGTACCGAACAGTACCATGACCGAGCCGTTGAGAAACTGTCCTTCGACACTGGATTAAAATGAAATAAATGCTTGTATTTTGAAGTAGAGAACGTCCTCAAGCATCTCTCTGACAAATCAGCAGAATGATTCACTTGCCATAAAGAGATAACTCATAAAACCCACTGATTCAAGTTTGATTCAAATTCCTGAGAGTAAAAGGTAAAAAAGAAGAAGTGAAGAGGGAGTGGAATTAGATTATGAATCACTGGAAAGAGCTACCTGAATCACTGTTCACTTACACAGTAAAAAGAGCTGTTTCAATCATACCGAAATTCGATCTGAGTGAAACAAGCTTGAGGTTACTATCATTTATAATAAATAAATCTATTTATATTATAATTTATAATTATAATATAATATATTATAATATAAATAGATTTATAATTTATAATTATAAATAAATATATTTTTACTGAGGGACTGTATACGACCGCTGAAATGAAAAATGTAACAGATTTTTTGCATATGTTACATATTAAACAGGTTTCATATTTTAAAATTCCGGAAAAGTCGTGGGGGAGCAATCAGGATTCAATTTCTGGTAGGGCTTATAGGAATGTTTTTTAGGGGTTTTCATTAAAATCTGAGTTCGAAAAATCCCTAATGGTCCCTTCCTTCTGCATTTAATTAATCCGAAATCGATTAATAACAAATATTAATTAATCAAGGTAAATTGGAATTGTAGTTCTATTATGTTGGGATTGATATCCTGAAACTATAAATATCAAAACAATAAATTGTGTGAAAGCGGCTGGAATTTATTGCTGTTTGCCTTTTTATTGCTAAATAAAATAACCTAACAAATAAAAACAATTAAGTTCTGTCGGTAGTTTTATAGTTTACGGCTGAACTGGAAAGCACAAAGCCTTCAAAATCTATGTTTTTAATGTTTAACCATTCTTAAATAAAACTTTTGTATCTCTTTTTATTTAATTTATTTTTGTTCTCACAAGGAAGAAGTGGCTATAGGGCTTTTGCGCAGTTCCTATATCGACATCGGTAGATTTATTAAATGCAAAACCATCAAGGAACACATGCGGATGATACTCAAAATATGTTAAAGATTGGTTCAGTAGTTTTTGCGGTTAGCGCTTACAAACGAAAAACGGGCTGTCCTTTTATATGATAAATTCAATTTAAACTTATATAACAAAATGACACTTATTGGCAGTATAGTATTACAGAAAAGTAATCATTATAATTTAAAAAAGAATTAGAAAGTTTTAACTTTGCTCATCGACGTTCGAATTGAAAGCTATCAGAAAGTACAAAAGAGAAAAGTTCGCCTGATTTCAAAGACGATTCTAAAGGATGGCCTAATTTCGTTATTATTTTTAAGCTTCAAAAATAATTAAAAATTTAAATTTATTAAATGTTTAGATACTTTTCACATCTAGTTAAAAAGTGCACAGGCATATTTCCAATAATTACTACATATTTAGATTAATCACAATTACATTAATTCAAGCTAAGATAAATCTCAATAATAGCTAAAAACTGAAAATTCCATAGGAAATTTCCAAGGCTTAACTGATGCCTTCATGCAATATTCAATTTTCTCTGACCATTGGACTAAAAGATTCAGACAGGACAATAAATATTTCATGTTTTTAAAGAGGTCATCAACCGCAACAGACTGATAACTAAAAACGAGATCTGGACTTACGTAAGTAACAAGAACCAATATGGCTTATGTAAGTCCAGGAAACCTCCGATATTTAAAAGGAAGTGGCAGAGATACCGACATACGAACGGGCCCGGAGATATGATAGAGAACCCTTAGAAGAATGGAGTACCAGGATAGAGGATGAGAAAGTCGTGGAACAATGGTGAAGAGATTGCCACAGAATTAGAATTTACAGATTGGATAACCACTTATTATAGCTACACTCGAAAGCAATATTAAATTATTCTGGTAGTACATGCATATCAGATCAGTCCGAACTCATGTTTGACTTGAGCCTTTGATATAAAGAGTGAAATTTTCGAACAACAAATCATGAAAATCACTCAACAGTTTACTCATCCATCTTCTCTGAGATAGGAGGCTACGCATAAAAAAGAGGAGAAGAATAATACAGTAGGTAGGTCCTGGATCTGAATTCGAGTCCGGCGGAAGCAGAAAATCTAATTTATGTGAAACCAGCCGTGGATCGAATATGGTATCGGGAGACCCTTCTGAAGAACACTCCCTTCCATAAATTGGGTAACTGGCGCTTTATTGCATACCAAGCGCTTCCGCCAGGCTCTGTCCTCAGCTACACAACTATCCAATTTCTGGTATTTAGCAGGGTCCTCAAATTAGTGACTATTCCATCCGGACAACGTTACTCAGATTTTTCCAACTTTCCTAGGTAGATTGATTTCCTAAATCGTTAGTTTTTTTGGAATGACATGGCTAACCAAACGAGCCACTTGCCCGGCCCAGAGAAGCCGTCTTATTTAAGCCAACCGAACAATGCCTATGCCATTATACAGATCATAGATTTCTCCATATGTCTAATTTCCTCAATGGTCCAATTCTCCTTCTCAATACCATTCTCTCGAATAGGAGGAGCTTCGTTTCGTCAGACGTTGTTGTAGTCAAAGCCTAGAATTTATTAGTGAGAACGGGTGGCCTAATGTTTAGTACAAGTGAATTTTGGTCTTTTTAGATAGGAACTTGCTTTTGAACTGTTTTGACATTCTAAAACACCTGTTGGCTGCTGTTATCCAATCTCTTGGGATACTCCATTCTTAGAATTAAGTCCTGTTCCCAGATAGACGAAGGAATTTACTTTTTCGATTTTGTATTGTTCAATTTCTAGGTAGGTTCCCTGATTTTCTATTACTCCACCACCAACCTAAACTCAGTGGCAGACCTATTAGGTTTCTATTAGTTCTCTCTCTGATCTGGCTACAATGTCAAAATCGTCAGCAAATTGTAGAAACTGGACTGATCTAGAGAAAATCGGGCCTCCTGTTTGTACTTGATTTTTAACCCGCCATTTCTGAAGTTAAATTAAAAAGAAGAAATGCAAGAGCATCCCTTGTCTTATTCCGCTGGCAGTACTGAATGGACCAGATCGGTCCAATACCACATGAAAAACAGTCGGGTCTTCTTGAGGTCATTTTCACAAGTCCAATGAACTACAGTGGGACTCCGGTCTTCTCTCGAAAATATCTGATCTATTTTGTATCTTCCTCTTCTGAAACCCGCCTCATATGGACCAAAATCTCTCTTTCAGCAAGGTACAAATTTCTTAAATAGAATATATATACCAAAAAAAAAAATTTGAAGGGGGTAAAGATTATGTGAAACTGAAGCTCTACACTTTGTCTCACTGATACTGTAACTTCAAATAATTATATAAATAAAATTGTTTTCGACAAATTTCTTAGTAGCTATCTGCTGTGTACCAAAAAAAGTAGAACTTTTTTGTCTTAATATCGGATTTAAACAATATTTCAAAGTTCTGCACTTTTCATTCTTAATATGTGATATTTATAGAAACCATTGATTATATTTGATATTTATAAAAACCATCAATTATATATAAAAATAGTAGAACTTTTTGATGAATCAAGGAAAAATAAATTAATTCTAATAATTTATTATAATAACAATCTAATTTATAGTTGTTAAGTCGACAATCGAAATATTTCTTCTCTTCCTAAGAGCAATGAATTATCGTTATACAAGGGACTAATATTCCGTACATTATTATTTTATAAGGTTCAAAAATTCTCAATTTTCTATTCTGTTCTAAATCAGATGACAATAAATATTTTTCTACCAGTATCCCAGCATTCAAAGACAATTAATCTAGCAGTGCTCATATTCCCTATTTGGTACGTGTGCAATTTAAGACTTGTGGTATTTCGAACCGAGAGCCTAATTACAACAATAATTGCGTTCCAAGTTTTTATACGAAGAGATGGAGGATGTTGATAGAAGCATTGTTAAAATTTTGTATTGTTATTCAAAGCAAGCAAAGTAGATAACTCAACTTTCAAGCAGTTATTGTTGAGCAACTCGGTTACGAAAGTGCCGGATCTCAAAAGGATGAAACAACCCAGTTAGGTCCAGGATGTAGAGACATTGGTGCCAACTCACCATTAAAAATCTCAATCACAGAAGGTCAACACTGAAGCCTGTGCAATCATTTCAATTGACAGTCGGATATATCAAAGCATAAATTAGTTATTCTTCGGTTTATTATTTTCAATAATGAGCCGTTGTAATAGACCAAGAAAACAAATATACGTAGAACCGAAAAAAGAAAATTCGCCCGTTCGCGGCTTTTCTCCGTGACTACTGAGCTAATTTTCCGAAACCAAAATCACTGGTCAACCCAGGATGATCCTTGGAACTCGGTCATTTATTAATATAGAGAAAAAATATAAAGTGTTTTATATTTTTCATATCTCGGTCATTTATTAATATAGAGAAAAAATATAAAGTGTTTTAGAATCATTATAGATCAACGGATTAACAAACAATTTTTTTTTTTTATATATATTACCCAAATTTTCTTTTGGGGTTAGAAAAATGGTATCGAAACGCTTTTAATAGCGTTATTAATAGATGATAATAAATTTAATATTAATATTTAAGTGATAATAAACCATTGCGTAACAATATGCAGCATTTTTTGTACATGCATCCAAAAATTAAATTTTTCATTATGGAATATATTAAGCCACTAATCCACCAGATAATGTTGATTTTCAGCAGAAATTATGAAGGATATTTTGGATTTTTAAAAGGTTAACTGAACTGAAACAATAACACCTTGAGGAAATTTATGTATTTTGTAATAATCACCTACAATTACATTAATAATTTTGCAACGATTAAAAAATAAATAACTAAATGATCACCCTAAGAATTAAATCAGAACAAGAGGTTACTCTATAGTTTGTCCATTAAATCATTTGAGTGTATTGTAAAAAATTTCATAATTATTTTTTTTTTTTTTTCAATTTCCTTTCAGAGTAATGTATTGGTAGATGAGCTTATTAATTATTATAAATATGGCATATTGCAAATATGGCAAATGGAGTATTCTTTATCAAATAAATTAATTATTTGAATTTCACAATTAACATTAGAAATAGAAGAATAGAAAAATAAATCAAAACATAACGCAATATGTCACTAGTATAGATATGAAAAAATATTAGCTTCAATTCAATCATTAGCAATTGATAATAATCATTATTATAATTAACATCTAGTCTACATTCTCTCAATTATTTTTCCAAGATGTAGATATTACTCTAGTAATATAAGTAGGTAAGGAAGAAATAATAATCAGGATCGGAATTAGGGAAGAAGAAACAAAGGGGACACTTGCCACGGACGGCAGAATTTAGTGGGAGGGGGGAATTTCGGGCGAAATTTTATTATTGGTTAAAATATTTTTTTTTTCTATTCAGCCAATAAAATAAGTTTATGTTATGTGACGATAATATTTATTTCGAAATATATTACTTCAAATACTGTTGACTTTTATTAGGGATTAAAGAAGAAGCGAGAAAATTAAGGTTACCCTTGGTAAAAATCCTAGTTCCGGCACTGATAATAATAAGGCCCAACGAATCCTGAAGTTCGATGCCTACACCACCAACTATCATTGTTTATATACCGCTTTTCACTGAAACCCATGAAAACATTAATCTACGAGAATAGAGCTGACGAAATCCTCCCATTTACGTTCTGCTCTATACCTTGAACATTTATTCGGCAGTTTAGAGCAGATCACTTTTTTAGAGATTGAGTCCTTAACGAGCCATCTTTACGCCCGTTTATGTCAGCTGCGAAGATATAACTTGAACGATATCTGTTAGGTGCATGCCAGGCTATTCCGCGTTGTGTATCCGCCTAAATTTCATGAATAGTTTTTATTCAATCTCTGACCAGTTACGATTTTCTGCATTTTGTGGGTTGAGGAATCGAATAGTAATAACAACAATAATTTCCCTGAAGTCACGTATTTGGGTAAATGCATGGATGTACAGAACTTTCTGCGTTGGCGAAAAGAACAGAAGTCAAGAGGGTTATTTATAATAGCGTTAATGATTATAATAGAGCATTATCAATCAAATAATAGACAATGGACGATCCCGAAACGGAACTAAGATAGCGGCGAAAACGAGAGGACGAACGCGAGTGTAGGTGTATCCGGGAGACAGCCGAAGGAAAATAGAGAAAGTGAGCTTTCTCCTCCGCATCTTCCCTACTCCAAGGTCCTAGTCTTGGGCATCATTAGCTCTTCATTATAAAGATAATAATAATAATAATAATAGGAAAAAATAAACAATAATAAGACAAAGGATTCCCCTTCTCTCTTCACTCTTTGAAACTTTAATTAATAATCTCTTACAGCGAGACAATTCAAAAAAGGTTTAAAAAACCCAACAAAAAACTTGAAAGAGTTATGCCTTCTCATTCTAAAGTCCTAAGAAAATTAATTACAGAGGTTATTTAAGACGAGGATATTTAAGAGACAGCAACACTTGGAAATCGCTAAGTACTTGAACAAAGATACATTACAATTTATTTTTTAAATTATGGATTTAAATTTTAAAAGATAATCAATCAATTAAGCTAAAAACCACAAGACAAAATGTAGTACAAATAGCGAGGCAGAATAAAATAACAAAACACAATGGCATACCTAAATTGAAAAGGACCAAAATTCTGAAATCAGATCCTGGGAATATTTTTTTCAGATGTTGGCAAGGTAAAAAAGAAAAAGGAAAACAAGAAAACCGTTGGGAGAATAGGCGATATTTCTAAGAAAATTAGATGGATTGACAATTAAAAAATAAAATTAAAAAAGCCAATTCTATGAAAACAGTGAAGAATCCAAGTACAACAGTGAGGACTTATTAATTTAAACAACAACGGGAGCAGTAAAAATTTATCCCTTCCACTTCAAAATTTAAAGTTTTATGTTTCAAGATACGTTGAATCCAAAAATCGAAAGAAAAAAATCCATCCATTCGCCATCTGCGGCTGTATTCGAGCATACAAATGAAAAATATGAACCATTCTCACGTCAGATCCAGACAATAACGTTTTCAGATGTTGGGAAGGTAGAAAAGAAAGAACAACAACAAAATCAACAAAATCTAACAAAAAAATAAGTTAGAATTTCTTAGAAAATTGGACAGATTTAAATTTAAAAAAAAAGATAAAAAAAAAGGTAACTTATTATAAACAGTGTAGAATCCAAAGTGCAACATTGAAGATTTATTTTATTTTATTTTTTAACATCAATGGAAGGAGGAAGAAATTTCGTGGGTGCCAGACATTCTGTCAGGCCATCATCATTTCTAATAATTTTCCCTCATTTCCGACCAGCAAAATAAAAAATATGTAATACTTCAACGACCATTTTGACAGGCTATCTATTGGTTGTCAATTATTTAGATTAGACAAGGGTCGATTGAATAATAAAGTTTTAAAAAAATTAACTAATGAATACTGGCAAAATAGGATTTGGGAATAAATCTTGAGGGTTATACATTCATGTAAATGAACGGTTTATTTTAGTATTTTACTTTAGTAAAAATTTTAATTAATTTTAAATGTTTCTCTCTATTTTTTTTTCTTAAAAGGTCGTAAAAAATATTAAAATTGCAAAAAAAAAAAAGTTTTTATATTAATAAAAATTATATTATCACAAGCTAGAGTGGCATCATGTATGAATTTACCATGTGAAAAGCAGGCAAACTATATAATGTCTGGTTGGCACCTCACCGAGATATTTAAAGAAAAAATTTTTTTTGCTTGTGAATTTGGCACTAAATTACATATATATTAGTATGTAATGTAGTCTAAATTTATTCGCTGAACTCTCATTTGATCGAAAAAAATTTAAGGATAGCATTGAGTGTGAATAAACCTTTAAATTGATTTGAAATGTGGCACAGCTCGTGTATGTAATATACTTTTTAAAATGAGAAAAGACGTTTATTTTATTTTTTTCATTTGTTTTGCGCTATAGAAATGGTAGCGCGAAAACATTCAACTGCTTGAGGTTTAGATTTTTTTTTTTTTTTTATAAGTTAAATTAGAACACGTTGGTGAAATAAATATTAAAAGGAAAGTTCACGAAATTATAAATATTCATTAGGGGGTTTGAAACTTGCGAATCATTTCCTAAAGGTTAGTTTTATCCCTTACCATTAAGGATCAACGTATCCAGAGGGACACTATCAGGCGGTAACCTACAATAAGGCTTATCCATGACAAACCTTACATCGGTAATTTTTCCACGGAATGATACGAACTGCCACAAATATGTACCTGCTACTGTTTACAAATTAAAATTTTATGAAACGGAAAAAATTGCATAATTCATTAGAATTCCACGTCGCTGTCCAGACATAAGCGACACTCTTTCTTTCGTTCGAAACTTTTTCTTTTAGTCCAATAGTTTTCAGTAGATGATTTCCTTGTATAACTCCTACAGATAAGAGTTCAGTTTTGTCATAGCTGCTTTTATCTTTTGAATATTTAAAGCCGCGTCAAGTGATAGTGCATGAAATGCCTTATCAAAATTGAAATAATTATAACAAAGGAATAATTGTTTTTATTTATTACTTCCTAGACTACACAAGTTATATCACAGAGGAAAGTTCCCTTTGTCCAGAAAAGTGATATATAAAGAATGTCATTTCCACTATTTCTAGGACTAAATAAATTGTTTGTCAGAGGAACTCTAGTCCAACTGAACAATCAGGGATATGCGTTTGGTCCTAGTCATAAAGAACGCAATATTTAGAGAAAAAAAATTATGGCGGTGTTATAAGCAAGTTCTATTCCACTTTTTGACGATAATAATAATAACAATGACAATAAAGGACTTAGCGACTCGGAGGTTCGATGCCAACAACACCAACAATCCTAACACAATCCTCCCATTTACGTTTCGGTCGACCCTTAGGAGTCTTACCCGTCATTTTAGAGCTGATAACTTTTTTAGTGATTCTTTCCTTATTCATCCATATGAAGATAGCTCGAGGAATCAACACTGCTATAAAAGGAACTATAGCATATTTCTTCGTTTTAATATGCAGAGACTGTCTAATTTGTTGTGGCTTTTGAATAAATTCTCGCTTAAATATTTTTAAAAAAAATCAAAATAAATTTTTAAATTTGTATTTTTTTTTTTTGGTTTATTATTTTCAATAATGAGCCTTTCTAATCGACCAAGAAAAAGGTAGAAACCAAAAATCCGCCTGCGGCTTTTCTCCTAGTCATAGGTCACACCAGACTGATCCTCTGAACTCGACATTATCATCCGTCATTTCTTTTCAAAATGGCGGCCGATTTAAGGTCCCCTTTCCCTCAATACAGAATACAAATTATGATTGAAAAATGTCTGAGGATTAGATGGAGCGTAAATGAACCTTTAAATCGATAAGGTACCATTTATCTTATTAGTATTTTTGTTTTTTAATTAAGAAAACTTTTTTTTTCTAAAATTATTTTACCACGGAGACAATGAATGGGATTGCCGTCATAAATAAAATAAACAGTAATGAAATATACTGTTTAACGTGTGCTAACGTTACAGCTTAATAGGCCTTCATCAGGGCATACAACTAAATATAATTTATAATTATATATTATATAATATAATGGGGACAAAAAATTTTATTGCATATTTCTACATGAAAATTTCAATATATTTATTTTTCACATTTCTTTTCAAGTAGATGTTTTTAATTCGTAGGTCCGTGTTAAATCTACGAGAAATTACGAATTAAAAAAAAGAATAAAACATCTAATTAATCGTGAGCAATACCCTGACCTATACCATCATAACGTAGTTAGATATGAATGTGATCCCACAAGCTCAGGTATAACGACCTTGTACCTCGTATCATAGTGTAATTTTCGCCAGTTGGAAATTCCAAAAACAATTATCGGGTGGGAAATCCGAAATTCATAAGTTACTTCCTTCATATTTATCTAGTGGATGTTAAGAAAACAAGGCAGTGGGGAAGAGGATTTCCAAAGATTTAACTAAGAAAATCCAAAGATGATTTTATAGAAATATAAAAACTATATTAATACAAAACCTCAAATTTCACGAGTAAAAGGACTGTTTATTGGCAAGAAATAAAAAATATTTTATTAATTCACAACAGCTGATTTTTGACAATGCAAATATTAATTACAAAATCCGACAGAGGCTGTGCCTACCACACACCCGCGGGTTTTAAGACGTAGAATTACTATATAGTATATATATATATATATATATATATATATATATATATATATATATATATATATATATATATATATATATATATATATATATACTAAGAAAAAAGGAAAAATATTGATATATCGATTTTTTTAATATATCGATATTTGTGTCCGATAGTTTTTATTCGATATATCGTAGTATCGATATTAAAATTTGAGTATCTAACACCATAAGAGTATTTCCCAAAAAATAAATAATAAATAAAAGAATTAACAAAGAACGGCAGATTCTACAAAGAATAAAAAAAAAAACTTGTGATGTATGTTCGTGTTACTATCTAAAGTGCCTGTGAGTCATCAAGTTCAAGTCAGCTATCTTCATAATGGTTCCTGGTTAGGGATGTAAACGTCGATAAATTTCTTATAGAATTTTCAAATATATCGAAATAGTAGTTCGATATAAATCTCGATGTTTGTAATCTTTGAAAGCAGAAGAAGAGGATTTTTGCATTGAATTGAAGGATAGGATAATATAAATTAACTAGTCTTAGATTTGTAATGACTTTAATAGCAACAATTAAATATTCATAAATAGCTTATCACAAAAAAATAATGCATCAATTTATTAACATTTGTGAAAAAAAAATATTACATACTAGGAACTAGAGAAAGCATTAATTAAATTGCTTAAACATTAAAAAAATAAATAAATAAAAAGGACGGAGAAAATCAATAATGTATGAATTACTAAAAACCTATCAAGGTAGGTATATATTAACATTTATTATTAAAAAGACCCATTACTAAAAACTAGAGAAAAATGGATTAAATTGTTTAACATAAAACAAAAATTAAAGGAAGAAAATCACAGTTGAATTAATATTAACTGAAATCTATTAAACTTTCTTGTAGAAATTTTTTTTTGGATTAATTTTATTCTGTTTTGGAAAATATCGATTTCCGATATTATTTTTTTTTAAATACTACAAACAGGAATGGGAACTTAATTCATATCCATAAAAAAAATATATATTTGAGCTAAAAATTCACGAGGGGAGGGGAGAGGAGTAAATGCATAAATAAATAAATTCTTGGCAGAGTTAAAATCAGTCCATAACATGAGGAGATCGAAACATTCATAATGATTTTATAAGAGACGGGAGAAAACTTTTTTTTTGTTTCTCAGAAAGTTGAGAATATATAAATTTTAAATTGTTTCTAATATAATTTAGGTATTAACTTCAAGAAAACTATTTTTTTTTTTTAACAATTACAAGTAAGATTATATTATGCTAAGTATAAGAAAATTTATATAGTGATAAAATTTATTTGGAACTGTGTTCTAAATCTGTATAACAGCAACTGCATTTTTAATTTTTTTAAAAAGGACAAATAATTAATGTCAGAATATAATTGGAAGAATTCAAAAACAAAGACTTAAGTCTCTAAAATACCAGTGGATAACTAACAAATCAAGGTTTCGACAACTCAGGCATCATCAGGATAAAAGGCAGCACATCTCACATCGACAGAAAATAAAAATAAAAAATTGAAATAGAACATCACTCCAAGGCATCACACAATACATCCTATTTTTGTCCTGAAGATGCCTGAAATGGAGAAACGTTGACTGGTTAGTTATCTACTAGTGTTTGAAAGACTTAATTTATTTAATATTCCAATTCCTACCTGGATGCAAAAAATGTATATGTACTTTTTCAAATATTAACTAATACCTGTTCAAACGTTAATATGTTAAAATTTTCGACTCCAAGCGACGACTTCGATTTCAGTGGTGGCCTTAGTCCGAAATGAGTTGCCAGCCGTTTACCTTGCCTTAATTAAATCACAACTCCCGTTTCTGTGGTCACTCTGAAGGATACTCCATTATTGGTCCTCAACACATCTTTCCTTGAAGTCCATCGAAGGAACTTTTTCCATACTTGATGATCGCATGGGCTTTAAAATGTTTAAGTATATTTACAAGAAGTTCACATTTTTCAAATACCGATTGTGAGCCCTTGTCAGTTTTTTTTTTAATTATTATTATTTAAAAAAAAATCTGATAGTCTTTAAAAATCGAAATTTTACCTTATCGTGCGTGGACCATTTCAAATTTGGACCATTTTTTATACACTTAATTAATTGTGTATAGTATTTATTAATTTTAAAAAGCTTTGTTCTTAGTGAACAGAATTGCGTATTTTTTTTAAATGCTTGTTAGCCTCAAAAAAGTTTAGAGTTCATAAACTCAGTCTAGTTCATAAACACACCTAGCGACAAAGTAGAGACATTGTATGGAACAGTCGCCATACACTGGACCAACTATGTTCCGTCTTCACATCTACAGAGTCATTTGCAACACAGTTGTGTGCCATACAACAAATAGCTTTATGAGCTTTAATTTGTGTGTTAATAATTTATTGATATTAGCGCAAAAAAACAACTAAATATAAACGGTACTGGAGGAGAAATTCATTGTTGGAGGCATTATCCATGCCATTCATATTTAAAAAGACACGAAATTTTGCTTAGTCTGAGCTTTAAAGAAAAGTGCATGATTACTGTTTGAAATATTTTGCAATTTGACTTTTTTTGAAAGGGGGCATTTCTTTAAATACATTATAATATTGCTAAAAAACCGAAAATAAATTTGCTACAGCAACGTTTCTTTATCATGGCTATTGCAAACATTTCAACATGGCAATTACAATTTTTTAAAAGAAAATAGTATATAAAAATTAAATGTTTTTTTTTTAGTATCTGGTCTTTTATAAAAACTATTTTTATTTTCATTGTATGAAATTGTGCATTTATTATTACATACACACACAAACAAATATATATATTTTTTTTCCTTGGCCCTAAAGGAGAGAAAGGATTGGTACAACGAAGAACAGTGGGCAGTTGCTGTACCAAGCCGGATACGACTGACCTCCAAGAGACCTCAACAACATTCAACCCCGTCAGCAACCTCCACAATCTCAGCATATCGATAATAGAATTCAATGGAAAGAATCGATTAAGCAATAACCATAAACGAACATCGAATATTCTCTTTAGTACCCGTCATATACTGTATACCCAGAGGCGCTAATAGCAGGTGGCAAATGCCAAGGGGCTCGCATTGGCCTGTATAGCAATAAAATACAACATCAAACTATATTATAGTTAGTAATATTTTACTAATTAATAAATAACTATCATTGTATTAAATTGCACTATATAACATACAGCAACATCTTCAAATGTTGAGCAAGAAGCTTTGGGTGCCACAGAACTTGGCTGCTATGGGCCTTCAAAATCATATTTACGCCATTGTCTATAACAATTGCAAAATGACAGGCCTTGTGTCATCTTCCTAAAGTTTAATATTCATTTGTTGCAGAATAAAAATGGGAATGAGTTTTTTTGTGTATGACATTTCTGAGGCCTATTTTATTTTATACCTATAATCTTCAAGTTTCCACGAGTGTGACAATAGTGATATGTCTTCGATAACCTGATTTTTTTTTAGTAGGTATATTATTTTCCTTATGATCTATCTTCATTATTCTTTATAACGTATAATATAACATTATATATGCATACACATGTAAAAATCCTATTTATATGCCTCCAACATTACGGGAGGAGTTAATAAAAGAAAGAACATATTTTTGTAGTGTTAACACTTCAAAACAAAGAGCAATTATAAGTTGTAAGTAAAACAACAAAAAACAATAAATAAAGCCTAATCAATGGAAACGCAAACAGTATGAACAATACTACCTTGTGTGATTTTTTATTTGTATTGACTTTGTACAGATAATGTTTGTATGATTTCATAGTAAATGATGTGGACAATAAATAATGGCAATCAGTAGATAAGTAATTGACATTGACAATTGAGTTAAAACATACTAAAAATTACTCTTGAGTGGAAGAGTAAGATCAAATTAAGAGACATAAAAAAACAATCCAGAGTACTGTACCACTTTGATAGAAAAATCCAAACGAATGACTAGTATATCAATTAGGGATGGAGAAATGTCGATATTTTTATAGAAATAAATCGATATTTTTTTCCAAAATAAAAATAAAATAAAGCCAGCATTTCAGACTTGCAATGTCTGAAATCGGCCAGAAGTACCCAATTTCACTGGCATGTCCAGTATCATCGGAAAGAGTGATTTCAACAAAGAATATTTCAGTAGCAGACAACCCTCTCACTGGTGAGAACATCAAAATGAGAGCATTATGGTTCAACAAGAAATGATGATTCAGTTAATTTTTTTTCTACCCCAATAAAAAGTTCTTCATTTTATTTTTTGGTTTTTAATAAAAGTGTCAATAATAAGTTTGATTGGTTTAAGTCATTATTAAATCAATTTCATTTTTATTTTTTTTTTTACGTTGAGCAATTTAGTTCATACTGCCCTAGTTCTTACTAATTAGTCTTTTTAATAATAAATGTAAATACTTTGATAGGTTTTTAGCAATTAATATTTATTTTCTTCCTTCCTTTTTAATTTTTTTATGTTTAAGCAATTTAATTATTTGTTTTCCCTAGTTTTTAGTGCTAAGTTTTTTTGTTATGTTTTTATAGATAAATGTAATAAATTTAATTTTTTTTTCTTTACAAGCTATTTATAAACATTTCCTTGTTGCTATTACGACTACTACAACCAGTGGCGTGCGCAGGGGGAGAGGTTCAGGGAGATATATCCACGCTCTCCGATATGTACGAACAAATATAATTTTCATGCACACCAACATTTGTATTTTGGGTAATTTTAACAATAGTTTTTGATACTACTTTCATGCTTATCCTTAAAACTTATGCCAAATTTGGAGATTATAAATATTTACGTGGTTATTTACCTTCTTCTTTAAATCCCCTTCCCCAAAAAAAAATTCTGCGTACGCCATCAATTACTGCTCTAAACTTAAGACTTGTTAACTTATATTACCCTATCCTTCAATTCAATGTAAATCCTATTCTCCTTCTCCTTTCAAAGATTAAAAACACTGAGGCCCGATATATCTTAATATCGATATTTTTTATTGATACATCGAACTACTTTTTCGATATATTTTAAAACTATTGATACGAGATATATATATATATATATATATATATATATATATATATATATATATATATATATATATATATATATATATATATATATATATATATACATTCCTAACATCAATGCACAATAGGAGTGGCTGTTACTGGAAAAATAACCGGTTATAGACTATTCCGGGTTTTGTTCAGTATCGGTTCAAGAGACCGGTTTTTTCTACTCAAAATAGACGGTTTTCACCATCAGTTTAACTGGACAGTTATTTCTACTCAAAATAACCGGTTTTAATTTGTTTGTTTTTTTAAAATAGAAAATACCTTTTTATTTCCGAGAAAAAAAATAGGTCAGGTAACCGCCATTTTAGTTTTTTTTAATTCAGAAAAAAAAAAGCTGCAATTTGCAAAGCCTCGAGGGTCCCATATGTGGAAAATGAAGAACCATGAAGTGTTTGAAACTTTAATCGAGAGTTATATTTTCTCAAAAAAATATGATATGATCTCAGAATGTTAAAGACTTCAGCCAGAATTTTCGAACAGTGAAAAGGATGCGCACATTATACTAGGATTCCTAAAAAAATTAAAAAATACAATTAAATCTAATTTAAAAAGAATTACCTCCAATTATGGAGTAGGAAATAAAACAAACAGTTTGTAAAACATATTTTTTGTTATTTAAATTTTTCAAATTCATATGATGTTTTCGTTTTTCCTTCAATTAATTAAGTCCTTATTCCTTTACTCATGAAGTAAATTTTAACTAAAACAAAGCTTGACCCGCACGCACATTGAGTTTCAGATGTGGGACCCTCAGCAAGTGTTAAACAACTTTTTTTAATATTGTTGGTTTCTATCGAACTGATATGAGATCAAAAAACTCAAAAGATGATAAAATTATACACAATAAAGTTGAAAAAAATTAAAAAAAACCTAGGCAAAACATAAGCCTTATAAATGTGATCTTTGAAGACTTTTTTATATCCTTAACCCAAACTTGCGAATAACTTACATATTACAATATTTCCTCATATTATAAACACCTAAATTTTTTTTTCTATCCGTAACATGGCGAGCCTGAATAAGGAAAATTTGACCATATGGCTAGCTATAAATAATACATAATAATTATTAATATCAATTATATCAGCAATTGTTCAACTAAAGAAAATTAAAACCCAGACATTATATTAATGATACAAAATACTATTAGGTATACAAATAAGTTTTCGCCGCTATTGAGAGATGGCTCCACTGACAGGATTATGTTGAAATTTTCAGCTAAACAACGGCACATGGCAAGTTTGGACATCTGGCAACAACATAACCTTAAATACTCGTGACTTTATATTAGCAGTACGTATTTTTTTCGTGTGAAAAAGTCGTTTTGTTCCGAATAAGTTGCGAGAAGTTTTGATTTATTTATTTAAATTAAATCTATTGCTTGTAGAAGCATAAGATGATGCTACTTTATGTCCGAGAAGTTGTCATGAGTGGTTTCAAAAGTTTAAAAACGGCGTTAGACGTGGAGGACAAAGATCGTAGTGGCCGGCCGAAAGTGTATGAGGACACAGAGTTGGAAGCATTGTTGGTGGAAGATTCGTGCCAAACGCAAGAAGAACTTGCACTTACCTTAGGAGTGAGTCAACAATCAATTTCAGATTGTTTAAAATCGTTGGGAATGATACAAAATGAAGGAAATGAAGCCAAGAGACATTGAACGCCGATTGTGCACATCTGAAATGCTGCTTGTCAGGCATAAAATAAAAGGTTTTTTGCACCGTGTAGTCACTGGTGATTGAACTGGGAAGTCCTGCCCCTACCGCCGTATTCCCCAGACATTGCGCCTAGTGATTACCGCTTGTTCCGGTCGATGGCACATGGACTGTCAGAGCAGCGCTTCACATCGTATGAGGATACGAAAAATTGGATCGATTCATGGATAGGCTCAAAAAGTGAAGAGTTTTTTCAACGTGGTATCCGAATGCTTCCAGAAAGATGGGGAAAAGTAGTAGCTAGTGGTGGACAATATTTTAAATAAAATTCACCGTTTGCTTACAACAACTTCGTAATTTTTTTATTAAAAACGGCGGAAACTTATTTGTACCCCTAATATATTATGCATATTTGTTGTCTGAACAAAAAAGAAACTTACAAGCAAAAATATATAGTTCTATTGTTAATTAAGTATGTGGGTAAACAATGATTATTAAATGACTATCTATACATTAAATAGATAAAAACGTATTAACCCTTCATAGGGCATAAGCCCTCTCATGCAGGATGAAAATTTTTGTGAGTGGATACAATGGATATTGGTCTTAACAATAGGTATATTCCTTTCATTGTTCACATAATTTCTCATATCATCTTAGTGGAAATATAAAATGAAATAATAATCGCACTATTACTATCTCAAATAATAAAATTAAAAAGAGCTTCCCTTTCTACCATGGAAATATTTGCCAGTAAATGAAAAAACTGAAAGCAAGTTTCAACTACTTTGAATGTTTGTTACCTATGCCGATACCTCAAATGGGCCCTGGCCATATTTGTCTCACCAAAGCTGAAGTTTGGTTAGAGGGACCTGACAAACAATTCTAAGCCTTCAAACATATTTTTCTGTAGCTTCTGCCATCTAGTGGAATATAACCAAACTATTTTGAATGTAAAATTCCCGCTTCTTGATAGGTGGGACAAATATGGCCATTACCGGTTAAAGAATTAAGAGATTATCTATAGTGATCTTTAAAAATTTTGTTCGACCTTAATTCCAGTTTCTCATTTTAATAGTTCATCGTAGACTAAACAAATAGTTTGCATGTGAAAATTTCTACAGTTGTGAAATGTATGTTCGAAATCCTGTACATTCCCATCTTCACAACATGTGCCGGTGAGTAGAATTTTGAAGAATATAAGATAGAATTAGGCGTTAAATAAACTAGCTTGTTGGTTAATGAAATTTTTCAGGACTTTTTTTTAAACAAGACCAGTTAAAGGTCCAGATGATACATGACTTGTTTTATTGTTTGTTTTGCCATGCAAACACAGCAGTATTTCTGACCACGACCTTCAGACAAGGGTAGGTGTTCAGGAAACATGTTTGTGTTTTATTGTTAGTCTTTCACCTCGGAAAAGACTGAAGGTTCAGCAAAAAGTAGAATTGATAATTTCTATGTGTTAGTTAGAATATTAACGATAAAAATAAATTAGAACCATCTTCATAAAATGTATTGCCTATGATGCTTATAAAATGCTCACTATACAACGTCGATAAATAGATCAAACGCGAGAAATCAAAAAATACTTTTGAACTTTCGAAAAGATCATTAATTTTGCAAAAATGTTTTTAAAGCATATAAAACAATCATAGAATAAGTGTTAAACAATGCAAATTGATACACTGAGAGAAATATTTATAAAAGGTGGAGGTGTAAAACTTTATTAAGATTTACAATTTTACGATTTTCTGCATTGCTAGTACTTATGAAGAATAAACAGAACTAAATTCACTGACTGGCACGAGATTTTATTTAAATAAATATTAACACTGATTAATGCCTTTGTGCTTCCACTTAGATCTAGGTCTGTTGAGGATTTGTCCATTTCTTGAGAAAGCACAGAGAGCGGAAATCAACAGCTGTATTATAAGTGAAGCTATACTGATGCAGAAATTCAGTTAAAAACGAAGCAGGCTTTTGCCATTATTACGTATTGTTAAAATTGTTATATTGCAGCATAGGCTTGAGTTTGATATTGTTATGTATTGAGAATACAGGAGGGATTGAAGGAAATAATTAAGATTAAATAATAGTAATTAGATAATGGATAAATTAAAGAGATGCCATGGGGTTCAGCAATATCAATATTAATCAGTTTCTTTTTCGGACAAAGAAATATGCACCAGGGCTGAGTGGATATTTCAAGGGGATACCTGTAGAGCCGGGGGATGCAAGTCGAGGGTGCAGATATGCCGCTAAAACCATCATAAAGATAAAACTAGAGATAAGCCCAGTCGACATGGTGTAATAAAATCTGCCGCCCAAGGATAGAGAAAATAGTTCAAACATTTCTAAAAATTCTTAGAGCGTCAACCAATGAGATGGCCCAAAAGGAGAGTGGGGACAAAATGCATCTTTTCAAGAAGGATAAGGGGAAAAGAGGAGAACAGGCAGAGAAAAGAGAAGGTAGGGAAGCTCTTGGGAAAAGGTAGAGGAGTGAAGTGCAAGCTGGAAGACAGAAGACTGGGGTTCTAGAGAGGGTCCAGCAGGAGAGTGCATCCGAGACGAAGTCCGTGCGTCTGGTGGCAGAATAGGAGGCCACTGCTAGAGAGAGAAACCTAGACCATCGAGCACCGAGTATCGAAGGCAACAATAAGATAAGTTCTAGCCCTTTCATTCATTGTGTACATTAATATCGAATATTATGTTGCACCCGATTAATATAATAAAATATTTAAATAAGCAGGTTCTCCCAGTATTCTCAAATACATATGTCAAAGTTTACAGATTTTTATAATGAGAGTAATTTAGGTTGTAAATTAGTAAGTCAACAGTTTAATTAATAACGTAACTTAAATAAAGGAAGATCTTCTATCGAAATCTACTATTCTATTTACCCTGCATGCCATCATATAGTTAAATTAACTGAAATGGTAAACAGGACACCCTTGGAAAGGATCTCCAATGGTATTTATAATATCGCAAACTAGCGACCAGAGCAGGGGGGTCTGTGGTCTCTAGCCTTTTATGTTAAGATATAAGTTTGATTGATCAGCTCCCTTCTGGAACGGATGCAAACAGGGAATAAATTAGATCAGTAAATTAAGCTAATATGGTTTCTGGAATCCCCATCTGCCTTAGAAAAGCAGTTTGCCAGAAACATAGCAATATGAACTGCATAATCGGATTCAAGACTTTAGACAATTACTACCAAACAAATATTAAAGTTTGTTAAATTGAAAACAAGTAAAAGCTATCTTTAATAACATATTTAGTATTAACCATTTCAAAATAAATATTTTAATATTCTTCCAAATAAATAAATAGTTATCAATATTTTTACTACAATTGATTAAAACATTTTAAATATTTTCGATGAGTAATTTACATTTCAAGGATGAAATGTATAAAAATTCTTTTTCAACTGAGAAAAATATGTTTAATGGCATCTTAACATAGCTCATACTTAAGTTAGGTATTACTTGAGTGTATTGACACAACATAATTATATTGAAAAGACCAAGTATAAAAATAATCAAAACAAATAAAAACTCTTGGTTGTTAAAATTCTTAGTTTATATAACATTTTATTCTATATTGTAAAGCAGTATTAATATGAAGTATAAGGCAAGGAAAAAAGTTCTTCAATTTTCAAAAACAAGAGTAACAAGCTTTAGAAATCAGGTTATTCTCATTATATTAACCATGACATTATTCAAAACCTGCACGAATCAAAATACAGAATAAGTCACATTACCTTAAACTCTCATACATTGATGTCATGCAAAACTCAATCTATTCAACTCACGTTTATAGCCATTGGAAATAGATGTTGAAATGTGAGATAACTCTCATATTATTAACAAATATAAACATCTGCCGATTTATTTTCAATAGAGCAAATAGTTACAGGAGCAAAGTAATCGCGACATGAGAGTCCGAACCCGTTATATCCAGTTTTGAAAACTTGGATAAATAAAAATAAAATGTTTATAATATAAGAGATCTCTTTGTTAGGCGGTCCTAGGGTGAATAAAATGGCTTTAGGTAAAATTCTTTGTCATAAATAGAAACACAGCAATGTAGACAAGTAGGCTTGGCAATAGATGTTAAGTAACATTTATAAAATCAAATATATTGGTTATTTTAAATCAAGCAGCATACAGCATGATCATCTGGCACTATTGCAAGAAAATATCTAGAATAAATAATCTGAACCTGTACAGCTGTAATGTAAAAACAATATAGAAGACAAAGATTTCTGTTCTATTAACTTTCAAACCACTGATAATAAGAGGGTCAGTGTTTCCTTAGATAACCCTCTACTGAGGCATAGTCAAACAAATGTAAAGACTTTAATACCTGTAATTGTTGTATTAATGACAGGTCTATACACTGCTCTTCAGGTTCCACTCTGAAATAAACACTCAGATTATTGTCTTCTTCAGCAACGGTTTCACATAACCGAACTTTAAATAAATTTTTTATTTTGATGGCGCTATCCCTGACTAACTGGGCATGATCTTTTTTAACACGAATTAAAGGATCGTTCAACTCTTCCATGACTTGTGGAGGTGAACCTCCATCCTCTGGACTACATCGTGTTTACACTCCAATCATCTTATGTCACCGAGCAACCTGAAACTATTAGCTGCCATATTCTAGTAACCATTCCTTCGCCACTGCTGCCAATAGATAAATGACCTGTCAAAGAAATTAATAAAACATATTTAATAATTTGATATTGCTCCGAAATAATATTTCTTTAAAGGCATAAAATTTAACCAATAGTGTTTTTATGACTTCGATGTTCACAACTTCCTCCCGCTGACTTAGATGGGACGAAAACCCCCCTCCATTCGAATTTAAAGTAAGGATGTTATGTATTTTGTAACAGTTAAACTTGCGGCTCCTAAATATATTGAATTAGAAAAGAGTGTGAACTTTACTCCAAAAAAAAGAGATACAGTTACTCGATAGTAAACAAAAAATTTTGAGAAATAATTCTTACATTGAAAATGTTTTAAAGTCATAGTAGGATGTATGGTATAAATCAAAACGAAAATTGAATATGAAAAAATACTTTAGAAATGGAAATACAAACATTAAACGTAACGTGACCAAATATTTTCTGCCCTGAAGCTCGACACCCTCTTTGTTTCTTGGGGAGGGGGGAGTGGAAGAAAAAAAGCATTCAGTCAGTGACCTTTAGTTATTAATTTTGTAAAATTAAAAACTCAATTACTGATCATATAAAACATACCTAAATTTTTATTTTCATATTTATCATTTGGCCTAACTTGTCTCTCTGGGAATCCCAGGACACATTACCTAAAAGCGGGAGTGTCCCTTCGAAAGCGGTGTCTGGTCATGTCAATTATAATATTATCAATATGGAAATATATCTCCAGAATTGAACTGAACAAAACATCCTAAGCTGATTTACATATAAGCCTCAAAAATGCAAATTTTCGTTTAGAAGTGAAGACAAATACAGTGATTGACTCTTATGGCAATTCCAAATATTTTACTGTCGGAAATATTGAGATTTTTGTAACAGAGCAAAAACAAGATATACAAGTTTTTTTTTCTTAATTGCTATAAGAGATATACGCAGAATTTTGTTTCGGAGGGTGATTTAATTTTTTTTCGAGGGAAGAGGGAGGATTTTATAAGTAGAAGGCAAGTAATCACCTTAATGTCTATAATTGCCAAATTGGGTATAAGTTAAATTAAGGATAAGCATGAAAATTGGATACAAAATTATTGTTAAAAATTTTAAATAATAAAATTCAAATTTTATTTTTTCGTACATTTCGGGAAGGGGATATTTCCCCCATACCCATTTCTGCTTACGCCACTGATTACGACATTATATTTTTCTTCCTAGCACTTCAGGCCGTCTTTAAGGCTAGAACTTAATAGTTATAATAACGGGCATACTGTTTACTGTCATACAATGTTTCAAACTAAATTAATAATTGACAAGACATACCTATTCATCCTTGAACTTTTTATGATTCACTAATCATATCGCTAACGAAACGATCTTCATGAAAATTTTTTAGGCTTAATATTATTAAAATATGGCTTTCGGCATTTCATTTCTCATTATACGTAATTAACTGTGTAGATAGGTGTTTAGTTAAAAGGCGCGTGATCGAAGATCTCTTTATCGATTTATCAAAATAACGATAATCAAAATATTGATAAATATTTTTTAATGACTCGTGAAACCTCGTAAGAAAATCCGAATAAACTTTTAATTATGAAAATTTAAAAGTTTATATAATTTAAGGATCATCTATTTAAAAGATGAAAATTAAGGATTTAGAGTCAGATTTTTATATAAAAGCCTTGTTAATATTTACGAAGTCTCTATGATCAACGAATAAAAAACAGGAAACAAAATATAAAATAATAATGTTGATAATAAATAAATTGAAATTTTTACATAATTTCTAATCTTTCATAATTTTGCAATTTATATATTTGACTCTGAATCCTTCTTTCCCGGGCGTATAAAAAAGCGGGATGGTAATAGAACTTTTTCTAGAATTTGATCTGACCTTTCCGTAGTGTTAATTATGTTATTGTTGGTAGAATAATATCTTAGTGATATCTGTAGTCCTATTTATCGCTTGATTCGGTGATGACCTAAACAAATTATGTATTACAGATGCCTATTAGGTATGTTGGTTTTTTGTAGATCAATTTTGTAAAGATTCTGTAACTCCTTGCAACTTCTTTGTTAATGGAGAGATTTAATGAGGATTGAAGATAGTTTTTCCACATTAAATTAATGGTTTTTAATGAAGTTTTGTTTTGATATGTCTTATAATAAACTGAAGTTTCATGTGTTACAAATTTTAACTACAAATTATATACTTGATAATGTATTTTGTCAAACATTATGCAAAATTTAGACAATATTTTTTTATTTGTCTATATCCCATCTTTCCATAATGAATTTCACAATTGATTGAATATGGGTCACCAAAATTTAATATAAATTTGTTCTTTTTATGTTTTGTACATAATTCAACTTTATTGTCAAATAGTTGCATTTTAAAATTCAGTTTTTTTAATAATGCTGCTGTACTAAAGTTTAGTTTTAAACAAATTCTGATTAAGCATTTAAGCTCCATCAGATTTGCAATGTGAAAAGATTTAAAATCATCAAAGATTTGGATATCGATTGCCAAACTGATTTCTTTTGTTATTGAGTAACTTAGAAAGATTAGAACATCAAAAAACACCTATCATCTTTGGTACATTGTGTATTGATTGCTTTATGTTTATTTATTTAACTTTTTGAATTAAATTTATTAATGCTATATATAATCTGATATCCTTCTGTAATTTACTGTTTCGTCCTTTTTATTGCCATTCATTTTTAATTAGAATATCTTTGTGCAAAATAATAATAAAACTTCTTAAATTGCTGTCTGACCCAAGAATGTACTACAATATTATTTGTAAGGAATGTGCAAACTAATCAAATCCATGATACTCTCATAGGTATATTATGAATAAATTTCATAAATAATAAAAACCCTAAATATAGTTGCAGGTGTTTTAGAGAATTAGTTATCACAAAAATACTATAAGAAATGATACCTCACTCGATTTAATTTGAGCAAATTATGTTGTGAATATCCAGCCCACCATTTTGACCTCAACAAAGAAGGTTGACTCTCCAAAATTGGGCGGACTCGACAGATCTCGATTCCTACTATCAAGACAAAGATATGACCAAAGTTTCGTGGATGTACAAATTTTGTTTTAATTTTATCCATTTGGGCTTATTTTCCCTGTACTGTTGGTGTTTAGAGCAATTTTTACTGAAAGTGGAAATTCCATAACTTTTATCCCTTTAATGTCTCCGTAGCCAAAAAAAGTGTATGGTATCATTTTTATAGAGGATCCAAGGTAATTTAATTTTGTATAGAATAATGTTTGCAGTAAATCTCATAGTTCTTGAGATATTCTCAAAAAACAGAAAATAAATCAGTGTTATATCCTTCTCCTTCTCCCCACATCAAAACCCGATGCGGGAAAGACTGAAACTTTTTACCAGTTATTACGGGAAGGGTAATGAACAATTTATGGCCAGTTTCAGCTTCTTTTTTTCGGGATGTTCGGTTTATGCGTGTCTTTTACCTAATTTTACTGTATTAAATCTTGTTACTACAATTTATTTTCATAGATTTTTGTACTTAAATATGATTTTTTTTTTCAAAATTTTATAAAAAAGATATCTCTTCCCTTTTCAGCCATTGAACTAAACCCATTTAAGACTTCATAGAATCGACTGCAATTCCTGTTGAAGGTAAAAATTTTTAACTTATCATTATTTTTGCTATTATGACATGCACAAATTTAGTGTTCTTGTGAATTTGATACAAAATTCCTAGTTTAATGATTTTCTAAGAACATGCTTCAAAAAAATCTAAATGATTCAGTAATGTACTTGACATTGAAAAAAAAAAATTATTAGGCTAAAAAACCAAATTCCATTTCTTAAAAAGAACAAAAAAAAAAATGAAACAAAAGTTATTTAAAACAATTCATGGATTTGAAAAGTTTATTAGCAGGGAGAATGGGGATGCATTGGACAATGTATAAATCAAAGGTGACTAGTGAACTTTGTTTAAAAATGTCCAATGTATCCCCGCCCTCTCCTGCAGTATTTTGTGATTAAGATAATGTGTTATTTTTAACTAATCATACAATGCAAACCATGGGTACTTTACTATATTTCATGAAAAACAAGATCAGTATTTACTATTATTTATGAGAAGACGCACTAATAATAAAAATAATTGTGTTTCTCAAGATTAAATGAAAAAAATATTTAGCATGAAAATACTTTCTTTGGCCACTTTAGAATATGATTTTGGAGGAGACCAACCCTTTAGGTTATCTGTGCATTTTTAAACGTTTTAATTATTATGATCTGTCAACTTGATAATACAAATGCCATCATGATTGTCAGAAGAAATTATTCGCAAATTTATTTATAAGAATCAGTATAGTTGAGTCTTCATAAGATATTAATAATGAATATATCTGAAATAATCAATTAGCACATTATGAGGCTTAGTACGTTATTTTTTCTATAAATGTATTTTTTTTTTATTGAACTTTCCAATTGATTAAATGGAATAATTGTAGTTATAGTATCAACTAAATGTTATGTTAAATTATGATAACATTAGTAATTGAATGAATTATTTATTTAGAAATAATTGTTTATATTTTCTCAAGTAGGATACTTACTAGGTAGATTCGAATCTGTATTTTTTGGGAATATTTTGGATTTAATAATTTTAGGAAAACTGTAACTCTCTTTATAAAAATGATTTAATCACAGTTTTGAGAATGGTGTTAGATGAATTATAGTTGGTTTAATTATTATTATTATTTGTACAATTATTTTATTGAAAGTGATGGTATTGCTCGCTGTGCAGTCCAATAGTGCTCCCAGGAAGACCACAAAACATTTATTCGTGTTACTCACAATATAAGGAGATTCGGATCAGTTGTGGGTCCACTAAGAAACCGGCAGCGCAATTTCGAAGTGGAACTGGATATTTTATTGTATGTTATGGAAAAACAGCATTTATGCCAATCATAACCCTACAACATTAATTGAAGAACTGCAGCAAAGAGTGGAAAACACTTGTCGATCGGTCTCTCCTCAGTCCATCACACTGAGCAGCAACGAGGAGTGGCCAATCTTTGCATCTTTGAAGAGGGTAGGCAGTTTGAACATGAAATATAGGTTCACCAACCTCTGGTTGTATGTAGTATGGAATTTTTTTATTAATAAAAATAGCTAACAATATGCTTTTTTTTAAAACTTTGTACCATAACTTTGTAATTTATTGACCTATTTAAAATCTAGTTTCACCATTGATTTCAGTTTCAAAAATCCATTAAAATGATATATCGGAAGGCATAGTTTCCTATTTAAAATTTTAAAGTTGTACTGGGTTTGAGAGATACCGTATATTTTTTTTTCAAAAACAGGTCGAAATTTTAAACTAGGCTGAAAAATATTAAATACGTATTTTTTATTTTTTTTATAATGTTATCGGTTCAATAGAAATTCAGCCGGGCTCTCTAAAAAGGACACTCTGTATATTTATAAATATCACATTTAATAGTTGAATAGTTTATATGTTTAAGTTATATACTCTCTCAAATGCCTAGAATCCATTAATTTTCTTTGCTATCGTCTTTCATGATATGCTGGTGTGTTAATACTATTTATAAAATTGACTTTTAACAACTGTTAAGTGAATTTCCACACCCACAAGTTGGTTTATTATTTTAGTTTATTAATTGTTAAAATTTCAATTAAGGCTGCTCGTACTAATCTGGATGAACTAATTCTAAATTACCATCTATATATTTTGTTTAAAGGAATAATTTTTTATATCATCGAAATAATTTATGGTAATATTTTTCTAGAAATAAATTCTCATAAAAATGCTTATTAAATTTATTGAAAAATTCATCTATAGTTCATTATTTTATTTAGTTACAATAAAAGTATTGTCTAGCTTATTTAATAATACTGCTCTTGACATTTGAATTAACAGAAATTTTATTTGTTTAAACAAGTAATAATCAAGGAACTGCTTACTTAGGTTTATAAATCAGAGATATAAAATTAACAGGTTCCCTCCTTTCCAAGCTCAAACTAAATATCAAGAAGTTAAAACGTGTAACCGAGTTCCCTCTTAAGCAGGTCACCATTTTGTAATTTAGTGCTAAATTAACATTAAATTACAGAATATCATAAGCATTGGATTTTTGAAATTCTGTAATTTGCTGATGTTTTTATTTTCTCTTACAGTATCATATTATATTATATATTCTATATTATATTATATATAATCCTATAATTTTTATATTAAATTTAGTTTTTATTATTATATTTTTTATATAAATTATATAACCCTATACACACATTCATAATACTTAGGAATAGGAATGATATTTTGCCCTATACATTGGAGGAAAAAAAAGCTCATCATAACTGTGAACAACTTCTTTCAAAAACTGGTCAATTCTGATCATCCTTATTAATAATGATTATCTTGAAATAATCCTGATAAAATGATTTTTATAAGCATTAATAGTGATTATACTGTGTTTGGCATAATAAAAATGTTATGTTATACATGCTTAGAATCATTGAGCAGTTGAAGTTAAATTTTAGAAATAAAAAAAAAAAAATGTATGGGTGTGAATAAATAAATTAAATATTTAAATCCTTATGAATCTAATTCTCTTCTTATTCATCTAACTCTTTTATGCAGTGTGAGGGAACTTACACTACCATTAAACCATGAGCCAATTAAGTTTACTGAGATGAAAAAATCAAAACAAATAATAATTAAAAAATTTCTCTTACAGAATTAGTTTTTATTGGCATGTTGCCTATCCTTCCTATAGGAATGATAACACTGAGTTTTATTGATGAATAAAATGAAATTTCAGTATATCCGCCATTTTGTTTAAGGACTGCTGTTTAAACCTTTTTATGGCTCTAAAGAAAAACTATTTAGACTCTAAAATTTCTAGTATAATTCTTAAGAATCTCCCTTTATTGTTAATCTTCTCATTCTAGGTTTCTCCATCAACAAAATATGTCAAACCACCAACTTATATATCATATGGCATTGAATTGTTTCTTTTGGAAAATCATTTGCCATATGTGCTACCTCCTTTTAGTATCCCTTAGGCATATCCATCTGTAATGTCTTCTCTCTTGCTTCTTTTAATAATGTCTTCATCTCCTCCATCTTCTTCTTATACGGTTGAGTCTCTATAGTCCGAAAATTCCGTTAGTTCGACACTGTGCTGGTCGGTACACGGAACGTTGATGTTACCACTTGTCGATGTGTGTCAGAGAGACAGAAAAGTTGTACTGTCTCAGTCCATAATCGTCTATTACATATTATTAGCCTCCACAGTAAAACATATTTTATCTCTGTATCGGATTTTACTATGTTTAAAGTTCCTACTTACAGTTTAATTATGTCTGAAGCCAGTGGAAGTGGAAAAAGTTGGTAGTATTAATGTTGGCCTTCTGTAATTGTGTGATTTCTACTTTTCTCTGTTAAATATTTGGTAATATGTATAATAAACTATTTCTATTTTTTAAATTTTTTAAAATGTTGTTAATATAATACATGCACATAATATATATATATATATATATATATATATATATATATATATATATATATATATATATATATATATATTACGTGCATGTATTATATTAACAACATTTATACGTATATACATATTGAGTGTCTTCCTGTAGTAGCACATTTTTATTTTATCTCCAGTTATCCAACAAATCTCCATAATCGGACATTCTCTAGTCCCATATGTGTTGGGTACTGAATGGTAAATAAAGATTATATATTTTTAATGCGATTGCCTTTTATTTTCTGTGTTTGGTCTGTGTTCTGTCTTTCTATGTTAGGACAGCTAGATATATTACCTTCAATTGTGCAAATTTGACAATTCTATGGTAACAATATGTTTCAAAATAAAAGTTGTTTTTCTTTTCCTTTTTAGAGCAATTCTCTCAACTGTTCCTTGCTTCTTCTTCAGGCATGACCAATCAGTTCTAATTCCTTTAACTTCTTCCTCAACTTGCTTTTGTCCTTGGCCGCTTCTGAGCTTATTGCTTTTCATGGATATCATACAACAAATCCAAAGAACACATCTTTTAGATATTAGGCATCAGTTAATAAAAACTTACTGAGTATTGTTAGAATTTTATATTTATGATTAACCATATTTTCGTCACTTCCTATGTTAGTCTCTTATCAATACAAAGACATTTGGAACCTAGTACAGATTGCTTACTTCCTATTATATTATCTAGTTCTTTCTGGCAATGAACATCATTACAGTAATACCTGGAGCAATAGAATTGGTTGGTGAACAAACACATCCTTGTTATATTCCTATTCCTTTTCTTGATAGGTTATAATTGTTAATCTCAATATAGCTCTCTGGCTGAACCTAAAAATTCTTGTAAATTTCTTGAATTGTTTAATTTCTGAAAATACACTGTGAATAGAAAATATATTGATTACGTGATTTTATGATGCAAACAATTTGGTAGTTTTTTAAGTTTAAACTATTGTTCATTCCTCAAAGGGATTTTCCAAATGGCTGTGATCTGGAACAGTGTATGTTCACTTTTTTTTTTCTACTGACAAAAGATAGAAATAGAGGTTGAAATGACTTACTGTCACGCAAATGTATTGTTAGCGATGCTGTATATATTTATGCTTTAGAGGCTATAAATCAATCTTAAAATACATTAGCTTCCTTTGCTGCTATTTCTTCACTAAAATTAGATATTTAATATAACTAGCTTGTGAACAACGACAATTGTTTAATTTTTTTTCATCTAATGTTAATAAATTGCTGATTAGTTGTTTCATTTTTAATTCTTTGACACATTTTTCTTTTAGTGCAATATTTTCTCCTGTATTTAGTTCAATTAAAATTGAGCTTGGACAATTATTGGGCTCTTGATTTAGAATGTGCCCATGATGTAAATTTGTTGATAAATTTCTGAGATTGATTTTCATACTTTAATTTTAATAATATTTCAAAAGAGCTGCAGTTCATATTTTTATAATATCACAAACTTTTACTTCACTAAATTAAGCTGAATGTAGCAAGGATTATTTGAAATGAACGGATATATCATTTTTTTATATCTGTTTCTAGATAGATATTACTGATCCTTATAACATCTCAGCATATATTTAAAATAATTTCTTTTGTGATGTGATGTTTCAGCTAATATATTGCCATTACCAAATCGTATGATATTAAAATATATACGGTGACATACTTCTATTTTTAAAATATCCTGGTTGAATTTCCCATGATCTTAATAAATGTTTTGTCTCTTCATCTTGGTTATTTTATATTAGCTATATATGACAGCTTATATAATAAAACCATAAGAAGTTGAATGAGGAAATTTCAAAAATGTATATCATTAGGACTCAGAATCAGAAGATTGTATTTTTTTAAAATACACATGTTTTAAACTAATTGCACTTTGGATTCAAATTTGGCTTGCAATAAGAAAATCAAATGAATTATATATATATATATATATATATATATATATATATATATATATATATATATATATATATATATATATATATATATATAAAGCTTTGTAAACAATGTTGAATTTAGAATTTAACCTAAAGTAATGGCCCTTTTACTAAAAATCTATAATTTCTCACAACCATTTGCATCTAGGTGCTACACATAATGAAGCTTTTGGACAGTACTGCTGTCAGTGGATGATAGTAAAAAAAACAAAACATTCTTCCTTGATTTTTGTTTTATAATTCATTGTGAGTTAACATTATATCTTCTATTGATATAAGGAAAGCTTTGTATAAACATCATGAATTATCTTTTGTCTCAAAGTCATTACCTTCCATAATATTGTGGTGTCATTGACTCCTGGAAACTTGAGCTGTAAACATTTTACATTTTATTAACAAACAGTTGAAATGCCTAGTTTATGACTTTCTAGCATTTATATGGCCTAATATGCTAGATAATGTTTCATGATATTCAAAATAATTATAGTATCATATATCGTTGGTAAAAATGTGAAACCACATGAATGTCAAATCCTGACTTTTCAAAAACAGACAAAAACGTTTGAAAAATTAAATTTTCATCCAATTAAGATGTTTTATTTTAAAAAACAGTATGACTAGCAAGTGATTCACTATCGATCAGAAAAAATAAACAATTGTATTGCATTTATGCATATATAAAATAATAAAACAACTCTAGATCAAATTGTTTTGGACTTACCTGGTTTCAATCTTTTGCAGAAGATATATATATATATACTTTTTGTAGCTGATTGATTTAATTTTTAAGATAAAATTAAATTTTAATTTCGAATAGCTTCCTTACAAAGATATTAATCTTTATTTTATATTATATTTGTCATGCATAATAAATTGTAAACCAAAACAGTAAATATGCTAATTAGTGATGCCTAATGTGAGGTGCCTAATATAATAGGAGTATAATATAAAGAATAATATTTTTTCATTAATCTTTATTTTATGTTATATTTGTCATCCATAATAAATTATGCACCGAATAAGCAATGCCTAATATATTAGATAATGTTATATAATAGCCGGAATAATTATACCGCCATGACCCATAAAAAAAAAATAACCCGTTTATGCGTGTACTTTTTGTTACTGATTGTTTTAATTTTTATGGTAAAATTCAATTTTAAATAAGCAATAAAATAGCATCCTAAAAAACTATTGAAATAGCATCCTAAAGAAATATATTTAAATAGCATTCTGAGTAAGCCATTTCAAAAAAAAAAAATATTATTCTTTATATTTTATAAGCCATTTAAAAATAAATAAATATTATTCTTTATATCTTATTTATTGGTTTTTCAATGTTTTGTGACCTTGGCCTTCTGGTTCATCACAATTTATGTGAACACAGCACATTAATTTTAATGTTTTTAATTACACACTTGTTTGGAAATCACAATTGTATTTTAATTTTTTTGATTTTTGAAGGAGTAAACAAGTGAGTATAAGACACATTATAAGATGTTTGTTCTAAAGATCCCATTAACCGTGATGCTATAGCCATCACATAATAATTTCTTCAAATACCTATAAGATTTTATTAGCCTTTTGTTTTGTCCTTAAAAATGTTCTTAAAATATTCTGGTTGTTTTTTCAATACTTTGGAACTGAATTTTGTGAAAATTATAAAAATCATAAAGGTTTTTTTACTTAGAAAAGGAATGAGAAAAAATATTGAAAATTTTACTCAAAACTTTGGGATGTTTCTCATTTCATAGAAAATTCATTATAAAAAAACCTTGCTCTTTTAAAACAATGGAAATTTTCTCTTTGACATCAATAACTACCTCTTTAAAACTTTGAATTCAATATAGTTTTGATGCATAAATATGTTTGCTTAATTCTGTAAATTGTATTTGTTCATCATATATACAAACAGTTATAGATGTTGACGTAAAAGTTTTTCTTTTATATTATTCCTAAAAAAAAAAAAAAAAAAAAATCTTTTCCTTTGCTAAATCCATTTTCTAGTTTATAATTAATAATTGTGCATTCACAATGTTATACATACTAATTATATGTACTATTTGTTTTAATTTTTATTTCAATGTATAGCTCTTCATTATATACAATTGACCATTCTCCTCCATATGTTAATACTAAATTGTATCCAACAAATGTAAAATAAATAATAATAAAAATAAACTTACTTTATTGAAATTTGGTTAGAACTCATTGTGTATTTTTAAAAATGTTGATATAGTAGTTAAAAAAAAAAAAAAACTAGTTGAAGCGCATACAATGTCTCACAAAAATATTTGTAATTTAGTATTTTAAATTTTTCAAATTTGATCGTTTTTTTTCTTTCATTCTTTCAGTAGTTTTTCTGAAATATATAACATACATATATATTTAAATTACGAACCAACATATATGCATATATACTCCAATTATAAATATAAATATGGAACTCTCCTAAGTGAAATGATGCAAGTACTTGCAAGATGGAGACGGCATTTTAACAACCTGCTTAGTTGTGGCCAACAGACCGATGAGATAGGCGACCATGTGATACTACGTATGCAGAAGATGAGATTGAACCTCTTGATGAAGAAGAAATAACTGAAGCAATATCCAATCTTAAAAATAATACGGTACCTGGCTATGATGGTTTGCTATCGGATCACGTGGTGAGGTGAGCCATAGCTTTCTTAATGATCTCATTATTGATATGTGGATAAAGAAAGTAATGCCCAGAGTAGATACAAGACTGTCATCTGTCCTATACACAAGAAAGGAAACCAACTGGAATGTAATAACTGTAGAAGTATTTTTCTTCTTCTGGAGTGCCTCCAAAATCTTATCAAATATTTTCTTTCAGAGGCTGAGATCCTATGCAGATTGAGAGCTCAGAGAGAGAAATTTGTCTCCGATCAAATTTTTCTCTAAGTCAAATCCTTGAGAAAAGTAGAGAATATCAAGTGCAAAAATACCAACTGTTCGTAGATTTTAAAGCAGTCTACGATAGTCTCAATGGAACTCTATACAAGGCTCTAGAAGAACTCAACATCCCATGAAAGCTTATCCGTCTCATACAACTGACAATGACAGGTGTCGAATGCATGGTGGGTATCCAGGGAAGACTCTCAGAGCCATTTGTTCCCAGTAGAAGGGTAAGATGGGGGTGATGCCTTGGCATGCCTTCTCTTCAGCCTTGCACTGGAAAAGTGGTAAGGGAATCCAGTATACAGACAAATGGCACTATCTTCAACAGGACTGTCCAGATCTTGGCTTATGCTGATAACATCGACAGCGTGGGAAGATCCTTTCAGGTGGCCAAGAATGTAGTCATGGCTCTAGAGACTCCAGCAAGGAGACTGGGTCTGGAAATCAGAGGGAAAGGCTCACCATATGAACCTACAATTTTGAAAAGGTTGACGAATTTGTCTGTCTTTGCTCACAGGTTAAAGTGAATAACGAGGATAGAGATTCCTCGAGAGGTCCTTATTTAAAAAATAGTCAGTTTTAACTTTGATACAGGCCAACTCTTCAGAAGCCGTCATCTCACTGTGACTATAAAGTTAAGATTATATAAAAACGAGATCCGTCCTGTCTATGTGTATGGCTTTGAGATTTGGACCATCTTAAGGTCGGACGAGCAAAGACTCCTTACGTTTAAGAGGAAAAATCCAGTGAAAATAGGCGAGAACTGGAGCTTTATGTGTTGACTAGGGAGCCGGACATTATGAGAGCCATCCGCATAGGGAGGCTTAGATGGACAGGACATGATGCAAAGAGCCTAACCAGATGATGCAAGATCAACTTTATGGATCAAGAAGCATTGAAAGATCAAAACTGCGGAGAAGAGACAGATGCGCGAGTGATTCTAGAAATCTACTTGGTTTTTGGAATTGGATTGCAGCTGCACAGGATAGAGAGGGGTGGCGAAAGCTGTTGGAGGAGGCCCTGACTCATTGATTGGGATGTGCCACTAATGAAATATAAATATAAACAAATTATGAATAGTTTTGAGTCACTGTATGTGGCATGAACTGACATTTTATGATATATGATAACGTCTGACATTGTTCCGTGGACCCCAGTTTAAGAACCGATGACTAATACCTTAGGTTAACTGATTATTTGATCAATTATCAAAAATTATAGTTGCTCTTTGCATTCTCAATGAGTTAGCTTGGTTAAATCATTCATTTCTTTACTGATTGAGGTTGTGTGGCATCTTTTGCTTTGTATTTTTAACGTAGAATTAAAGCCCTCCATCTGGGGTTTAGGACAGAAAACTTTTAAGAAACTTTCGCTTGTACTGTTAGATTGAAAAAAGAATTTTTGGATTTGAACTTAAGGTTGATGACGTCACCATTCATAATTTAATTTGCAACAGCTGTTTTATAATTATATATGCATTATTATTATATCTTTGCAATCCTCATTACTGGCACTCGAAGTAATTCTATGCCTTTAAAACCCCGTTGGTGTATGACAGCCTCTGTCCTATTTCGTCTTTAGAACAATTAAAGCTTCTTTAGGGATAATGTGAAATGTAATTGCTGTCTATATCAATTTAAAGCAAAATAATGCAAGAGCAATAAGCTTATGATTCAAGGTCAATGTTAAATCTAATTATTTTATTTCCCATTTCAACCTGAATGAAGGTCGTGTTTGAGTTACAGCAAAACAATTTCTAGGCATTCATTATTCATTATTACTTATCGTGTACAAAGATAAGTAGACCCTAGAATATAATTAAATTTTATTTTATCATGATAGGTTTGGGGAAAAAGGAATTCTTCATAAACTTTTAACTTTTAAATAATATTGCATTTTTATTCATTTTTCTGTCGTACAAGAAGTATTTTTAATATCCTTAATAGAAAACATAGATGTACTAAAAAAATAAAATAAAAAAAAATTTGGATTTTTAATATTGCAATTATGTTTTTTCTGAATAATAAATAGAAAAAATGAAAACACAAACAAAAAAACATGACAGCAATTAGAAAATGAACATGAAAAATAAATTTATGACAAATATTATTTTTAAAATTTAATTAAATAATTCTAATCTACGGAAGTATAAAACATCTGTATAAACTGAATTGCCACAATTATGGTAACAACTAAAATAAAATAAGTCTTACATGGACTAGACACTCAGTCCAATTAACATTCACTCATTCACATTTACACAAATGGATTCCGTATAACAGTTCGATAAAGTTCATGATCAATTAACTATTTTAACATTGTAATATGCGCTACAGATATTTACAAAAAGTTATTTTCTTCTAATTACAACATGAAATAATAAACAGTATATTGCGTAATAAATTAATTTTTTATGGAATCCGACTCTACTTAATGCTTTTATTAATACTTTAATAAATACGATACACCTAATAGACATCATGACAGCCCGCAGAGCAACAATACATTAAAATTTTCAGTTTTAAACACCATCATTAACTAATTCTCTGCAACGATCCATCTTCTGTTATATGCCTTAGGATATAGAGTTCCTATCAAATGTACAAATCGCTAATTTATAAATGCATCAAAAGGTTTTACAGTAAAAAGAAAACTTTATACATTTTATAAACTATGAGATTTCTCAAGCTTAAGTATACAATTAACTGCTTTCTGTAATTTTTGACTTGATAGGTCTCTAATGCATTGGAAAGCTGATGAAAGACATATAATTTTTTCTAAATTTTTCTCTTTCCCTAATAAAGAGTAGGAAGTGGGTTTAGGAAGTAGCAGTCAATTTTTCGAGTCGACTACACAGCCTCGCCTCCTCTTCAGGATTCGATAAGAGAGAGCAGGGCTTACTGAGGCTGCACTTGCCTTCCCACCTGGCTTTACCACAAGCATGGGACTGTAACAGAAGGAAAAGAACATTAGTAATGAATAAATAATTAAATTGAACTCAAGAAAATTTTTTTTATAATTAGGCTATGCATGTAAGATTCTGAAAATAAAAGTCTTAAGTATATCAAATCACAGTTAATAAATATCCGGTTGATGCTGATTACAATTTTTACAATATAGTTTATCAATTGCTATGCTCCACATATACAATACAGCTTAGAATTCAAGAAATCAGAACACATATGGTTATCCTGATAATGCCTGAATTTGTACAACAATGACTGTTAGTTATTATCTATGAACAAGAAATTTGGGGCTTTTGTTTTGTAATCTTACGAAAATGAAAATATTAAAAATTTATACTTGATGAATATATTTTTGTACTTTATCTTGAATAATGAAATAATGAAAAAGATAATCACCATTGTAAGGTCCCTCTTCCACGTAGAAGAACAGTGACCGTCACAGATGGGGCAAGGCCTCTCGAGAGAGTATCCACCACACTCCTCGCAATCTAAGGAAACATGTTCGTCATGCCAGGAGACACCACACCTGAAGGGAAACAAGGCATGTTAGAAAATAATGCCATTTCCTCTGCCATAAACTCCATTATGAAGAGAATGAGTGTGATGACTTACGTAAAGCAGGAGTTAAGTTGAAGCCTAAGTTCCTCAATAGAGAGGACTGTCTCAGAGGTGAAGTAGGTTGGTAAATCATCCAATGAGCAGACAGAGCTGAAACTTTCACTCCTGTTGTTGAGGCCACTGCCTGGGTGAACGCTGGCTAAAGACATTTTCTCCTGTAACATGAGAAAAACATTTGTTTATAGATCGTTGTTAAGTTTTGGAATTTATTAATACTATGCTAACAATAATATAAATACAAATAAAACTATTATTTTTGGTTCACTCATTTGTTTCCCAGTCGGAAAAAAACCGCCCTTTGTGGTTTGAAGGCTCTATTTTGAGTTCATGGTTCAAGTGCATGGCCGCCACGGGCGAGGTCAAATAGATGACCTTTATCGTCGTCACACGAACTTGTGTTTCAGATAAGATAGCTCTTTCAAGGAATCTTAGATAATTATATTGAATATAGGAGAAATTCAAAAATGCCTTTACTTTTAATTAATAGATGATTTTGATTCAATCTGTATAAAGAATGACTTGTGATCTCAAAACCGTCAACAAAGAGTGGTATTTATTTAGTAGAACTATTACACTTAAGGTATTACTATAATTCATAAGTAATGTTAAACTGTAGGAAAATGTTTATATTTTAACAGTAGATTTTTGCACGCCAGTTTAATTTCAAGGCAATTAATTTTTTTTTTTAAACGAATGAATAAAATGTTTCTTATGAGTTCATTGTAAATTTTAGGTACTAACTTTTAACCTTGTTCTTTCTTAGTTAAGTTTAACCTTGGCGTTAAAATGATTGGAGGGAAGTCTAGCTTTAAAGATAATAGGAAACCTTTTCAATTCAAATTTTTAACCTCCGTCCTTGAACATGCAAAACGAAATGAATGACTCCAAACCCACGCGAATTGGTTTAATGTAATATTTATTGGCTTTTTCCGGTATACAGTTCCTTACCGATAAAATTACTTAGAGCAAAGAGTCGAAAAACTTTCAATTTTTATAAATGACTTCACAAACTATTAACTATTATTTTGCTTATGCACTGCTTCAGCACTCCCGATTATATTACCAGCTGTTTTTTAAATCTATTTTACTATTCGCCGTGGAAACTTATCTGCTTTCTTTACGTAATGGGATCTGACGTTATTTATGCAACTGAAGTTATTGTCCCGTCGGAGAAAACGGCTTTTTAATACCAAATCCTTCGAGAATAGATTGTAACTGAGCTATTTGTAATAAATTATCAGAAATAATTACACCATGACCAAACTATCTGTTGAAATTTAACGACTATCAGCTAGTACTTGGAGAAGGTTAACCTGGTTTGCTGAGTTGGTGTTCTTGAAACCTTTTGTCCACAGACGGTTACTACACCCTGGAATTTTTCTTTTTTTGCTGCTGGAGGATACGAGCAGGCCTGGAGAACCCCTGTCACGCTGAAGAAGAACCCCTGACTCCCCTTCGGTAGTTGACCCTGGACCGATGTTTTCTGGCCGTACGATAGAACGGCCAGACCTGTAGGGCAAGCCAAGGCGGCGGCGCCACAGCTTCAACCGCTCGATATTTCCCACTAAATATACTGCAATATATTCCAATCGCTGTGCCACTTATAACTGACCTGGATATTGCGGGTTTTGTTTTGCCATTCTCTTCTGGACGGGTGCAATCAGCCCATGCAATGTAAACCGATTGCTTCTTCCACCGATTGTTTATTCCACGCAAATAACAAAGCAATCCTTTGTTAATCGTAATTGCATTCTCATCTTTATTTAAATCGAATCACGTGTTGAGAAGACTGGTTTGGTTCTTTCAAGACTATATTAGAGTCATGTTATCTAATTTGTAATCGAGAGAAATGAAGAGATAAGAACGTAAAATGTTTAACTAGAGAACGTGATTTGATTTATTTTATCTCCTGTTCAAAGTCTTGGTAAAATATCTTTTGTTTAAAATGAATTACAGCATTATTTGCGTCTTGGTATCTTATCGTTTCATGCTGCCGTTTTCCTTATAACGTGAAAGCGAAAATGAATTATTATTATTCAACACTTCGTTGAAATGTTTGAAATATTTCATTTTCTTGATCAAGACAAATGATGTATTGCAGTAAACGTATGTCTGCTAACGATGTTTAGAGTGTATGCAATCTCATTGCCTTGGATTCCTTCATGCCAAGAGTGAGGGAATACTTCATGGTTTATTGATCGTTAGATATACGAATACCAATGCAGCAAGAGAACAAAGGCCTATTTTAAATTTTAAATAGAAAATGAACGGATATAGAACAATAAATATGAAAGCAGTATTGTATGATTATTAGACGACCTTGGTAGATGTGGAGGGGAGCAAAGGGCAACATCCTTTGCCTAAAGTGCAAGGAGGCGATCTCTTGGAGGTCGAAGGGTCTGTGGTGAAACCAGGGCATTGTCTATAGATCTAGGACTACATGAAAATTCATTATATTTCGAGGCTTTTTCTATGCCGACTTCCTTTGAAGTTATGCAAGTTGTTGCTAACCTTTTCCCTGAGATCTTTAAGCTCTTCAGCTATAAATCCAATTTGATAGAAGTATTAGGAGACGTGGAGAAACCACACGCTCTCAAGTTGTCTATTCTTAAATAGGTGTTTTATTTTTAACTCTCAAAGAAAAATATAAGCAAAGTATTTTTTTCAGTATTGTTAATAAGAATTCAATTTAATCTTTAATGGATAGGGGAGTAAGTTCAATTGGTTTGAATAATGGATGCGGGTACTTTATTACGATGCCTCTCAAACACAATTTATTAAGCAATTGATATGACTGAATGAACTTTCAACTTGAATAATACTATAAATAAAGTTTTATAACCGAGTTGAATCAAAAGCTGGCTCTCGGCGTGGTAGATCTTATCAACATAAGCTTTGTTTGTTGTTGTTTTTTTTTTCACTCTTCTGAGAACTGATTACAGAAACCTGTTCCAGAACCAGAAGAAATAAGGACCAAACTCAAGTTTCCCCGACCACCCACCCGGGATTCCCAGATGTCGAAACCGTCCTTGATAAGGCTCCGGAGTATCATCCTCTTCTTGTGCTCCTTGGCATAGCTATCTGGGTCGGGGAAACTTATGACATAACGTCATAAGGCTGTCAAGGCGGCGCTTGACAATCCTGTTTACCAACAGACTCTATGTCCTACTTTCTTCGAGCTAGCGAAAGTTTGTGATTTTCACTCCCGACTGTTTATAAAAAAAAATGAAATGTGAAAGTATCTTCTTTATATTTTGAAATATTTTCCGTCCAAAACAAAATTCAATTATCTTGTGTTTATAAATAGCAGACAACTTGATAAATGAGTATCCAAAAATATATATAACATGTTTCTATCTTATACTTAACAAATTTTAAAGATTTCTTTTTGATTCCTTAATCTTATTGTGTCTAGTACACTTACTAAAATCAACTAGAACTTATAATTATCGTTGGAAGTGATAATTCATTACCAAAAATGTAACTTATATTTTATTAAAATGAAATGAACACACCGACTTAATACATTTTTGTATGTATTTGTATATCTATGTTGATGTTGGAAAATTTGGCCTACAGATTAAAATTAATTTCTTTAATTGTTCAATCAAAAAAATGTTAACTGTAAAAAAGCTCAAATAATTTGCTCACAACTTTAATAAATTCTAATGTAATATACCATTTGTTTTGATAATTTAATGAAGGATTTATCGAAACACATTGTTGAATTTACTTATTTATGCCAGAATAGTTAATTATTTATTGAAGAAAACGTTATTTTAATAATTTTGAAGTAGTCTGTTAAAAGTTGTTTTGAAATCTGAACTGGAAAAATAAAACTAGGAACTAGTAAGATTTAATTCGGTGTAACGAGTATCAGCCTTTTGTAATTTGTCTTCAATACCTATAAGTTGTTTAGAGTACGAATTCGCGTTTTTATTTCAAACTGTGTGTTTGTTTAAGAATGTTTTATCAAGTTATCAGAGTTGAAACAGATATCTGATTTAGTCGTCTGAGTAAATGCTAAACATATTGACACTTAAGCCTAACTTATTAAAACCACTTATTCCACTCACCTGTTTGTTTTTGTTAGAAATCCAAAAGGAAACTCGGCGAGAAAGCACCAAAAGGCAGATCGCAGTTCTAAAAGGAAGACTATTTCCAAAATGGAACAAACCCCTCAAATTACTGGACTGAAGTGCCGACAAGGAGACTACTCAATCTTCGACACTAGCTCACTCAAGACTAAACTCAAAACCAGGCCCCTGATTGGATATATATAGGGGGCGCGGTAGAGGGGAGGGAGGTGGACCAATGGGATTGCCCCTTGCAATCACCTGCAGTTGGCGTGCTCCTTCGTCCGCTCAACGTAACGCTCGCTATTTGCCGAGACCGACGCCTCTTGTTTTATGTTTCGAGGCCCATAAATTTGACCATAAAACATGCCGCTTATCAGCGACTGCCTGTAACATAGTCATCGCGGTACCGCGTGAATGGAGTTTGTAAAGCGAAATGTGATGCAGAAAATGCATAAGAGAAAATCGAGTTTGTTCAATCAAAGTGCAGTTTGTCATTGCTGTTTCCCGCCATTTTCACGAGCTATCCTTTCGACTCCATACTCCAGAATGTTCAAAATCGCAGATTTCATTTTCAGTGTAATTTTAAAATATTCATTCAATCAAAATCGACGCGCTTATTCCACTGGCCACTTTAGCATTATTTTTTGATTTACTGAAAAACATTCGGCAGTATATTTCATATTTTATATTCGGCAGTAGTAGGTAGAAAGCTCACGGAATTTCATTAAAATTTTAAAAGAATAATACCATCATTAAAGTTTTTTTTTTTTTAATTTAAGAAATATGCATCTTTTTGATTTTGTAAAGATTAACTAACATCCCGGAAAATGATAAGTGAAGTTTGAATATGTGAATTTTAAAGGAAAAAAGCTACTTAATGATATTAATCTCCATTAATACTTCGAAAATAATTTAATAAAATAGAATTATAAATATATTCGAAAAATCTAAGAACAAGAGGAAAAAGGGAATAACTGTTTATCACTTAAAATCAAATATTAAACAAAAAGAAAAAAAAAATACAATTACTTTAACGTTTACAAACGTTAGCATAAAATAACGGTAGCATAAAATAATTTATTGACATTACTTTTTAGATGTTATGGATTAATCAATATTTAGCGGTAAATATATGCTTATTTTCCTAAGCACTTATTATTCCCTTGCCAAACTGTTGATTCATTTAACGTTGGAGTTCAGCACAATACGTGCGGTCTTCATGTATTTTAAAATTTAAAATTTTGTTTGTTATAAATGTATTCATAAATCATTTATATAGGGGACTTAAACAGTTGAATAGAATGCATATGTTTTTTTTACTTTTAAGACGGACTTCATTCTTTGGTAAAACAGCTTTATTGGATTTTATTTATTGTTATAGTTTTATTTATTGAGCTGGATTTTTTTTTTAATTGATGATTTGTTTAAACACAACAACCAACTAATTGCAAAGGCCAGTGTTACTTATTCAACAGAAGGGCTTTTCGTTTTTATTTTTAACAATTATAGAAACTATCTATGCATATTATTAAATGTAAATCGTAATCATAGGCAAATAATAAATAGTGTAAACGGAAAGTTGGTAATGGAACAAAAATATTTTTCTATAAAGACATTGATGTTTTTTTTTAATGAAATTTCATTTTTAATGCATACATAATTTAATTATTAACTTCCTTTGAATGTTGTCTGCTTTTTTTTTTTCGAAATATTCATACTATTTTCATGTTTTTTATATCTGAATTAATGTAAATATTAAATTTGATGTTTACAATAAATATTCCAAATAATTCTTCTTAATTATTTTATGTAGCAGATATTTGTTGTTATGGTTTAACCACTGTCACATTTAGATACCTTGTTAAAAATAATTTATACCAGTTGTTTAATTTAATTTAAATTTTTAGGCGATCAGGTTAATAAAATTATAAAACTACAGTTTAATTATTCCATTATTCGTTCAACAGGGAACTCGAGAGATTAATTATGAGAGAGTTGAGATAATCTTTGTTTACTCAGTTTTTCTGTGGGAATGTTTTCCTAATCTCTTTATCTGTCAGCTGTTCCTCGTCCCTCTGAATCGATGCATCGTGTTTACTCGCATGGGTATTGAAGATACATTTAGGGTTTATTTTTTTAATTTATATACGAAAAGTGGATACCTTCACCTTCTTAATTTAACCAATTTGTGCTAAAAGCGACTGATAAAAAGATTGCAAAATTCATAACTCAAGATTTTAATAATTATCAAAAAATGCAATATCGTTCTCTCTACTTGTACTCCTACACAGATTAATACGTACCGAAACATAAATAATGATTCAACGAAGGATTAAACACACTAAAAAGATTGTTCATGCAGGAAAACACTAGAAGTCTTAAAGAGAAGCTAGAGGAGAGAGCTTTAGTATCATTTCCTAATTGATTAAGTCCTGAAAGAAATACTGCTCTTTTCCATGATTTCTATGCATTTATTTTTTATAATCGACAAATAAGTTTAACCGATGAAAAAAAATATACCTAATTACATTCTCCAATTAAAATTGTTTTTGAATTTAGAAAGCACTGTTAATACTAATTTCAGTGGTATTTTTATATTTCCCAGGCTATGCTTTTACATTTATTTTTCGATTTAATTTTTTTTTTTCCATCTCACTTTACCAATTTTGATGTCTCCCAAATCTATAAAAAGTTATTTAAATAAAAATATCCTGTCGTTATAGTCATCCCTATTTCTAAGTTACCCTCGTTCTTCCAAACATCTGAACAGTTTCCAAGGTAACTTCAGGGGTATATGAGAGGGGAGAACAGGGGAATTGACGATAATGACAGACAAGGTATTATATTTTTTTATCTCTTGAGTAACTTAAAACCGATCGTAATCAATTCTATTTTTTTTATACTGATAATTGAATATTTTTTAAAAGTTTTTTTTGACTCTTCGCAGATATGGTTGTAATAAAAATATTACTTTAATCTCTCTCTCTTTTTTTTCTTGCGTTAATCATAAATAAATACTTTCAATATACTCAAAGCTCAAATCATGTCTCAGGGTCAGATTCAGCATTTTTTTAATACTAATTTTTAATGTTTTCTCGTGATTTTCTCTAAACAATTGTTGAGTTTTTTGCTATATATATATATATATATATATATATATATATATATATATATATATATATATATATATATATATATATATATATATATATATATATATATATATATATATATCAACTAGATGAGGAAGCGCATACGGTTTTTATTCACCGATAAATATTATAAAAATGTTATTCGATTGTTATCAAAATTTTGGAAATAGTTAACTATGCATGACTTGTTTATTAATCTATTTACGTCATACAAACAGTATTATCTGTTCTGTATCGGCAAAGTGTTTATTTCCAGTTTCCTCGTAAAGAAAAACAGATTGTAAACACGTATTGTATTTTTATACTGATTCATATTGATAAATATTTACTTGACTCATGAACAATTTTTCATTATATAAATGGAAAGGAAAATATTGAAAAAAAAAATATGAATTGTTTGTAATCTTTATATTATTTTAGGTGCCTACCATATACAACGCTCAGTTAGAAATGTAGAATTCTGGAAAAAAAAGCTTACAATACGCTTTGGTCCCTTTCGCCCACCAAGAATTTTATCGGACTGAAAAAAACCATCCGGTTTTCTACCGTGAGTTGATCACACTAGACGATTGTTTACTGTACGGTTTGTTCCGTGCCGTTTAAACTCATTGTTAGTTTTCCGTACCATCGTTTACAAGTTTAATTTTAAATCCTATGTTTAACCAGATTCTTAGTTATAAAATGAATAAGTACTTAGGTGATAAAATAAAATTTTAATAACCTAACTTTCGCAGGCTAAAAAAAACAAAATTTTTCTGATGGATAAAATTGCTTGTATTTAATTTCTTGAATAGAAGTTGAGAGATGACATATAACATTGCTTGATTTATTTTACAATCCAACTATTGACTTCCAAAAGAAAACGCTTGTTCGCCTGATCTCCGAATTATTTTAAGGAATTAAATTCCTGATTTTGCTTTAATATTAAAGAATACTTCTTTCATTTTGTTTTGGTTTCAAAACCAAAATCTTATTTTTTAACTGTAAAGGTGGCTCACACACGCACAAGCATGTTTGCAAAAGCATGCATGAACAATCATTTTTTACAAGCATGCTTTAGCGTGTGTAGGATAATTTTGCGCAAGCAATATGATGGTACAAATCGCTTGATGATTGAAATTACCCTACACACACTCAAGCATGCTTATACAAAATCATTGCTTGTCAAGCATGCTTGTACGCGTATTGTCGTCATCTTAAGGTGCTAAGGCTGAATAATTAGTATTAAGAGCACAATACAGTTTATTATATTTAGATGGAGGATGAATGCACACTCTAAATGATTATTTGTAGAGACGTATACACTGTGACACAGAAAAGAGGGTCCAACTTATTCCAACGGACACAACACAAAGACCGATCCCATTTAAGCTTAGGGTAGTACACTCTACCTGGTTGAGTTGGGTAGAGAAACTTTCTACAATACTGCTTTACAACTATACTATTTTCCTACTCTTAGTATTTTATACACAAATAATATTATTATTATTATTAACTGACACTTAATACAAATATTTATTCCCATCATTAACGATTCGAATAAATGTTTTCACCTTGAGCATTTTTTTTATAACATGAATAATATTCCTCAGATAATTAGCGTAGCGTTAGAGATTATTGGGATGGTTGTTAAAAAATATTTAAATAAATAATCTATCGCTGTCATGGAACTTTATTATCAAGGGCCCTCGTTCTCGAATATTGAACCGGCTTCGTTCCAACTTCTGAAATTTTAACCAATTAATAAGAATTAGAAGGCAAAAAAAAAAAAAAAAATCTGTTAAGGCATTGCCAGGAAGATTCCAAAATAATGCTTCAAGTTTCTAAAATACCTGTAAATAACAAACCAACATTTCGTCAATAAAGACACAAGGACAAAAATAATTAAGATCATATAAATACAGACATATATTTTTTTAATTATTATTATTATTTTTCGAATTTGTGAAACGTTGATTGGTTAGTTATTTACTGGTATTTAAGAGACTTAGTTTTGGAGTATTAGAGTAGAGGCTATTTCAGAGTCGTGAGGAATGTAAAGATTAAGAAGAAAATCTTTAATGGCACAGTTGTTGACAAAGTCCAATTATTGTATAATAATAACTGGAGTAAATCAAAATCTGAATTAATTTAAGCTAAGTTGGGTTTGTCTTGGTATGCAGAAGAATCATATTGAGTTTTTGGTTAAATTCTCGCCGAAATATTAATAATTGAACAGTAATTTTAAATATATATTTTTTTCTTTAGTCGTGCCCTCACATTTTCTCCATCAACTTTTTCTTCCCTTCTCTGAGCTCTAACCATTTTCTCAGGGTCACAAATACATTCACGATTCACACTTCTACTTGGCCATTTCATTATCTATCGGCTAATGCTTAATGGCCCTTATGTAATACGATAATTTAAACCTTCATCTCCCTGATTCTACGCCTTATTAAGATCTTATTAAGGCGCCTTATTACCTCATTCACTGGCCGAGTACGGATGCAAACTTTCGAATAGTACTTCTTGATTTTAACAAATCAATAATAATTTATTCTTCGCCTTTCCCAACAAGTGACCCAACAATCGATTTTAGAACTAAGTTCAACGACTCAAGCCTATCTTGATATTATTAAGTTCCTTTCAGTGTTGCATGCAACCCTATTATATTCATGGATCGAGATATTATCTTTATTGGGTTAAGATGCTTAACGTACCTCTATTTCTTGCTCTTAAAATTTTAAGTTGGTCAATTATTATTTAAATCGTGAATTTCAGAACCCCCACATACCCATATTTATAGACTGGGACATCTGAGGGTTTCTGCAATTCACGATGCAATTGTTTGGTCTTCAACTCCATTGATCTCGAAAGGAAACTGATAAGTCTATTAATTCTTTAAGATTTCTGTCACTTGCCAGTTACAAAAAAAAAAAAAACGGATAAAAAACTGAAAAACAAGAGCCGGAAAGGGTTAAAGGGTTATCTGTCTACGTGCATTTTCGATTGTATGAATAATAAAAAAATATATTAAACTACGTCACAATTTTATAGAAATTATAGGAAGATCAGAAGCATGTTTAGGAAAGAGCTATTAACGATTCCACGTAATAATAAAATAAATATCACTCTGAGGCATAGCTTCAAATTTATTTCTAAATTATTAAAGTTTTAAAATTGAAAATTAATTTGAAACGATTTCAGCTACAATCTAGAGATGGGAAAAACTACTATTTTTAGAGTTTGTACACAGGAAAATGCTTCATGATTTATGTGAAAAGCTCTGAATATGGAAATAAACGATCACCGGCGAGGAGGGAGGCAGGGAGGGGGGAGTCGGAGCAATGTTTCATTTCAAAGAGCTACCATTATTTTTTCCCGATTCATTGATCACTCTCTCAGGAAAAATTGATTCATAGTGATTTGCATCGACTATCCCTGGCATATATATTTGAGATGACTTATCAGAAGCTAATGTGTCCATAAATAAGAAAAAAATATTATTTTTTATTTTTATTTTTTGGCGAGACGAGTTTTTGCTTTCACTGGGTAGCCTTCATTCTTCTTTTGCCTTTTTCGAATCGAGGCTTGACTCGTGTGACTATTTTCCGTTCGCGCCCACAAAAGAATCATTCGGAGGGTACTATTCGAAAGCGATGAAGAAGTCGAGGAGCACGTGCGCAATTGGCTGACAACTCGCCCTCAAACTTTTTATGAACAAGGAAAGTTCGAGCTTTCAAATCGGTGGCAAAAGCTCTCGCAGGAGACGACCTTGAGAAATACTGAAAGCATGGTTTGTGTATAACATTAATCAATAAATGTATAAGAAACAATTGCCGTCTATATTTGATTCATCCTCGTAAATCACAATTTTTAGTTATACCTAAATTTTTATAAGGTTCAATTACATATCTTCAATATTTACTTTTTTTTATTGTTGTTTAAAAAACAAACAATATAACAATATATAGTACAATTTATTGATAAGAACAGCCACAAGTTAACGACTGTTTGCAATGTGCGCAGTTCCTGATAACAGGTCTTGATCACTTGATTGAGGGCACAATGTAGGCCAACAAACTTCTGATAAACCTGTTATAGTGTCACAATCAAAGGTTTTTTTCTTCATTTTCATTGTCTTTTTATATTGATCATGACCGTTCTGTGTGTACAATCATTTAGACTAATTTATCTTTTTTTTTTTAATTTGATTTTTTCATTTTAAAGGAATAAAATGTGAATGCCATTATATTTTTGGACATTTATAGAAGCAACTCATTAATAGAATTAGCCTGTGTACGGAAAATATTAAAATAAGTAATTAGCATTACATAAATAATGAAAAAAAAATATATTGTTAATAAAGAGAAAAATATTGTGAAGGGCTGACATAATTTTGAGAATTATAAATCTTTTGTGAACCTGGGATAGATACTCAACAACAATATTAAATTTGGAGATGAGATTAAGAGAAGGGTCCTTAAAAAATTTATGCCATTTCTTTCTATAAAATATATATGAGATAAATCCTTGTCAAGAAACACAAAGATAAGACTTTACAAAAGCATAATTCGACCGGTACTTCCTTATGATTTTAAGCTATGCATTGATGGCCCAAAGAATTGAACAATTTGAAATTTGAGAGAAAGCTTCCCAGCTAGGTATTGTGTGAAGTATTCATATATAACATTAGAAGAAGGGAAAATAAGGCCTAATAACAAGTACATTAAAATGGATGCTCGCCATTTTTGTGGGACGAGTGAAGATCGTATGCTATTTAATGTCCTTTACTTTTAGTCTGATTGCTCTATACTTTTTTTTTAGCTAGAAACTATGCATCCGTCTCCATCAGAATATTCTCTTTTATTATTTTAACTACTGTTGGTTTATTACTTTCAATAAATAACCTTTTTCATCGACAATGTACAAAAAAATTAACCTCCCCAAAATTGAGGTTTTACGTTTCAAGTACGTAGAATCCAAAAATGGATACAAAAACAATCGTCCTCACACAAGAAACTACTCGTTCCTGACTTCATCAACATTTAAAATTAGGGACGTTGCTACGACAATTTAGTAGGGAAAGGATACTGTTTCTTCTGTTTCCCAACAGCTTAAACCAGATTTCCCAACTATATTTAATATTTTAATTTTCTCAACTACAGTATGAAATATATTAATTTTCCCAATTGTTTGGTGTTTGAACTTTTCATTTACCCGTTGAATGTTAACACTTGACGACATTTTTTTTTTGTTCAAACAGCATTGTATTGATAAAATACCAATTTGTTAGCTTAAAAGGGTATCGGTATTGGTTTTTAAACTATTAGGAGGGAAAGGGGATTTATCCCCCTTCCCCAATCTTACCCAATGAGAACACCCGTGTTTACTATACAAACGGTCTAAACTCCAATTCATCAAAAAGCTCATCAACAAGACTATTATCAGAAATATCTTGGTATGCAAAGTTAAGCTTTATAACTCCACTAAACCTCTTATTCCTCCTATACCGAAAATTAAATACTTCGAGAAATCCTCAATGTGATTATAGATCAAATATTATGTGACAAATAAAATAATCCGTTTTAATAATTTGTAATAATTATATCAAATTCAAATCCATTTCACTTTATGTTGCAGAATTTGTTTAAAATAGATATCTATTATTTCATCATAAACTCCATAGCCAACTACTAGCTTCCTTCCTGTCCTTCCCGTCGATTCCTGATGAACCTCCGCTGTGTTAGGAATTAGATGGCCTCGGTACCTTTTAACATAGGTCTGTTATTGGCATGCTACCAATGGATATTTTCTTTACATGTCACACTTATTGTGTTTTTAAAATATATGATAGCATAATAGGATGACATGAGTCGGTTATCCTGTTGACGCAATTGATGTTGTGTCATATTGAACATGTTTATGTTGATGAGGTTCAATAAGGACGATCACGCCCGGAGAGTTCGTCACGATGTAGAAAGGAGTTCCATGCTCCACCTGGTACAAGGTGCAACACACAGGGTTCCTAGGGAGAGTTATTACAAGCAGAAGACTCTCTGGTACTGCAAGTCAAACAACTTGCATACCAATCAATCCTGATTTCGTTATTTATAACTAAACTTCATTATTAAAATCACAAATCCGAGAATGAGAATCTTTTTCATAACCTTTACTCTCCCAGAAAAAATCATTTTTTGGGTCGCGGAAATTTAATCCATTATTTGCGGTCGAAGGAAGAAATTTAGATTTATTTGCTGCAGAATGCAAACCGAGTGGCTTCAACATTTAAGTCTCTACTTAACTTAACCATTCACTATATTTTATAACAGTTTAAATAAACCATTACCTTCAGAGCAATGTTTAACAATATTTCTATACTTCAGAGGTTAACTGTCGTAAGTCCAATTTTGCTGATTTTGATTTTATTACCGTATTTGGATTATTCTGGTCATATTTTGAATTATAAGTATCGGAAATAAACTATAAGGCTAATAAAAAGTGCAACATGCCGAATATAAAGATTGAGCCCTGTCTACAACATGTATTACATTTGAAACTTCTTTTTGTTTTCTTGCAAAACTTTACGACGAAAGTTTCTACGAAAGTTTACCTTAAACTTACAGATTTATTCAAAATATATAATAATCTGAATGCGGCTTAGATTAATAAAATATTTCATTATTCATCATTTATGATTTAATCATTCTAAAAAAAAAATTAATATTTCCGATTAATTAAATTTTTTATTTAATTGAAATATTTCTGAAATAATATTTATATTGCTCCTCAACTAACTAAATGCCTAGTTTATTAAAAAAACATCTTTTCGAGATCACTTCACTTTTTATGGCTCCCTAAGTCTAAAACAATTTTTTTTTAAATTTTCATTGGGTGTATTCTGTCCTAATTTCTAATCACTCTACATCTTCCTAAACCAGTGAATAGTTTTCGATGAACTATAGGCAGACAACTTAAAGAGGAACTTTTCTTCTTTTTTTTTTATAAATATTTTGATTACATGCCTAAATCTAGTGGTTAGTTCAGAACAGTAAAGAACGAATGATCTCTAGAAAAATATTTTCGATGGGAGGAGGAGGTTATAGGTAGGTATTTAAATATTATAGGTTATATACTACAACAAATTAGTTTAGGTATATAGATGAAACGAAGATGTATATTACAAAACCCCACAGTTTTCCACTTTTTTTTTCATTTTTCTTTTTCGCATCATAGCCTTTTCTGAGATCTATTACCTTAAATGATTTTTCAGGATCAGAATAAACTTGCAAAAGCTTTTAAATCCATATGATCTTTGATACCGTAATAAATAATCGTTATGACCTTCATGCGTATGGTAAAAGTTTTTTACTAAGAGAAAATATACGTTTTTCTGCAATTTTTAGGGTTTAATATGTGTATATCGTCGCAAAACAGACTTTTATTTCGAAACTGTTAAATTTTTTTCGAGGTGAATTTCTAGAGTGGTTTTTTATTTGACAAGAATATTTAAATTATGTAAAAAGATATAAATTATGAAGAAGTCTAGTCTCAATCATTGGCATTAACAGATTATTGAAAGTATTTTATTAACAAGGACAATGATTTCTCTTTGTTTTGTTTTCTTCTTGATTAAGTGATTTAATTCTTTTTCTCATTTTAAAATTATTTTTTTTAGTTTTATAATTCATACGATCCCATAAATAAACTTTAAACATATTAAGTAAAGTCAAGTATTCATATTTTTTCATTATAGATAAAAAATAAAGGATTTTTTTTTATAGTACGCATTTTATTTTATTGTTTAATTTTTCCACAATTCTTCATGGCAATCAACTCTTTTACTTCGAAGAAAGTTCAAGGATAAAAGATATCATAGATCAACTTCTAAACGTACAGTTTGTAATGGTTTGGTAAAAAAAAATCTAAGTCTTATAAAATCTAATAATACATCGATCAATAGACCAAAAATAACCCAATTTTGAATATTGTCGTGACACATATCGACTTATAAAAATCTCGGTATGACAACTTATATCCATTAATAAAAATCTCGGTACGACAACTTATATCCATTATATTATATTATAACTTATATTTGTTATTTTATATGTTTATTATTATTATTTTTTTTTTTACACACTCATCTACTGCAAATTTAAATATATGTAATTATATGCATTAATATATTCATTAATGAATTAACAACTTTTAATATTATTCAATGTTTCAATAAATCTTTTCTAAATCGTTGACATAAATGCGTACAAAGAACAAGTGAGATTATCTTTTCTGGTAACTTTTCGATATTCGATTCTTCTTTTTCGGATACTCGTTACCTTCCGATTTTTTTTATGTTTAATTAGGAACAACAAAATTATATTGTTTATGGTGTAATTACGACCTTCTTATCTTAACATTCCCTACAATCTGCAAACCCCTGGTTCAAACAATGTTACTAGTGCCACTGAAAACGGTGGCAATGTTATTTGCGATAAAACAATATGGAGACTATATAGGACGAAGGATCTAATAATGCATTTGGAAATGACACTCTTCTGTTCTGCGTAAAACATTTTTTTTTCTCCTTCCCCTCTCCCTTATGCCACTCACTGATTGTCAATATTTTTTTTTGTCAGCTCTCAGTTTCAAGATTTAAAAGAAAAATTCATATACCAGACAACCTTCGTCATCGTCAATTAAACTACTTATACCTCTCTTCCAGGAACTAGTATTACAATAAACTATGATTTTTAGTTCTTTTTTTGTAGAGGTTTTAATGTTAATTATTATTATTATTTTTTGCAATATAATGACCACTCTAATCACGATATTACGTTTTTTTGAGATAAACCGTTGTTATTGTAGAATATTGCAATATGTCTTCATAAGCAAATATGTAATAGTAAAAACATTCCCATCATATTTACAGAAAATATAAATAATTTAAAATAAATTAATTGATTACAATTTTTTTTAATTAAAAGTAAAATAAACGTGTTAAACATAGGTCTTATTATATACAATATTTACTCAGCCTGGAGAACTCTGAACCAAGTTGGACAAACTTTTTTTAAGGGAAAAGCAGGGCTCTAGGAGAACCCAACGCTTTTCTCTGAACAGTGTCCCTGGAACCGTGTCGCTGAAGGCACATAGACGCTCAGGACATGGAGTGGAGAATCTGGCCTTTGCCATAATTATATTATGCATATTTACATAAGGTCTCGGGGCCACTGTCGTTTCAACATTCGAGGATGATTACAGGGATGAGTGGAGCTAGATAGGGATTGTGCTAAAAAAATTGGATGATGATTAAGATTATAATGACATTTGGAGAATTTGGATGGAATAAGGTCTAAAACTAAAGCGATATTAAGGTCATGTTGTGAGTAATTAAAGTAATGTTTGTTATATTGTAGGGAGGGAGTATTGTCTATTATTCGAAGGACTTTGATCAGAAAATAATGGATGTGTTTGATGTTTGAAAATTTAGCTTTCCTACACAGTTCTGTGTTCATACAGGTTTGAGAATTGTCTTGTAAATTAGTAATTTGTTACCAATGAAAAATGGAATGTTTTATTTATTTTTTAAATAATTGACCATATTGCCTGTTAAGCATTTTTCTTTTAAATCTATTATGTGGATTCCACGTTAGTATTCTGCCAGACAGGAATCCAAGTTACCGAGTCGTACAATATTAGATAAGATTTAAATTCATTGTTATTATACTGGCTTTGTTGAAATGCTTGATACTCAAGGTAATGCTCTAGATTGTATGAACTTTATGACTATAATATTCACTTGTTATTCTTCAATCTGCACATAACTGACAATCAGCAGATGGTCTGAACTAATTAACTAACATGCTTAAGTTAGTAGATCTCTCATCCCTGTCCTTTTCAGTTTCCTCCTGGTATTCTCTGGCATGAAAGAAGTTACTTCCTTAATAAAACTTTTGGGATGTTCCTTTAATTTATCATGCAACCGTTTGAGCTCATTGACTGTTGGCATGATTTTTACGTACCATGATGTTTGGATTGCTAGTCTTAATGTTTTGGATTGATAAGTTCTTTTGGATAACTTTTTTTAAGGGAAAAGCAGGGCTCTAGGAGAACCCAACGCTTTTCTCTGAACAGTGTCCCTGGAACCGTGTCGCTGAAGGCACATAGACGCTCAGGACATGGAGTGGAGAATCTGGCCTTTGCCATAATTATATTATGCAATTTAAGTATGTCTGAAGTCCATATCGGCTATTGTGGTATGTGTGTTACTATAACTTAAAATAGGTTTTAAATATGTACATTTTTCTTTTATAATTAAGTTAAAAGGTTCAATATTTCATTACGGTGTTAATTTTCTAATAACTGACGATTGGCGTGACATTTTGTTTGTAAAAAAATAATTAAGTGCTATCTACTTATTTATTTTTTTCAAGTGAACAGAGAGCAACAAGTCATATCTAATGCTAGATGAGTCATCTAAGTATAGTTCGGAAAATCTGAACCATTTTCAAGATAAAAGATATATCTATGTTTCTATGATATTTAATGAGAATGACTCACCAATGTATTGAGTCTTGCAGCTTCCTATGTAGGATTGATTTATTTTTTACTTTATTCTTTTCATAGCTATTAAGGTTAAAAGTTAATTTTAAACTATTTTTTATGTAAAAAAATTAAAAATTCACTCATTAACATATTTCAGCTGGAAACATCTGTATTGATTCCTATTTTTAAAGTTGATAACATATCTACATCTTAATAAGTTTTATTTGCTTAAAATTTGTATAATGTTTTGTCTTAATTATTAAGTACTTGAATTAGGTTATAAAGTTAATTAGCATTTATTTGAAGTTTAATGCACTTTTATTAGCACTGCACTCATATAACACTCTTACTACGAACATGTGTTCGCTCAGGCTGTTTTTGGTACCGTCTTGATAAAAAGAAGTTATTTTATACTTTTTAGCATTTTTTATAAATATAAAAAAAAATCTTTCAATTTTCAATTTACTGGTAACATCGTATAAAAAAATGGGTGCACCATAAAACAACAACAGTGGCCTTTTTCTTTCTAATATGTATGCATCTAACTCCTTATGCAGTGGCGTACGCAGAATCAGGGTAATTTATAACCCCCATTTATGAAGAAATATGATTTTCATACGCACTAACATAAATTTTGTGGTTACTTGCCTTCTTCTTATTAAATCCAAATATGGAATAAAAAAATAATCCGTCCGTCCGCCGTTCGCCGTCCGCAAATTTTTTCCGAGACTACTGCATCGATTTTCTTGAGATTTGGGAACAATGTCACCGGCCATCTCAGAACGATCCGTGGAACTCGATATTACCATCCGTCATTTCGTTTCAAAATGGAGGCCGATTCGAGATTTTATAAGCCCGTAATTCGTTTATTTATAAAGATAGAGGAAAAACATGATGTGTTTTGGAATCAGTATACCATTAAAAAAAAATCTATAGAGAAGCTTTTAGTTTATTATTTTCATTAATAAATCTTTGTAATCGTACAAGAAAAAAAAACTTAACTCTCCTCAAAGTTTGAGGTTTTACGCTGTTAGATACGTAGAATCCAAATATTGAATTTAAAAAAAAGTCTGTCTAAAATATATCCCTCTGTACGCCGTCCTCTTTTTCGTTTTTTTTTCTATCAAACAATCAAATAAAGATGTAATAGAATTTCCTACAAAACAAAGAAAATCATTGAAAACGGACCAGTATTAGCAGAGATATAGCGTATTGAATTTTGTGGACTATTTTCCCGCGTTCTTGATCTTTGGCCTACTGAGTTCCTTTTCTATTCCGTCTAGTCCTGGCCATTCTATATATATATCCTGGCCATCTTAACCTACTTGCTATAGAAAAGTTGTGGGAATGGACACACCAGATATTTTTAAATCATAACTATTTGAAAATACCATTATGTAATAATTTTCAGTGTTTTTAACTAAATCGAATAGCCAATAAGTAGGCAAAATAAGAGAGTTAGAGAAACTTTTATGTTTGGAAAACTAGAGATTATTTTGTTCCGGCGCCGCTCAAATATATATATATATATTTGAGCGGCGCCGGAACAAAATAATTCCAGTTTTCCAAACATAAAATAAAAGTTTCTCTAACTCTCTTATTATTATTTTGAAAATATATATATATATATATATATATATATATATATATATATATATATATATATATATATATATACACACAATTTGCCACTCTTGTGATTTATTAACTGTTTTTAATAGCTAACTATTTTGTCTATGTTACTATTGTCCTTGTCTTTAAAGTTTGAAGTATTTACAAAAAAAAAAAGTAAAATTCGATTTGAATTATTTGTTATGTGGGGGTGGCAGGAGGGGAGGGAAACCAATACATTTAAGTTTGGGAACCTGCTCTTATTTTTTTTTTGGAGCAGACAATTAAAATAAAATATGGCACTGTTGATCTTAAATATATCGAATTTAGTCTCGTCCAATATTTATATGTTTTGGTATAGGTACACAGAATAATTACATCATTATGCACTATGCATTATGATGCATTCTATTGTCAGAGAAACCCAATTTTGTTTTGAAAGTCGGTACACTACAAAATTAATTTCAACCTTAACGATCTGGAATCAAACGCTATCCGTTCGTTAATATGGTATCTAGTATGACAATTCAATGAATTTATGACATTCATGATAAGCAATTCTATACATTATACATTTATTAATAATGAATACATATTAATACATATACATACATACATGTTTATTAATACATAAATATTTAGGTTATGCTGGCAAAATCACATTCATATTCCTCATAGTAATTAATTACTAGCATAATAGGCTTGTTTATTATTTAGATAAAATATGTTAATATATATTTTTTTAATAAAATCTTTTGAATATAATCAAAACATATTATCATTGTCTTTCATTGTAATTTTTATAATGATTTGATAGATTGGTTTTGAATTTAATGTCAAGATTCAAGTGCCAATTAGCTACAATCATAAATAATAATAACACCTACAATTTTCAATTGCTGATCAAGTACATGTATTAAATGCAACAGACATATAATAATAATAATAAATTTTCTTTTCCGTTTAGAATAACATTACAGGCAATATTAGATCAGCAGAATCAACAAATAATAAAATGATTAAATAATTAAAAGAGTAATTAAAAAATAAATAAATAAAACTATAATAAGTCATAATGCCATAACTTTTGGAACTTTAAACAGAAACAACTTCCAATATTAGTTAAACAAAAATAAATATAGTTAAATAAAATAAAATTGTAATGTATATATACTGAATAATAATATATAATGAATATATATATATATATATATATATATATATATATATATATATTATAACTATCGAGGGGCAAAGGGGACAATTGCTCCGGACGGCAGAATTTAGAAGGCGGCAAATTTCGCGCGAAATTTTATTTGTAGGTTAAGTAAAAAGTATTTAAAGTTTCTGTTTTTTATTTTATTGTTTTTATCTTAATTCAATCAATAAAATAAGTTAATGTTATGATATTTCTTTCGAAATATACATATTGCCTAAAATACTTTCATGCAGCTGTTGAATTTTATTGGGAGGGGGAGTGAAAGAATGGGCAGCAAAATTAAGCTTGTTCCGCTGTTGGCCAGGAAAATGCGGAATTCAAAAATATACGGACAGAAAAATACCAAGGGAATACAGAATGATAAAGTCCACCTTAACTCGGCGTACTAGTTAGAGAGATGAGAACGCCTTGAGACACCAAAATAAATCTTACGATAAATTTATCGATTGCTTTAATCAAATTCATCTGAAATCCAACAATACAATAGGTAACTGTTGGGAAATTGGGAAAATAGAAAAGGAAAAATCGGGTACTTAGATACAAGGATTTTCGGATTATGACACATTTTCGGAAAACTTGGGGAAATATTATTACTTCACGTCACAGTGTGGTCGATTAATGCAAAGACAATAATATATGAACAAAACTGTACTGCAAAAGCCATACTGACTATAGTATGCAGTAGAGATGTCCTATTCTTGATATTACTATTAGAATATTTCCAATGATGCGTAATAATTAGTTACTGACTGTCAGGCAAGACGATGTAGTCTTTTAGTGGGGCGAAGAGCGATGTATCACCCATGTAGGAAACAAACTTGGGGAAAAGCGCTGCTGAGAGGGTGACGAGGTCTGAAAAAGACAGCCTTCATTTAATGGAATGCACTTAAAAAATAAATGCATTGGCAATCTAGGATTAAGTACGGCTGACATCGATTGAATTTCAAATAATCGTAAAATCCATTCTGATTGACGTCAACAGAACTGTATCTTCCCTGCACAAGTCACTCACGTGACAGCTATCACAGAGAGCAACGAAAACAGCAGGTGCTTTGTCCCGATACGGAATTATCATGTCACGATTGATCGCGAATTCGTATTAAGAATACAAGTCAATATGATACTTCATTTTATGATTTATGCAGCTTATCTGTTTAAGTGGAGGAAATTGAGCACTTCAGCTGAAAAAAAATATATTTTTTTGATATTTTAAAAATATGTAGATCCGAGTAAGATATCTCTGGCTCCCTCAACTCCTCATTTACTCTTGCTCAAATATGTAGTTTATATATAGGTATATATAATATATAAAATATAATATCCTTGTCTCTAAGTACTCGACATTTCCTTTTCGCCATTTTCTCAACAGTTACCTCTTGTATGGTGGACTTTCAGATCAATTTGATTAAAATAATTGATGAATCGATCATAAGATTTATTTTGGGATCCCCATGCGATCTCATGTTGGTATGCCGAGTCAAGGTGGATTTATCTTTATATTATTTCCTTGGTATTTTTCAGTCCCTACATTGTTGAACTCCTTGTTTCCCTTCTTTCATTCCTTGAATACCAGAACAAAAACCTGCTTCCTTTGGCATCCTTCTCGATCGTTACTCCTTTCTATTCCTAGTATCTCTTTCCTAACTTCTATCCAACATATTTTATTCCCTCATCTACTCAAATCTCAATCCTACTACAAAATATATATATATATATATATTTTATGTATCGGGACTAAATGTTAATATATTTCGTTTTTAGAATTGCTTCGACAAGGTTAATTTTTTTTTTCTTAAATGAATGATCACATTTATAAAACACTATCACTACGGACAGCGGCTATCGCTTGCGGAAAAAACTACGCCTTTCTGTTTTCAGTGGAACGATATCGGTTACAAAACACGGAAAAGTGATAGGGTACGTGGTGAAGATAAATTAATGTATCAATACGTTGGAATAGATGTTCAAAGTGGTTGATCCAAAAGGAATTGAAGAAAAATGGAACGAATGCTTCAGTATGCTGTGCTATATCCACTATCATGGCATGAGCTTGAATAAATCCTGTATAATCCGTGCCACAACGTTAGGAATTTCTTAAGTAGTTCCTAGCCTCAAGGGTCCTTCCCTTACTTCGTTCAATATCTCTCGTTCACTAGGGACAGATTATACCCGATAGTTTAAAATATCGATACTTTCGATAAAATCGAATGCAAGCAAGAATAGTTTACTTTAATTAAATTTCAGTGGCAGAGTGTCTAATTAAATTGGTAACAAACTTTTATTAATGCAAAAAATAAAATAAAGTCTAAAATAAAGATAAAAAAATGTCAATTCTTCTTCCTACAGGGAATATTACTTTTAAAGAGTCAAAAGATGTTATTAATATAAATTAAAAATAATTTAACTTTATTTATAAACTAAAATCCATTGTAATAATAAAAATACTTTAAATGTATTTACAAAATTTTCAAGATGATTTTGTTTTATTTTTTATAATCATAATATTTTTTATAACATTAATGCCTATAGTACATGACTTGCGAAAGTAAACATACTGACTTACACCTACCAACACGTCAGATAACTCTTTACAAACCATTTCATAACGTAAATGAGCATATCAAAAGGCTAATATACAAAATGGCATCAGTGGGCCTTTATTTCAGTATGAGGAGGAGGTCATAAAATGTGCTGGATGAGAGATCTGCTTCTCTCTTTCGGATAATAAAAATTGTTTTTAAAATTTTATGGGTGCTGACATAAAAGAATAAATAGTTAACTGCCACGGTCGAAATTATATTTTTGTTTTGCTAGTTTCAAAATTCAATCCATAAGTGGCAGGAATACGTAATATTTTATCATTATGCAGATAATTTAGTTAACAATTAAAGCATTTTAATTGTTTGACGAAGCTGTTAGATAGAGATAGAAAGTTGCTAGTAATTGTTTTGATGATATCATTTTACAGGAAAACCCAAGCAAGTATAATTATATAAATATACATAAAAGTATGAGATGGAAGTGAACACAATACTCTCCTCTCGTTCACACCTAGGTAATAATTATCATACTATTCCTTCTTTATTTAAATTATCCAGTGGATTCACCTTCTATAATGGCAAATATTTGACACGATTATTATATGTTCAATAACGTTTATGCCAAATTTACTCCTTACAAAATAAAACTCAACATTATAGCCAATTTCGATAGAATTGCTTTATTACTACGCGCGATTTTATTGTTTGTCCTTTTTCTAAAAGCGAGATGAAAGGCTCTGAATGTTTGTTATTTACGGACAAATTATCGAGCTCTTCCTTATATATGTATATTATTTATTTCAAGATTGTATTGTAAGATAGTAATAGTGGTAATAATCCCATTTTTATTAATAAAAAGACATTTCTACAACAAACGAAAAGGTCCGGACAGAGTGCAGTAAGCCAATTTTACGTTATCAGCGTCATCATTCATCTATGACTTGTTGTTTAGAAGGCTTCAGAGGTGTTGATATGTATATTTTTTTTGTTTTGTATCTGAAACATTATGTCAGAAGTACTTAAGAGGTTAGCAATGATTATTGGTGATATCGGCATCGATCCTTCGTGTCCTCCAAGGTTTATTCCTATTTCTTTTTCTATTACTTTATTACTACTTCTTTTTATTATTCTTGATTACTATTTCTTTTACAGTTATAATTAGTTTATTCTTTTTACTGTTGGGGCTCTATGGTAGCGAGATGAGCCATTTATCAAATAAGACCGATGTTCGATTTTTTGAAACAGAAAAAAAAATGTTTGAACAAATATTAAGAACGAACAGTTAACAACATGGAAATGCAAAATCCTCTGGGGATATAATAGTGGGAAATCTAACAGTACATTCAGGGAGACCGCTTCCAAGTCCCAGGCCGTACTAAACGACTTTCCTGAATAAAAACCTTCATATTTCCACATTTAATGAATTCCTCCATTAAATTTAAATTATCCAAAATATAGGAATCAGTAGCATACACTATAACAGTAATAAGAAGCAAACGTTGAATCCGAATTCTGTAATACCTGCAATTCCGGTCTGTCTTTCTTGCAAAATGGATTATTAGCATCAATTATCTGCAGGATTTTGCCTAAACTTATAATAGTTTTTGGGCCTCAGAAATCGATCGGTTTAATTCTGTACCCCAGGAAAAAAATTGTCCAAAACCGAAAAGGCCGGTAGGAAAAAACGAGAAAAAAAAAAACCAACGCGTACCTTTACACTGAACTAATGAACAGCCGTAATTAATTGTCAAATCTGATTATAAGAAATATTTATTTTTTTGTATTATTATTTTCAATAATGAACCATCCTAATCGACCAAAAAAAAAAAATAAAATTTGGAGGTTTTGCGTTTCAAGATTTTGTAGATTTCAAAAACTGAATTTAAAAAAAAAATCGTCTGTTCGGATGGAGGATAGACGAGAAATATGAAGTGTTTTAGAATCATTATAAGTTCAACAGCCTTTAATATATATATTTATATATAATATAACCGTATATATATATATCGGGATTTGAAGGGGAAAAACTCTTGGAGCAACGAATGGAAGGAGGAATGGAATTCCGAAAAGACAAGAATCAGACAAGAAAAGATCTGTCGAAAGCGACGGACCGCACATATAATATATATATATATATATATATATATATATATATATATATATATATATATATAATATTCCGCTTATTCAATTACTTATTTTCCATCTAGTTCCAAAAAACATTGTAAATAGATTTTCTCTTATTTCAATCAACATTTGTAAATATGTTCCTTAATTTCTAATTTTGTCATATCTTATTAGCATAAGAAGTTAGTGTGGTTTTTGTTTTAAGACGTAAACAATTAGACCGTTAATACCTATTTCATATGCTTGAAGTTTTTGGCATTATGACTTGTTATAATTTTCATTTGCATTTATTTATTGACTTTTCTTCTTTTTTTTTTCTTTGTTAATTATATGTTCCTATTTCATCTACTCTAAGGCTCTGAATCCCATCTATCATTGCCTGTAATTGTTATTCTAAAGAGATTTGTTCCGGAATAAATAGAGTTCATTATTCTTATGTATTCGGATATATAACTATGGATATAGAAATAATAAACCACAGTTATAATTTGTAGCGTTGTATTCATATTGCTATGTGTTTATTAAATTAGTAACAGTATTGTAATGACTGTACAACATATAAATATTTATTTCATTCACACTTATTAATTAAATAGAATAATTTCCGAGTACAGCGCGGTCCCCGGCCACTAATGTATTATAAAAATCCACATCTGCCCAATGCTAAAGAGTATGTCTTCAAATAATTTCGCATTCAGAGCTTATATTAAGATGGAATTTAAAAACTTGTTCATTAGAAGAATTACATTGAAGACTGATAGATATCTTCTTCTCTTCATAATTACCTTGATGGCTTGTTATTTACTTCCTTTCATCTCTCAATCTTCTCTAATGATTTAAATATAAAACATAATGATTGGCTTAGCAATTAATATTACTAAACCTTTGATCGTTTTAATATATCCCGGCCCTACGAAATAGATGCCGAGTCATCAGAAATCCTTGGTGCACTCAGGGTATTTTTACAGTATTCCGGATCCGACTTTTGTCAAATACCTCTCAACTCCTTCATCTTCTCTGAAGGATGATTATCTTGGTAATATTGTTGTGCAATATCAATCGTTGTTATGTACCTGCATGGTAATCGGTCTACTAAAGAAAAATTACGTAAACAATGATGGAGTAATTGTTCATTTCCGCACCAACGGATAAAAAAGTCAAACCACTGCTTTTTTTTTTTAATTTTTTTTTATAAAAGACTTTGATTGTTGTGTAAGAGTGTATAATGAGCCCTGGCTCATCATCCTGTTGAGTTATTTTCATAGATATTAGTATTTTCAAAAGTATCTTGGCGGTTTACGTTTGTCTTCTCAACGAAATATATATCGACGTAGTTTTTTGAAAAAGGCTTAAGCGCCAAAAATTCGAATTTAGATTTCGATTTATTATGGGACGTATAGACCACCTCCATCGATTCCCTTTCACGATATACTGAGAAAAAAATTTTGGAAATGGTCTATAAATCTACTATTGATGGCATGAAGCATCAAATACTGACGACTCTCATTCGTCACTCTGGCCAAAAATTTTATTAAAAATTTGAGGTATAGTAGGAAGTTTCTCTAATTAAAAATTATGAGACATTTAATTAGTATTATAAATAAAGAAAATAAATTATTATAGATACGTGAAAGCCTCCAGGTTTTTATATACAAATAGGAATCAAATATCCCTATTTAGATCTTTTTGGTCATTATCAAAAATTGCTTTAAAATCTTAACTCTATTTTTCCTTGCATTAAGTCATATATTATATATATATATATATATATATATATATATATATATATATATTTTTTTTCCTTTAGATTCACTGTCCGAAAAAACAGCGCATGTCCCAGTTTGCAGAATTACAATATTTAAAAACACAATTTGTTACTCTGCAATATACACTAAAATTTATCAGGTACAAAAAGGCTAAATTTTTTTTTATTATAAAGAAATAAATAGGTTATAGGATAGAATTAAAAAATTCTATGACACTGCAAAGATAAATTGTGAAAAATATTTAAACATTTTTTGATAATGACCAAAAAACCGTTCGAAACGCTAAATAAATAAAGATATATGATTCATACAGATTTTTATTTAAAACCTGTAGACCTTCCGCAATATACAATAATTTATTTCCATAATCCATAATTAAAAATTTGTTAAATTTAGCTTTTTTTATATACTATTTTTAAAAAAATGATTTATTATTTGATATTAATATTTTATTAAAAATGATCTCTAGGATTTTCAAAGAAATTCATTTCAACAGTTTTGATAAACAAATCTATAAAATGAAGCTTTACATCAACAGTTTGATCACCGTAGAAAAACAATTTCTTCTCTAATTTTTAAATGGTTCCCTAAACGATTTATCAATTTAAAAGTTTTTTTTACGTAGGATCGTGGTATGTGAAATAATTCGAGCTCATAGATCACTAAAAGAATAAGAAAAGGCTTGGTCCATTACCTCCCCATTCCTCCCCTCCTCCCCAAAAAAGTAAACTTTTTCTATTCTTCACTATATAATCTTACAAACATTTACTAACGGATATAACCTGAATCCATTGGAAACTATTTTTGGTAAAATAATTTCGATTTGTTAAAAAAAATATAGTATTCTTTTGGGCCATCCCTGTATATGGGAAATTGATGAGAAAGATTGGCATTTCGTGTAACGGTGAGTTCGGTGTATTGTTGCCTAGTAACGGTTCATATGCAGGATCTAGTAACACTTTTCATGAAATTAAGTATTCAAATTATAAATACGGTATTTTTTAGTTATGTTTAAATTGTGTTAATATTTTTAATTATATTAGGCTCTCAAGCGGTTGTTGAGAAATATAGCGGTGATTGTTTAATCCAAAAAAATATTGAAAAATGTTAGTTATAAATTTTGATTGATCTGACATTGGCGTGGTTTGGTCTTCAAATAAGCTAAATTTTAAATAAACTATTAAACATATACTATTTTTTGATCAAAATTTAAAATTATATGAAAATTAGCTTGAGTTGCTGGCCTCTTATGAGTTTAGAAATAGATCTTCCATTTCTAAACTGAATCACCATGAAAGACTCCGAAACTGAATTTAAGGAAACAAGTTTAGAAATGTATATAATTTTAATTTTTTTTTTTTTTTGTCTCAAATATTAAATCACTCTTGTCATACCAGGAATTGACAACTAGCCAATAGTCTGACTACAAAAGAAAATATTGAAATATCAGACAGTGGGGAAGTTCAGTTACCTTAGGTCCCAGAAAATGATCTCTCATCCAACACCTTTTTAGTCTCATCGCTTGGTCGAGAAAGTTAATTTTAATTCAAATAAGAAACCTTTTTTCTTTTTTATTACGTTTGTAAAAATTATTTTATTTATTAAACAAGCATCTTTGTATATTATGAACACAACATGTTACATCGTTACCAAAATAATCTTATCAAAAACTTCATCCTTCATTCAAATTGCTTTTTGGTCATTTAAAAATTGCTATGGCTTGTCGGAAACAGGTTTTTTTCTCTACCACTCTCATAAAGAACCGAAGCAAATATTTTTTTTTTCGTTTTTACCTTCCATGTTAATAAACGTTCTTGTAATACATAAATATTTAAAAAAAATCCTATTATTTATTCAATAAAAAAAAATTACTGTTGTAGGCTATTTAATATTTTATAAATGTCTTTAACGTTTGTAATACAGGCCCGACTTCTTTAGGCTTTCTTTCCGTTGAGATGAGTCATTCCCAAAGAAATTTTAACTTTCGAAATCTAGAAAAAAAATATTAACGTTCATATAAATTAAACTACGGCCCTATATAAATTTTACATCAGGGCCAATGAGTGCAAAATCTCACTTTGTACTCTTTTCTTATAGGTACTTTAAGAAATATAAAACTCTCTTATGTCACGGGAGTTACGCACTAAATTTTTTCCTAAGGTTTTTTTTACGTTATTATCAGGTAGAGCTTGCCGTTAAGCAATGGACATCTAGTAATCAAAATACGCATTTTCAATTTAAAATATTTAATGAAAATACTCAAAATACACTTCGGACAGAATGTAACTCGCATGAACTTTTCACAAGAAATTTTGTTTACAAAATTTTTATTTCTAAACGTTTTTGAACATCAAATATCTCAAAATGTACTCTGCTTTGAGACGAAGTGAATACTGATTGAGGGGTTGACAAAAAAAAAATGAAATAGCTTCTTGAAATCTCCGGACAGCCAAAATAACAGTTTATTTGAGAATAATCCTCATTAGTCCCTTCCATCTTATTTGCATGCAGGATTCTTATCTACCTTCGTTCATCACTTATACATTATATATGACCTATGCAGCTGATTCTCCGAGCCTTCATAAAGTTCCGTTTACCATTCACGAAGATTCCTCCACGATTTTTTTCTAAGTATGCTGCATTAAAATACTCCAACTACCAGCTCATGAGCCGTCCTCATAGTCCGTGTCTCCGAACCTTTTATCCATCTACCCTCAAACCTTGGTATAATGAGCTGACATATTGTTTCATTAGAGGAGCGATTAGTAGATTAGCTTTTGTATTTCAACGGCGAACTTCAGACAAAAAAATACTGAAAATTGTTAAAGAAATACGTCAAAGTTTCAACAATAGCGGCTTAATGAAGACCTGCGCCGCATGTGGTGTACCAATGCTCGGCTGTTTCGAAATCTTCTTTGACAATCAGCTCTGCACTTGGGAGGCGTTATCTCCAAGTGCATTATTGCTTCGTTATCTGCCTTTGCGTTCTGATAGGCTACATTTTGATGACTGTTTGCATTTTTGGGAAATATATATTTGGAAATAACTTTTAAATCATTTCATGAAATAAAAATCGTCATTCGATTCCCACAAAGTAATTAAATACGCCATATTACCTGTAACATGAGACATATAGTTAAATATCCGAACGTTTTAAGCAAATTATTGAACTAACCGTGCGGAAATAATCCTTATATATTATAATACATATGGATAATTAATTAGTGCAAAAATTATAAAATGCTGCAATTTATTACACATATTACATTACGGAAATTGCGGAAATGGAACTTGTGAGATCGTTGTGAAATCGAAATTTTTTTTTAAGGAATATATAAAAAGCTCATGTTTATAATTATTTTTTTATTTATTCAAACTACATTTGTGAATACCTCTAGACTTCAAATTTAGTTACAATATCTTAGTTTTAACACACAACTTCTTCCTAAGGAGTTTCCTTGGTAATCTCTTCATTTAAGGCAACACTCATGACCAGTAACACTCCTGACAAAGTGGGATTGTACATTTTATAAATGACTAATGAACTAGAGAACTAAATTGAATGAATTTTCAAAACATTACATCAAAAATAAATTGTAAGCGTAACACTCATGAAAATTAATTAAAATACTGATAATTTTATTCTGGTTTTCGAACTTTTCTTTCTCTACAATTAAACTTGGTTCGAAAAACGCATATCTCCTGTTAACTGTAAATAAAGTGTTTACTCTTTACCAACCTAAAAGACCAAATATTATCATTAATCCTCCCCTTCCCCCTCAAACTTTGATAACACTCCTGAAGTAACACTCATAACAGATTTTTAGGATAGTTTTTTACTATTTAGCATGAATGTTAGAATTTAACTATCCAGTTACATTTTTTTATAATTACATTTCCTTTATCTATACAATTTGAATATATCTCCAGATTTACCTAGACAAAGCTAAAAATAAAGTGAAACCTATGGACATCAATGGTAAATACATTTTGAACATGATCCAGGGGGTATGTTGGATTACAATGAGGGATAATTGGAATTGGAAAATTTAATGGGGAATGTTTAATTTTTATTCAAATGGTATTAGATACACATATTTTTTTTCAAAATATTTTTGAAATACATGATGTACTTTAATCTTTAAAGACAGAAGATGATAGAGGATGAGGGATATTGCAGGATTGAAAGGAGTCAGGCGCGGGCATCGACCCTGCTATTCTTTGTTGACCTGGCCTAGTTGGGTCGCCCTGTTTGTAAATAGCGGTGTCTGCTCCACTGTGTACATCTATATCTCCGTCACAATTTATTTAAATTACTAATTTAATGGCTTATTAACCTTTTTAAGTGTGTTTCATTCAATTGGCAGGGAAAAGGGGCTAGGGAGCTGTCATCTCTCCCTCTCCCCTCCCAATGACTTGAAAACCCAAAAAGTTGGAACACTTTAGATTTGAGAACTTACACCAAACTGCGAAAATTGTGGTAAAACTTTATACCCAAAGTGTTATGAGAATTTAAAACTAATACCAATACCTTTCAAGTTAAGAAATTGTGATTTTATCGATACAATGTTGTGTTTGAATAGAAATGAAAATTATTGTTTGGAAATTCGATAAAAATTGTTGGGAAATTTTAGATTCTGCTCTCCCACCCCTAATATATTGTTGTATCAACGTTCCATTCTTTAGGTACACTTCGTGTGGAATAACGGGTGTGAGGTAGCAGTTTTATAGTATTTGAAATTGGAAAAATGTTCGTCCGTGTTTCCTTAATTTCAAAATAAGTTCAGTTTTAATTTATTTTATCTCAAATTTTAGGTTCATAAATAGGTACAAAGTTTAATAATACAAATGGGCCCTAGAAACGTTAATGGCACTATTTTTTTAGTCAGTTTAACGATCGTTACCCGTTAAATAGTTTCTACCGTAGACAACTGATTATTCTTTGCTTAAAAGGGACTTTGAAAAATAAATAAATAATCTTTGCCCATTAATTTTAGTATAGTTTATTTTGTTTATATTTTATGGAGACATATATTTTGTCGAAGCTCTGGAAGTTCCTGATTGAGGCGGAAATGGATTATTGGCGCCCATTTAAAAATTCGTGGAAGACAAAAGTCCTCTCACTCCATGATTAATTTGGACTCTTATCATTTCCATATACATCTTAACAGGCCGAGCAGGATGTTCTGTTTTACGAAAAACTACTTGTGAACAGCAATGTTGACGTTGCAGAGGATGCAAGTGCAAGTGGGTGTGTTTCAGAATATTTGTAACAAAAATACTTGTAAAATATCAAGATTAACAGTACTTTTTGTGTTTGTAGGTCTCTGTCATATCAATATGACGAATCTAAAGAATAATTTGCAAAATGTCCTATTTTCTTATTACTTTTCCTGAAATTTTTTAAAGGTAAAATTCGAAATAAATAAAGTAGGTATCTGATCCAATGTTTTGCACTTGATTGCGTAAATATTGAGGATATGAAGCATTTTAATGATGCAGAAGATTGTTTTTGTTAACAAAGATTGTTTTTACTTTCCCTTACCTATATACGAAGTATATAGTAAGGGGAAGTATTGCGATCGTGAAAATTTTCGAATTCGAGTTTTCAACGGAAATACATGTTTTAAGGTCCCCTGAGTCCAAATGACCAAGTCTCGCAAAATGGTCTGTGTGTATGTGATCAGTCTAGCTCAAAAACGGAAAGCTGTACGATACTGAAATTACATATGTAAGGTTAGCATATGCATGTGATGTTACAGCAACATTTTCGTCAAAATCGACTAACCGGAAGTGCCACTTTATATAATCGATTTTACACATTTTTACAATTTTCTCGAAAACGGCTCTAACGATTTTGATGAAACTTGCCTATATTATTCTTCATAAAGACCTTTAACTTTTCATATATATATGGTACATCACCGAGGAATTGCAGGGAAAAAAGTTATGATGAAAAGTAATAAATAAAGTAAATCATCTATAGACATATACGAAAGATAATTAAATTATCTAAAAAACAATAAAAGAATCATCAAAATCGGACTAGTATTAGCAAAGATACAGCGCATCGGACTAACCGGAAGTAGCTATTATATTTTGGATGCTACGCTTTTTTTACAATTTTCTCGAAAACGGCTCTAACGATTTTGATGAAACTTGCCTAGATTATTCTTCATAATGGTTTTTAACTTTTCATTTATGAAGTAAATCACCGAGGAATAGCAGGGAAAAAGTTATGATGAAAAGAATATTTTATTTGCGCATAGCTTAAAACGTATCATCAAAATCGGACCAATAATAGCAAAGATATAGTGCATTTTATGAGGAGCATAAAATAGATGGATAACCGAGCGCATCCGAAAGGAGATAGATGCGACCGAACCTCATCCCACCAATCCGCCAATCTGTTGTAAACAATTCGCTCTGTAACAAAGTAATTTAAGAATACAAAAACGGAAATTAACTTAATAATTTCTACTATCGCATTATTTAATGGAAAGAAAATGTTTCCATAGAAACTAAACCAGCAACTTTTAAAATATATTTGCAACTTGACAAAGTTAAAATATAGAGGTAGTGTACAGAATTGTTGTACTAAAATTGTTTTGAAAACTATTTTATTATACTTAAGTGGGAGAAGAATTGAATGCTGCTGAGTTTATTTCAAGTATTGTTTATGTGAACTCTTTAGAATTATATTAAAAAGATAATTATTGTAGGGCGGTAAGGGAAAGTTGTGTGATGCGCGCACCGCACCAGATTTTTGGTAATGTAATAGGACAATAGATGAACTAGACACTGGATCATTATTTATTTTTTTTCCACTATAAAATTGGATCTATTGGAATGTTTTGGACTACCTTGGTTCATTCTATCTTCATAGTTAAATATTACTCAAATTTCATTGAATACAATGCATACTTAAAAATGGATCTTAAAAATTGGACTATGATAATTATGGAGATAAAAAAAAATTAAAATGATTAATACAAAGAAAAAATTGTTTACAAGATTACCATACTTTTATTTCACCTGAGAACTGTTGTTCAAATACAGTTTTAGTTAATGAGTAACGTACCTTTGAGTCTGGTACCTCTACCAGATGAACAGTTCTTGTTCCCATGGCTTTTGTTGGGCAAGTTAATTATTTATTTATTTATTATACGGTGCTTGTGGTTCGTTTGATATTGATGAGTGTATGCGAAACTAAAATGGCTATTGTTCCAAAGGTGCATTGCTTATTGTTTTTAAGTCCTTATAGGTTTACCCTTAGGTCGGAGTAATCTATACGTTAAAGGTTGCGGTTATGTTCCTCAGCACCACTCGTAAAATACTATTGATGAAGTAGTTAAACTTAAAAAATACCTTTAATAAAGTATTTTATGTATTATAACTGATCTTAACTGAACTGATCAGAGTTGACTGAGAATGCCTCATGTTCCAATGACCGAGTGGTTAATTTTAATATTCTAACTTCAGGATATCAGTTTAAAGTTTTGATTAACCTTGGACATTAAAGAACTTGTAATAATGTTTTTTTGGAGATATTTAGCCTTGTTTTTTATAGTCTTGTGGTCATGGTTTTTTTAACTTTTGTGTCTGACTTTGTCTTTTATGTAGTACCTACATGGATGCCAACTTTTACAACCCATTGGTGAACCATGATTACGTTTTTTGAGGAGTCGAGTTAACCACACATTTAGACAAGAACGTGTTTAAAACCGTAGGAGTAGCATCAGGGAAGCAGCACGGGGATGCACCTGCCAGGTAAACTTGAAATAAATTAAAACGTTAATAGAAGTTCAGTTGAAATCTGGAAATTGTAGGAAACTTTGAAGTTGATTGTAGGGAATTAATTTTTCCCACTTTTCAAAAAAAAAAAATTCATATTTTAAGGACCACCCGGCAGTCATTCCCGAATTTAATTCGTGCTCGCTCCCAAAAAAAGTCAGAAGCACGCTACGCCTTTGATTGAAACATTTCGCGTCCTGCAACGTTAGAGGATCAGGACGCCCTGAAAATGACGTCGTAGTGCATTAACGTTAAATCTTGTGGTTTCTACTTTTATTCTATTATTTTAAGACTTGGTATAACTCCAATCACATACTGAACTTTCAGTATGTGGTTGGATGTCATGGAGTGGTGTGCTGTCACTGGTAGATGCGTCATTTTAGACAGTTGATGTGAGATGTGCTATATTGGATTTTCATTTATGTGATTTTGTTGTGTACAGGTATTTTAGAGACTTAAGGCTTTGTGTTTAGAATCTTCGGAACTTTTATTGTAGTATATATATGTATATACCTGGTATATATATATATATATATGCATATTGTAAGGTATTAATCGAGTGTTGTATGATATCGATAAAGTTGTACCTGCGGCATACATTTCTCTTTCTTATTGTCTTGTGCCTCTCGGCATAAAATTTTAAATTGGAGCACTCCTAACAATCTAATCGAAAGACAAAAAAAAAAATGCGAATTTTGATAGTATTTTTTTTTTCTATTAGGTCATCACGACTTCAAATTTCCTGTCACATGTCTTAATGATGGCATATCGTATTTTTGTTTTTTGTTTTTGTTTAGTTAAATATTAATGCGCCACATATTTAATTACGCCTTTGGACACATTAATTAACGATATCTGATACAGACGATTCAGCATCCCTATCTCTCGATATTAGTTCTGCCTGATCATGACATTTTGCAATATATTCAATAATTTTATTGCGCGTTTAATGTTTCTCATGTACGCGATTTTTTTTTTGATTTTTTTTTAATCGTATTTATGGAGGATACTTAACTTCATCTGCATTCCTTTGAGCGTGCAACGTTGATATTATTAAAATGGCTCTTTGTATGATTAGAATCTCCTTCCTTGCTTGAATTTGTTAATTAATTGAGACGTTAAATTAAATTATTTATAAGGACTTCGCTTTCTACTACTGAATCATTTTGTATGAAACTTTAAGTGTGCATTACTGTTTTTTCGCTTTCGTCAAGAATCCAAAGTATGAGAAAGAAAGTATAGAAAATTCTGCTCTCATAAAAAGCATGTTATTTTTATGAAATTAAAAATGAAAATTCGATCATGGAGAAGTGGCTGTTAATAAATTCGTAAACCTTGGGACAAATCTGACCCAATTAAATATAATTTTAATATACTAGCAATTAAATCTCTATAAAATAAACTCTAGCCGGCAAGGTAATTGTCTTATTGAGATCTACAGCCTCTGAAAAAAAAAAAAAAATCGATCGGTTTTATGTCGTGTCGCTTAGCTCTAAGCTTTCATGGAAATAAGATGAATTAGAGGCAATATTAAGATACTTCGTTGGTACATTAAATTAAATTAAATGAATTTTAATATTTAACCAATACCAATACCAATAATATATATAAGGAGAACTAATATATATATATATATATATATACATATATATATATATATATATATATATATATATATATATATATATATATATATATATATATATATATATATATTAGTTCTCCTTTTTTGGATAATAAGAATCATAAGAGATAACTAGACCGTCTTCTTGGCCAAATGAAGAGTGGCGAAGATGGCAATTAAACAAAAAATATCTTTTTCTAGAAATATTAGTAAAGATTAAAAACTTTTTCTAAGCACGGATATGGTGAACACACAACCATACAAATCTAGTTGGCATAATTCCATAACATCGGAGAAAATCAACCAGTTCTATGATTCATTGATGAGTAATATTTGAAGCAACCTTTACAAAATAAACACTAACAAATCTTTAAAAATTATTTGTAAACTGTCACTCGTTCCAAACGGTATTCAGATAAAAAAATTAAGGAATAACATTTCAGAGCTAAGGCGCCTAACGATGAGCAGTAGTTATTGAAACCGCAATCAGCAAAAAAATTTGTGCACGCGATTGAAAGAATATAAAACAAATCAAAATGTTAAAAATAATTAAAAAAAAATCAAAATGATGAATTTGACAAGGTAGTAAAGTTTGACTTAAATTATGTAAAGGGCTTTTCACTCCTCGATCGTAACCCATCGACATATGCTCCGCCCACAGGGGTCATCCTTAAGTTGTTTGCTTATAAATGTGATACATGAAACGTACTTCTACTCTTCATGCGAAATTATTTTGGTTTTAATAATAATTATCTAGCAATGCAGGCAGTTGACAGATGGTCGGTGCTACGAAGTGGCACATTGGCATTTTCTCTTATCGTATCGATCCATGCTTCTTGGTAACTTGACGTTCAATAGATCTTCTTAAGTATTGAAGTTTTCCTTTCATATGACATGACCTCAATTATGGGTAATTATTTAAGATGTCAGATGAAAAATAGTCTCTTCCTGCATTGGCTAAATATGACTATTGTTATCAATTTTAGATGTGGTTGCCATAGAAAACAAAAAAGCATTATTTTTTAAAGGTCGAAAAATTTATCATCGAAAGATTTTTAAAGTAATTTAGATAAGTTTTACTTATTCACCGTCTTTAAAAAACGATGAATAAGTAAAAATATTTTCATGATTATCAAGTATTTATTTTTAAAATACGACCAACCATTTTAAAAATTTAATTTAAAAAAAGATTTATTGAACCAAAAATGTATATGTATTTTGAAGTTTTGTTTTTTAAATTAAAATTTAGTCACTCCTCTTCCCCAATAATTTGAAAATCCAAAAAGTTGAGAAATTTGTGTAACTAAAATTTAAAACCAATACAAATTCCTTTAAAGTTAAGAAATTGTGATTTTATCAATACAATGCTGTATTTGAACAGAAAAAAAAAATATTGTTGTCAAGTGCCAACTTTCGAAACAGGTAACTGAAAAGTTCAAATCCAAAAGAGTTGTGATGATTAAAATATTTCATAATATAGTTAGGAAAATTAAAATATTTAATGTAGTTGGGAAATCCGGTCAAAATTGTTGGAAAATTTTAGATTTTACCCTACCTACCTACAAGTTAGGTAGATGTAGGTTTCCATTTTGGACAGTTATCAACCTTCCGATATGCCTATCTTACAGACTAAGGTTATTATAAAGTTTTTTTCCACCATATAAAAAACTGAAAATTGATACTTGTTTTTATTTTTATTTATAAAAGAAATAATTATCATTATCAACAGCCTTCCTTCCGTGACTTTGGATCTATCCTTCCGTGACTTTGGATCTATCCTTCCATTGTTGTAACGATATTTAATTAACCCGGTAATGAAGATAAGACATCCTTGGCGCCACGAGCCGAGGCAAAAGTCAAAGGTCTCCGACGGAACCCGGAACAAGGAGAATGGCCGTTCCTCCGCGATCCTGAGGACCTTCCTTCCTGCTTTCCATGTCCTCTTGGAGGCTGCTCTTGTTGGTTCGGTTGTCTCCGCCTCCTGGAGCAATGCATATGGATCTATGCAACATGGAGGAAGTGGGCTCTTAATCACGTTTACACAGTAGCGTTGTATGCAATCCGTTCTGCCCTATAAGCCAGTCTTCCGCATGTTATTGACTTCTGTAGGTACTTATTTAGTCATTTATTAAGTGGTTATCGTAACTTTAAGAAATTTATTGTTGTTAATTATATAGCTGAATATACATTTGTAGGAAATATATGTGTGCATATATGGAAATTGATCTCTCTCTCTCTCCCTCCCTCCCTCCCACCCACCCTCTCTCCCTCCCTCTCTCTCTCTCTCTCTCTCTCTCTCTCTCTCTCTCTCTCTCTCTCTCTCTCTCTCTCTCTCCCTCCCTCCCTCCCTCCCTCCCTCCACATATATATATATATATATATATATATATATATATATATATATATATATATATATATATATATATATATATATATATATATTCTTCATTCTCAAAAAATAGACGGCGGCAAGTCGAATAGAATTGAAGATAGGGATTAAAACATCGAAAAAATAATATCGATAGTTTTTGAATTTATCGAAATAGTAGTTCGATATATCAAAAAAGTATCGATATACCGGTATATCGGGCCTCGATATTTTTAGTTTTTTAAACCCCTTCCTTTAATAGGAGAGAACTCAAGAAATGTTGGAAAAATATTGATATATCGAAATTTAGAAGTAATATATCGATATTTTTGTCCGATAGTTTGATCAAATTACTTGATAAAAGAATTTTTTTTTCCGAATTATTCTACGGAGTATTCAATTTTGAAAACCTTCCATTCAAAATAAAGTATGTTATTGCTTTAAAATGTTATAAAAATTACCTAAAACATATCTCTTTTTTCTTTCTATAATTACTGTACTAAATATGATGAAAATTACTCACTTAATTTTTAATCAAGTATCATCATCATTTAGGCCGCTACAATTCTTGAAGAGTCAAGGCCTCCTGCAGTTTTGCCTATGCAGGCGCGTACACAGTATTTTTTCGGGAGGGGATTTAAACTTTTTTTCGAGGGGGGAATTTAATTAGAAGAAAACTAATAATCTCCTAAACTTCTATAATTGCCAAATTTAGCGTAAGTTAAAAGAATAAGCATGCAAATTGGATCAAAAACTACTGTTAAAATTTCCAAAAATGTTACTCAAAGTACAAATCTTATCTTGGTCGGCATGAAAATTGTATTTTTTCGTACATTTCGGGGAGGGAAAGATATATTCCTCTTATTCTCCCTCACTGGTCCGCCAGTCCTATCTAGTTGCTGCCGCTCTCCAGTTGCGGATCCCCAAGATAGACCTTGCATCCGCTGTACTCCGCCGATCTATCGAAGCCGAGGTCTTCCCATTCTTCTCCATAAATGCCATAAATCCTTTCACCTAGAATCTTTCTAGAAGTCTGATCTGGTATCCTTCTAATCCCATGTTTAACAGTATTTTATACTAAATATAAATATTTCATTCGTATTTAATGAAACCTGGTAATCAAAATTATACCACAAATTAGTTGTTAATAGCAAATGTGCCGGAAAGAATATTGAAATTAAGTTTAAAAAACTCTCCTTCACCTTACTCCATATTAATTTATTTTGAAAATTCTTCTGGTCGTCTGTAGATCCCACAGGAATTTAACACTTCATGGGAAGCAAAATAAGTCCATGGAATTCGCTGCAGTAATATTTTGATATTTGTTGAAGGCAAGGGCTTCACATTGGCGCGTGTTCAGCCCTTTATCTTCTAGACACAGACAACAGGTGGAATCTTCCTCTAACAACATCTTATTATTATCATATCTTAACGGCCGTGAGAGGTGTTCCATAATTGTTCTCAACTCCTTTTCAGGTTTAAACGTTTGCCTTTTTATTTGAGAAATTGATAAAACGTTTCAACTGTTACATACCAGGTTTTGAAGCATATCTTTCTTTTTAAACTGGAGTTCAAAAAAACCGGTGCACCTTGAATTTTAGAATTATTACTTTCCAAAAACGGGATGAAAGTTGCCAATTTTTTAGCTGTATGTAGTGTGCAAATTCATTTTATAGGAGACAGTAGGGAAAAATAATGAAACTAAGATTTCTTACCAAAAAAAAAAAAATTAATGTAAAAAAACACAATTAAGATCTTGAAAACGAAAAATAAAAGTTTTATTAATTTTGTCTTACAATTCAAAACTGACACTGATCCTAGTCTGTAGTACCGAATGTTGCCTCCGCTTACTTGAATGTCGGCTTGTATCCTTCTAAGCATACATCGAATAAGATTAGCTATTCGATCTTGAGGAATCTGATCACATTCCTCTACGTCGGTAGTTCTGAGCTCCTGGAGGTCATGAGGAGAATCCGGCCGTTGTCGGATGGACCTTCTAAGCTGGTTTCAAAGATTCTCTATAAGATCCGGCTGAGAGCTGAACCCTAAGGAATGGACACTAACTTCATCCGTGAAGTGCGGCCGCCATTCATCAGCAGGAAAAAATCGCCTATAAAAGGTGCCACACATTCCTCTAGGATGTCCGTGATGTACCTTCGTGCACTGAAGGATGGTCTCCGTAACATACAGAGATCTGCCTTCACCTCTAAAGAAATTCCTCCTCACGTCTCTGACCCTCCTCCGAACTGCACACTAACCGCCATTATGTACTAAGCTTAGCGTCCTCCTCTTTTTCTCTACATTCTTACTCGAGCTTCTGAACCATAGAGATTAAATCTGGACTCGTCTGAAAACCGAACAGAAGCCCGACCAGCCGCATCCCAGGGGCATGCTTTTGGGCAAAACGAAGGCGATTTAGTCGGTATGCTGTGGTGAGGGGAGGGCCTGTGACAGGTGCAGTGAAGTTCAGATTCATTTCAGCGATTCGTTTGCGTACTGTTTTTATACTGAAATCCTCACCCCGAACAATGCACAACCGGCGAGATGTCTCTCCTGAAGTCTGAAAGCGGTTTCGGAGAGTCTGAATCAATATAGCGGTAGTTGTCTTGGTCTGTCCCTCTTCGCCGCCCTTCACCGGTCTCCTGGAATAACTGCCTATCTCACGGTACCTCTGGTAGCTCTTAGTAACGTCTTTTCCGGCTGCTCGTGGGTACTGGCCGCGATGCTCTTGCTTCTGTCGTCCTCGATTAATGCAATGATTCGAGCGACTACCGTGGCATCCAAAACAATTTTGAAAAAGTAAAAATACCAACAAAATGAAAATAATGAATAAATGACAAAAAAAAACAACTACAAAAAAAACGAACACGTGTAAATATAGCACAACTCTAGAGAACTAAAGGCTAACTGAATTAATTTTATCTGTAATCTTTGTACATTCATCACTAATCCTAGAAGGATAACTGCAACTGACGAGTGCAAAGTAAACCCTATTAACCCGGCTTATATATGAGCTGGTTCAAGGCCAACAATATTTCTTTAATCTGTGTTTTTTAAATGAAATTCAAAGCGCACCGTTTTTTTTTTTTTTTTTTTTGCACTCGAGTGTATTTCCCAAGATTAATTTTCTTTCCTGATTCGACTTAGTGGTATATTGGAGTGCTGCTGTTAATTGATATCGTTTCTGAGCCCTTTCTTGCCTTAGTCCTTTATCTGCTATCTCATAACCTTTCATACACTAGGGTGTTTGTAGCCCATAACTATTGGTTTAGGATATCGAACACTTAATTAGAAGCAACAAACGTATCCTATCCTAATGAGGAAACCTAGTCATTAAGCGCTAGATTTTTATTTTAATTTTTATGAATTTCAATTTTCTTTTTGCTTCGTTCCACGGGAAATCAATTTTCTTCCGACATTTCGTCTTACTTTACAGAGGACTTTTTCAGAGATTATTATGAATAGATGAAATTGGCGTACTTGGCTTTAAGCCGAGGACTTGGACGAAGCCGCGACGTGCAGTGGTAGGTAGCACATGCACATTGCATAACACGCTGAACCAGTCAAGGTTCCCAGCCGCCGTTTCAGATATCCCACATAGCGGGCCCTCCAAGGATAATCATACATTTTATCGTCCATCATAAAGCAGGATGTGAAAGCTCTCTTAGGATCCATTCAGTTACACAATCTCCTCTCCGCAATTATGTACAAAATGTCATCGATTAATTGTTCTTATAATCGATATGAGGAAATGTATAATCGAGGACTACTTCATACTATCGATACATTCCTTGCAATAGGTCAGGTAATTAAATTTAAAAAAAATCAATCATTATAATTTCTATAATTTTTTATCTGTTTCAAACAAATATGATCATTAGAGAGATCAAAAAAGAAAAAGAAAAAGATTCATTGATAAAGTAGAGATTATTCTCCTCTTGTATTAATAAAGGCAAAGCCGAACAATGATGAGCTTGAAGCACTGACCCACGAGACTATACACATGGAGTTCCCTAGCTCATCTTACAGATGTCTACAATGTGTAACAGTTTGAATGCGAAATATGTGCTATTTGCTGGTTCTAAATACGTTCATAGAAACAGAAATGCAAAATATATTAATCCTGGTTGTCTCCCAAGCAGCAATTCCCGACCTGGCATCGTTAACTCGGTTGAGCGCCCTCAGATATAGAGGGCCCTCAGATATAATACTATGAACTAGAAAAGGAAGGTTGTATTCCGCTGGATCGCGGGATACTGGAGAATGAGATGGCGAACGCTTTGGCAAAGGAGGGAGCAACCAAATTCCAGTTAGAGGTTAGGGTAACTGCCAACAAGCAAAAAAAGAAATACTGAAATCTCTACAAGAGAAGTGCTTCTTGGGGTAAGCAATTGGCCATGTTACTAGAGAAATACGGGTGAATCTCAATAGATAGACCACGAAATATGCATTTGCAGAATTCAGAATGATCTCCATCCGGAAATTTTTACTATAATTGTAAAAAAACATTTACATAGGATACGTGTTTCAGAATTCTCTAGCTGTAAACGTAATAACCCATGAATGCCAATCAAGGAACAGGGTTAAAAAAAACAAAACCTTTTATTACAAAAGAGACAATGTACTTCTATTTCAATAACACCCTAACTGTGACGATTAATTTCATTATAAAAATAATTTTATCATTATAAGTGACCGTAATTATTTTTTAAAGACTACCTATATTGCGAAAATAAATCATTTTTAATAAACTGAATTATTGGACTAAAAAAGATATTTAACGTGCTATATATCCAGATAGATATCAAGTTTGAAAAATCTATATTTGAGAATGGGCTCAAGATGGATTGAAACGTTGTGATAAAAATGTTTTAATAGAGTTCACAATTTTATTTTTAACCTATATACCTCACTAGGCCTCTTATTGAAAAATATTTTTCTTCAAAACATAGATGAAGCACCAGCGGTCTCTAAATTAGGAAAGTATTTTTCCAATTATACCTAATTATTTTTAACAATTAAAAAGTTTTATTTGATTGATAAACGAATTTTTTTAAAAATACCAAGCACTTAAGCTATTAGAACTAGGTCTATCATTAAGAGTCGAAATAGTGCTTGCATTGTGTCTAGGAAGGCGAATGTCTAGCTTGCACTCCACGTGTAGCTTATTGTCCACTTTTTCTAGACCGCCAGTCTGTGACACTGATATTAAAAAACTGTCTCAAGATCCTAAAAAAAGGGCTTTTAGTTGAGATTAAGTAAATCATATTAACGAAATATTTATCAGGATTTATCTGAGAATTAATTTTATAATTTAGCAGAAAATATATTATTATTGAAAGTCTTTAGAATTATTTAAACCAAAGGGAAAATAAAACGTTTAATATCCCCATACTCCTCTGTTCAGTGGTACTAAAATGAATGGGCTATAAATAGTTTATTTCCTGGTCATAAAAAGAAAATGTTGACAGTGATTCAGCAGTATGACAATATCCAAACTTGAAACTCATTACTCGACTACGCCGAAGCCTCAAAGAGGGTAATATGTTTAGCTTGACCTTTAATAGGCTTGTAACGATTTTTTGAGTGAACGGCTCAACCGATTTTGAAGTTGTAATGGCTCAAATTATTCTTAGTGATCTCGTGAATGTTTTGAAACAATTTTAGCTCAAAATACCAAAGAAATTTTATATTTAATGTGTTAAATCTGTCCGTTTGAAAGTATCTAATGATTTTCTGAGCGAACTGCACGACTGTCAGTAGATCATTTTATGATTTTCTTGGGCCTGTTTTTATCAATTTGAGTTTTCAGATTTTGTATTAATGAGGGAAAAAAAATAAAACCAATTTACATTTATTGGAAATATTATACAGTGGTAGGTATAATGAATAGTTATCATTGGAATGAATGATTGACATGTTATATCGATACAACTAATCAGTTATAAATGACTCTCTTCCTTTTATATTTAAATAAACATATTTTAAAATTTTATAAAACCTCTATTTTAAGGATGCCTCTAATTATGGGACAGGTTAAGAATGTTTTTAATAATACCCTCTTCAGTTAGGAGGAATGCAGGATGAATATAAGGTTGCCAGGCAACGCTCTGCATATGTATCAAAAAGTCAATAGCTCACAAATGTCCAGTCATGCGCTCATTACTGATTCCATACTGATTCCTTTTAGTTTCTACTTGAAAGTATGCGTAGTAATTATAAGGAAACAAAGTCATCAGGTGGAGAAAAACAGATTTAAGATTAAAAATGTTGATTTTGAACAAACGTAAAAAAAAATAACAGTTCTCAAGGAAGTGAAAAGAAAGTTTTTTTTTTTGTAATTGATCGTTAAATCATGTTTGTGTATTTAAATATGCTATGTAAATTCGAGCGACTGCGAAGCATTAAAAAAAAAAACTGATGTGGCCACCCCATGACTTCCTTGTATGCCTATTGAACTATAATTCGGTGGCTCAAAAAGTGACTCTGAATTTGGTTACTAGTTTCCGAAGAAAGCAGTATCTCAAAAACGACACTCGCCGTCGCGATGTCCATATATTGACACACACACATAAGCTCTTGTTTCTAGAGGTCTCATTCCATTATTGTATGTCGTTTTCTTTCAGTTGGTAAAAAGTTCCTAAGAGGTTACTTCGTGTTTCTTGACAACATTAGAACTGTCTATGTCACTAGATAAAGCATTGGAAATCGACGGTTTCAACATTTTAAGCTTAACTTATGCATTATTCTCCTGCTACAGATTTGTTCAGCTCACAAATGGGGAGGAAAAAAAGTATTTTACACTCAATTTATACACTTAAAACAAATTTTCACCTTAATCCGGCCAATAAAATAATGATATTTATTTCGAAATACATGGCATAGCATACGGTTATAAAACTGTTGACTTTATTGGAAGGAGAGGAGGAAGGGTGAAAGAACGGGCGGCAAAATTAAGCTTGCCCCCTGGTAAAAATCCTATATTCGGCCCAGCAAGTTGGCAACTTTCAGATTCAGTTGTTTATTCATCAATTTCATGTTCCACAATTGTCTATTTGTTTGAACAATTGTAATCAGTGTTTTTTTCAATTCAATGCTGCATCTTTCTCATTTTCCGTATTTCCTGGAACGACTTCAGGAGTTGTTTTCTTTTCAAACATTTCCTTGTCTAGAAAAACAACCACATAATAGTATTATTTGAAATTATACTTAAAATTGATTATAAAGAAACATACCTTTGGCAAATCTTGCCTTATTATATCCGAAATGCTAGAAACATTGAAGGGACTGCATTTAAAAAACCGCCAATCTTAATATGTTTACTACAATTAAGGATATTTTTTGTGGGTTTCCAATTTTCTCTCCTTATTGCTTTTATCCGCTTGTCTTTTAATTCAGCACTTACCAGAAATCTAAAGTAAAGTTCTAAAATTTGAACAAAGAGCGGAACATAATCGTATCAATTAAAAGGAAAATAAAATTAAAACAATTGTGAAAAGAATGAAATTTTAATGAATAAAATTTAAACAATGAAATTAAAACACTTGTGAAAAATTAATTTAGATGGATGAGAACATCCTTTTTTATTATTTCTTTCTTAAGCTAAACATATTCTTTCCATTTTCGAAAAATGTTCAACTTAAACTGACGCAAAAAAGTTCAAAACAGTAATAGCAAATACATACAATACCCAAATTAACAATAAATGATGAACAATCCAGGTGCGAGAGTTCGGGAGTAAAGCTCTGTTATGAAAGGACTGGGGCCTCTAGGAGTGGGAGAAGGAGACCATATTTCCAGCCAAGGATGGGCAAAAAGTACTCTTGAGTAGAGATACTTGAATACTCTCACCAGGCGGAGTTAGAAACGACTTGGAATGGAAGAGATATGCCAGTCTTCGCTACCCCTTCAGTCCCTAATCGTATCTGATTCCGGCTAGTGAGAGTATTCAAGTAAGATAATCAGTACTCGTTACTCAAGAGTAATTTCTGCCCATCTCTGCTTCCACCCTGCTAGTGCCCTTTCTATTTGATTCTATTCTCCGTGGATTAGCCTAAATAGTAAGATAGGATCCAAATGAAAAAAATAAAAATAAAAACTCCCCCAACAAATCGAATTGTAATCGATTATGAACATGCGTTTTGTACTTCCTCCAATTCAGAAAATCAATTAGTAGATTCCAAAAACAAGTTTCTCTAGACAAACTTGAATTTAACTCCATCTATGATTTCACGAAATTTATATTAATGAAAATTTGAAAATTGACTTATGGATTTTGGATTCATATTATATCGATCGATTGGATTCATATTATATGGATTTATATTATATTTTTTTCTAAATATATCTCCTAAAATACTTTTATAAAACAGCTGACTTTTATTGGGTGGAAAGGGGTGATAGAAGGGGTTTCATAATTAAGCTTGCTCTCCTGGCAAAAATCCTAGTTACAGCTCAATTTTAATTATAAATAATAATTTAATTATTTTTGCTAGGATTTTTTTTTTTTTAGGAATCTTCCGAAAATAACCTGTTTGCAAATTGCATTTTTCTCTAATTTAAGTTTCACTCTCAATCTTTATATAATAATATTCTAATTGTTTTATGCAATTATTACGATCCTTAAATGGAATCGTAGTTTACATGAAGATGATCTGGCATGCGTTGAGATACGTTAGAAACCGTTTGATCTGAGGACTTGGGGTAGGGCATAGTTGGACGAGGTGATGTGGGGTGCGCGGGGCAAATACTGCCCGTCCTGAAAACATTTAAGTTATTCCTTACCGTGGGGTATCTCAAAAGGGCTGTACATTTTTTTTAGTTCATTTTTTGTTCAAAGCATATATCTGTAAAAAACGTTTCCTACCCCATTCCAAACATTCCTAGCCCTTCTCAGATACGAGTCTGAGAAAAGATTTAGACCAACTGGTCATTAATTTTGAAGTATATCAATATCCTGGTATCTAGGTTATGTTTTCCCATACATAATTTTCGTAAAATCAATAACAAAGTATGAAAAAAAATGATTTTTTTCTAATTTTGAGATATCTGATTTATAATATTAATTTGAAAGAAAAGTCTTTTGGTCTCCAGACAAAAAAACGTTTGTACTTGCACATGATTATTATATGCACACAACTTTATGCTTAATTACAGTCATATTCATGCCCATTGCATTTTAGTGAAGTGTGTCACATTTGCAGATGTATTTCATGTTGCTAATTGCTGTATGTCTTGTTGTTATTGACCAAAATATAATAATTTGTTAAACAATTTTTGTCGTATTCTCTCCGAAAATAATTAACTTTTGCACTTTATCGAAGGTCATCGGAAGAGGTTGGCTCTGCATTTTACATCCGTTTCATTAACCCTATAACCCGCTACATTTGGAGACTTCCAGCGGCTCCCTTCGGACCAGAGGGGCTGAAATTCGTTACTTATGGTTGTTTTTTAGTCAGAACAATATGGAATAGGAGAGGGGTGAGTAGGAAAGTTCAATAAAGATTTCTCCATGACCAAATGTTTTCTTGCAGCTTTTACGCACATTTACAATCCCTCAAAATTGAGAGGGTTGAAAATTTGTAAATGAATTGAGTTGGTGTTAGAGAATTACCTTTTAGATCCCGCCATTTTGATATTTTAAATTTTGTATTTTTTAGTTATATATAATTTGTTGAAAATCCATTTTTTTCAGTAGTTTATATTTTGAATTTAGTTTATTCGTTATTAGTTTATCCGTTCATTTGGTTATCCTTTGAATGGTTTCTGCTAAATCTTGAACGGTCCAGACTCTTCGTGGGTGATATAGGGTGCTTACTTAGGGGGATATCTTTGCATTGATCGTCTCCAGTCCTTGACTTAGCCTGGTTTGAATTAAGCCTTGTCTTGCTTCAGACTCAGGGCGAATCTAATACGGAGGACCTTAGGCTGGCTGTAATAGGGGTCCTATGGTAATGTACTTAACCCCTTATTCAAGATCTCCATTCTGTAGGATGTTTTGATTACTCTCATCCAGTATGTCTTGGGTAAACTGCAAAAATTGACTATGTTCGAAACTGTAGGTAGACTGTTTTATAATTTATTCATATCTATTTAAAAAACAACATCAAGATTAAAACAAGCCAATTATTCATAATCTTAAAATCTTCAAAATATTATTTGTATATTATTTCCCCAGACCTGTCTGAATATAATTCATAAGTGCAACGCAACAGACCATTCATGATATTGCTACAGTTTTAATCTGATTTTATTTAAATTAATTCTTGCATAGAAAAGAGAACACATCGGACCTCCTGTGTACTAGGTTCTGAGCGATCTTGATCGCCAGCGCATTTTGCGATCGAGGATATTGCAGATGCTACTTTCGGTAATTTCTCAACTGACACTTGCGCTAAAAAAATATTTTAAATTTAATTTTATCGGTTATTACGGATTATACTATTTTGGTATATTTTGGAATAGTGTTTTGGTATATGGGTTGCTTCTTTTTTGGGCTGCTTCTTGTCTTGATTTACGGCGATATATATTGATTCCAAAATTTTACGTTTGCCTCGTGAACTGGATTTGTGTAAATTCTGATTTTGATATCGGTAGAAGTTACACCTATGTAGGATTTTTCAGTTTTTACATGGTATACAGCATTTCAAATTTCTTTGATTTTCAATGGAAGTTGGATCTTTAATTTTCATTAATTGACTTCTTATCGGATATTTTTGTTTTAATGTAGATTTGATTTCATTAATCTCTAATTTTTTAAAAATATCTATAATATTGTAAGTTAGTTTATTAATTTTAATTTAAATTAACTATCGCATATGGAAGGTACAATTATATGATTTTCTGAATTTTGGATAGGGTTTTACTCACTGGATAGCTATTCACAAAGAAATAAATAAAATATAATGAATTAGAACGGTGTTTGGTAATATACCTATATCAATTGGAAATAAATTGACTATCTTAAAGTCCAATCCTCCTTTGAAATCCTACACCTTGAAAAAAAATTATCATCATTAAGAAAAATTGTGCCAAGTTATTATATTTGAATTTACTAATGTTATCAGTATACCTCACGATATGGATCCATACACATCATAAATGTAAAAACTGGGTACAAATGACAGATTTTATTAAAAATTCTTTTTTTTTGTCACTTTATTCACAGTCGCGAAATTGCGATATCCTACTTACATCCTAAGTATATTCCGCGTATCGCTATTGAACTAATCCGTTAACAAGTACTTCTTATGGACAAGCGATTTACTTGAAACTCTCACACAAGCTAGAAACGACAAGAAACTGATCGTCGTTTCCGAATCATTCAGCATTTATTAGATAAATATTCTGAACTTTTAATGCATTAGAAAAGCTAATTAACGTGAATTACAACACCTATTCGGACACACGGTTTCGAGTACCAATAAACTATTAAATGTCTTCCTTATCAATTCCTTAAAACGAATAATGTTATCCATTATGACCTTAATGTCCTATATGTTGACGATTGGCTCTAAGTGGATGTCAATCCTTCAATTACAAAACTCCATACCCTCTGGTTTCTATCCCAATCGATTCCCGTTAAAACTCAGAGGCTTCTGAAAAGATGAACTCGGGACTTTTCAACGTGGAAGTGCCATTGGAATACTACCTATGGGTGGTTTCAAATGGTCCTCGTTTTTATAATCGGTTAGCACATTTACTTATTTTTTATTACAGTTGTAAGTATTAAATAGTAAAAGACTTTTTTCCGAATCTTGATGGAGTATGATTTTAATAAAATTTTGTTTCAATCAGTCGATTCTGGATTTATTTTATTATTAAAAATTAAAATATAGTTAAATTCAGTATTTTCTGCCACTTCTTAGCGTCGTTTGATGATCAGAATATCAACTAAAAATGATACATCGTAACCATTTCCTCTCACTAAGTTATTTTTCTTTAACTAAGAAACTCTTTTTCTCAGTTTGTCATATAATTGCATATTTGTTTAAAAGAACAGCAAAACAAACGTGGAAATAATTAGAATGAGCTTATCCATTAGATAACAATAAGATTTATTTTCCTCATATTTAATTTTTTCATAAAACAATTGTGAATACATCTAGAGTTATTTCCTCGTCGGCCGTATAGGACTATAATTCTCTGTTCTGATCACCTAATCATTTTTTAATTGTACTCTTTGTTCATGTACTTTCTTCAAAATTCAATCCTGTGATCTTTTCTAAATTTCAAAATTCGGAAAAAAGAACATCCTCCCATTGTTATAACTTATTGCAAATGCAATAATTTTTTTTTTTTTTTTGTGTGAATCTGAAAGATTAATTATATTTTCATATAAATTACTTGATTTCAAGGATAATAAAAGCTTTTTTTTTTAATCTGCAACCGCAAATATACTAATAACTAAGAAAATTTCTGGCATAGAACAACATATTCATAGTACTTGCATATATATAATATAATATAATATGTATATATATACGTAAATATATTTATGTATACATATATAACTACATAAACTATTGGAGAGCTTTAAGTCCTACATGAATAGATTTGCCCATTTTTATAAACAAACTTATTATAGCAGAATGATTCCGTTGAGTTGTTTTATTAATGTTCTAAAATTTAGAAAATTCGTACTATCAATGAAAAGTATCGATATCACGAGATAATTGGAATTACTATATCGAAGTATCGGATATGAGAACACAAACCAGACTCTGTTATTCGCACTACAGATGTTGTTACGCAAGGACGTTCCATGTTGTACGGGAACAAGGAAACAAAAGTCATAAAACTATCTTTTTAACACGTTCATTGAGAAATAAAATCATTTTAAAAATTATTTTGGAATGCATTAGTTATAAGATACGTAAACACGATCTACAATTAATAAAAATAATATAGCATGGTTACCGTAGTAAAGGCGAAAACTCTGTGTTGAAGATGACTTAAGAATCAAGTTGAGCTCCGTCAATCCTGGCATAGAAGTTCTGATTGTTTGGTGCTTTTATGTTTATCTTACTGTTGCTGCTGCTTTGTGAAATTGATAAACTTTTGATAATTTAAATATGAATTTATTTACTGTCTTACAAGAGTAAATATTGTTTTGTTTGTTAAATAATCCTTTGTAAATCAGTTTGTATTTTTTTTTATGAAGACGAATCTTTAAGTATTCATAAAAAAATACAATATCCAATATAGATAGTGTTCCACCCAGTTATTTGAAATGTAGAAGTGGTACCCAGTGACATAAAGTCTGGGAATCCCTGCTTTATATATATATATATATATATATATATATATATATATATATATATATATATATACATATATATATATACATATGTATATATATATGTGTATATATATATGTATATATATATGTATATATACATATATATATATGTATGCAATTTATTCATATTGCTGGAGATAGTTTTGCCTTGAATAGCGTCTGGGCCTCCAGACTCCAGCGGGTCTTGGAGCTTGGTCATTGCTCTGGTCACGGATCATCTCCAAGGTTAGGAAGTTCATCGACGTATTGGACCCGCGACCATTTTTTTTTTCCACCGCCCTGTAGTGTCTATTGTCTTTATGGCTGAACCGTCAAGGCCCGAAATGACTGCTTTAATGTTTCCGACGAATGATAAAGAATACCAGGCACGCTAATTTAGGAATACTTATGATTGATACTTACATTCTAATATTATCCAATTTCGAAATATTCCGATGTACAAATATTAAAATTGATTGTACATTATCGGAATATTCCATAACAAAGTTCTAAGTCTCTCAAATACCAATATATAACACAAAAGTCAACGTTTCGCCAATTCAGACTTCATCTGGACAAAAAAAGGTATGATCGCTTAAATAAAGACTTGAGGAAGTATTTCTTATATCAAGATTACAAAGAAAGACCAAATAGAGATAGTGCATCACTCCTTAACGGTTCAACGTATACCAAAGGAAAAGATTTTTTCTTGTTTTCTTACAACTTTTGGAACGGAAATCCCTTTCCCATCAGTATATCGTCGATTTGATCCATAAAACCTCTTATGTGATCAAAAATCAATTATGTGCTTCGATTTTATTAGAAACAATATTTTATTTCCTATGTGCTGGTTCAAAAGCACTCAAGTGTTAATAATTCGTAACATGATATAAATTGTTAAAAAAGAATCATTCTATTGTTAGTGTTTATCGTATTCCCACCAGTTACCGCTAGAAATTACTCAGGTAACACTTTCAAGGCAACTAGTTTCGATTGTTATACATTCATCTTCAGTTCAAGGTTTAAGTAGATTATATCAAACAGAAAAGTTTGTATTGGTTTGTTCTTGCACTGAACTAGCAATGCCATCGCACATTGCTAGTTCAGTGCGAGAAAAAACCAATACATACCAAAACAATCTATACCAACTTTTCGGTTTGATATAATCTACTTAAACTTTGAACTGAAGATGAATGTATAACATTCGAAACTAGTTTTCAATAAAAACAAAACTATAGAAGTGGCAAATAATTTATCAATCCCTAATTAGATTGATCCTTCTATACCATCATGCAGAAGTCAACTGATTATGAAGCGAGTGAAGCTATAACGCATATTACTTTCAAGACAGTCTTTACATAGATGGTTTTACAATTATTTACCATTAATTATCAGAAATGAATCGAACTTTGGCTAATGTTAGAAAATTTGCTAATATTTTCATTTAGTTCACGAAATAATTGAAAAAAACTTAACCTTTATTCACAGATGGAGTTGTTCCAGCACCACATCAAACGACAATGTAATCGGTTAAAGGAAATAGCTATTGTACATGTTTTGTCAACAGAACAAATATTACTCAAATAGCAAAATATACTTTCTTTTTTTTTCTGAATGGAAATGCTGGAATAAAATTAGTGAAAATATGTAAACTTGTATACAATCGTTTAAGTTCTCATAAACCACCAGTTTATGAAAACAAAAATTGACTGGAAAAGTTTTGAGAACCAAATTCATATTTGTCCATTCCCACTCCGTCGACAATTTCCATCCCGGTTGACGGTACTGATGATGTATTAATTGATGAATTCCCGATAGATTAATTATTTACTGATGTTTTAAAGATTTAGGGCTTTGTTTAGGAATCTTGCAATGGTCTATATATCTCTTGTGAGAATTCGCTCTCATTAATGAATGATATTAAATGATTATACAAAATCGACGTTCCCAACATCAGGCGAATATCGATATTTTTCTTCCGACGCTCATTCGATAGCTGGTATCTTATAGCCTTCGGGACGAGCTCTTTTACGACATTGCTGCCACCTATTAGCTATCTATTCGCAGTTTATTATCTTCTATCTTGTCCTAGTTTAATATATCTCTGTAATGGCGTTTTATCTCCGCGATGAACGATAACTTGTCAGAACGTAGGCGGTAGTTGCCTGATTTACTGAAGTGAAGATTAGTTCTTGCGTTTATTCTAAGCATTTTGCTTTATCAGTTTTTTTTATTAATAATAATAAATTATTTCGAAATCCCGCGGAAAGATTTTGCTTAATCTTTTAGAATAAGAGTTTTTCGGCCCCAGAAATCGTTTGGCATAATCCTCAGGAAAACTCTTGTTTGATAAAAAAAAAATAACCTGTTAAGCTGGGGAATAGGAAAAGTGTGATTGAAAAAGAAAGAAACGCGTGCCATTAAACGGAATTAATGAACCGTGGTAGTTATAAAATAGAAATAATAAGAATTTCTATTTTTCTCAGAGTTCATATTTTGATTTGTTTTGATATGCCTTTTTTATATCCCTACATTACTCCTTCTTCGTTTCATTCTCTTTAGCGCTGATGAAGACCCCGGCCCACCTTCAGATGAGCCTGGGCCCGGGGCAATAATACAGTGGGTTTTTCCACTCAATGTTTCATGTGTTTTATTTTGTCAATAATATTAATATATAGATTGAGATATTGTGAAAACGAAACCTACTGTTACATTATAATAAGAAAAGTTCATTGTTTTACATAAAATACACTAATTTTTTTTTTTTTTAGTAAATTGTTTAAAAATGATATTATAATTTAATAATAATTACTTAAATAAAGTTTTCATGTGATAACACTAGTAGAACTTGAACTATTTTTTATTTACAACAATTCATAACACACGCTTTATTTTCCGCGAGAGTTTGAATAATCGAATTAAAATTCAATGCTCTTGGTAATTCAGACTCAATAAACAAATCTTTATTTTCTTTTTAACCCCTTCAGACCTGAACTTTTTCTGTTCACTGGAAAATTTCATACTTTGTAGGCTTAAAAGTAACGTACTTGATTTTTTTTTTCAACTTTTTGTTTATGCAATGGCTTAGGAGTTAAAGTATGCCCATTATATTGGACATTGGGTTTTGAGTGGTAGTGAACAAAATACCAATTATTATTTGCCCAATGAGATAAATCTCAATAGATATGAATTTTGACATGTTTCTAACTCTGCCAAGGACCAATGTATCAGTAACCACTGGTATTATTTCTTGTAGTACTTTTTAGTTAATATTTTTATTATTAAAAAAAAAGTAATAATAATTGCATATGTTGAAAATAATGAATATATTACATAATTTAATGACTATAATACATATTATACATAAATGCACATTGCATTTTTCCCAGTATATATTTGTTTTGTTCGTACACCCAATAGCTTTTCATCTTGTATATTTTTTTCATCTTCTTCTGAATCGCAGTTACTTATTAAATCTTCAAATTAGAATCAGAAGCTATTAAAATATAGTGAATAAGCTTTAAGTCTTCTGGATTATTCAAGTAAAACATGCTATCAGGAAGAAAAGCGGATAAAATAAAAACAATTATTAAACAAGGAATGCCTGATGACTCAATAACAACATGTATAAGGATTTATAAAGTAAAATTAATTTACAGAGATGCCTGAGGATGGCTTGTAGGCCGAAAATTTGCATCATAATAAATAAAGTGGTGAAATAAAAGCAGCCTGCCTTTATTTTTAAGTAAAATTAATTTTTAATATAATTATTGTAATAACGAACTACTTCTTGATCTCTTCATGATGAGACTGTGAATACTAATAAAAATAAATAGAACCTACCTCACACTGTAATGGTTATAGACTCACTGAATCACAATTGTGATTAATAGAACATCTGCTCAGGAACAGGTGAAAAAATATCAACGAAAAAATCAAATTATAGTATTAAAAAACTTCGTGCAGCATTTCAATCGAAAACTTTGTCCTTGTCCACTTGCAAATAGCTATTTGTTCTAGTTATGAGGTTCTTAGTTTACGTCAGTTCTTTCATCTGTAACAAAAGTTCCATTGTTTTTCTTAATCTTCAATGTATTCCACTCGTCCCTGACTTCCAATAAGTAATGAGTTCGAAGGAACAATGACGATTATTGTAAACGAAGGAATCTGAAATCAGATCACTATGTCACTATTTGTTATATATTTTATTTGATGAATTATTAATAATGAGAAATTTTATTTTCTTCAACAAATTAAACATGGATTAATTAAACTAACGGTATGTTTATGTACTGTTATGCTTATGCTAATGATGACCTCTTGCCCAAAAGTTACATTTGGGTGGATTCCGAATTTTCAATTTTATGCTATTTATTTAACCCTGAAAACGTTGGTCTGTATTTGTTGTATTTTATGTTACTTCCACCTTGTGTCGCAAATTCTATCTACACCATACCGTCTACTCATTTCAGTCACAGAATAAATCTTGGTTTCCTTTCAGACTCAAGAATAACATGGAACCCACCTACTGCAATTATAAGACAAAAGCATAAACGACGATACGGTCAGTTAAATATACAACTGAACAGAACCTTGTTTATTTGAAAACAAATAACTGGAAAACAGCTAAACGCGTCCTATCCTTTCAATTCAAAGTTCTATAAACAATAGAATATGCTTTCGTAATATGCTTACGCAACGGACAATACCTTTCATGGGCTCAATATCCCTTATATTTTATGTTCCTAAATTTCATCAGAACCTTACTCATCAACCTATTCACTTAGTCCAATCCCTATTTAGTTCCTCTCTTCCCTATAACCCTCTTTGAAAGTTGAAACGGCAACTGCCCCGAGACCTTTTGTAAATATTTGTGTTGGAATCCTGGCAATAGGCATCTCCTCCACTCAAGCCTTGACCATCTTTGGCTTTAGACATAGAATTATAAGGAATGTGGGTTTTTGATATAAAGTCTCTCTATATTACATTTATTGCCGGTTTATCTTTTTCCGATTTCGGATTAAAATGGTTCTTTCAGAAGAAATTAGTATAAAGTAACACGCATAGATGATTATTGTTGAATGACTTTCTTATTTTTCGATTTCCTCATCAATAAAGAACCAATTTTCGTTTTTAACCATCCTACATTTAATTCAGAAAACTATTATATTTTTATAAATTTATTTTCGATATTGTAGTCGTGGCAATGGCCTTGATTCTCCACTCAAGCTCTGTGCGTCTGCGGCTATAGCGCCCTTACTCAGTCTCCATTGGTTTTCAATGCTTGTTACGCGATTGAATGAGAGGCGCTGGGATATTCTGGAATCATGCTTTTCCCTCCATAAGTGGAGGGTACAAGTCTGTCTCAGGGATCGATTGCAAATAGTGTATATAAGTGTTATGTTATTCGTTATGTTTATTTTATTTTATATAAGTATATTTTATTTTATTTTTCTCTTCCAATTTATTATTTTGCTATTTTTTATTTTTTTTTTACTCTTTTGTAAATATGATATGAATGAACTCTTTGAACACTATTACCATTTTCCTTGCTGGCAGAATGTAATATTACTTAATCAAACTAATTAAACAAGAAAAAAAAATTAGAATTTCATTACTCCCAGTAGATTGCAAAATCTTTAACCACAAGCGCTGTCAATCTGTAAATCTATATATTTCGCGTATACTGAAACCTTTACCATTTCGATTAGTTTTAGAAATACTCGATTTACTAATAAAGTATGAAAAATAAAATACTAAAAACACATAAATGGCACTGTTTTATATTTATTTAAAACATGATTTCCTGAAATCATTGTTCACTAAATATGTTAACTTGAATTACTTGCACTTCTAAAAATTTACGTGTGTCTTATTTCAAATATAAGATACGATAAGTAAAGAGTCTTATCCATATATCACTTGGCTTCATGTGTTTCTTCCGTCACTGTCGTGCCAAATACGTTCTATAAAAAGCTTTATGTACGGAAGATTTATTTTAACTGCTAGTTGCTGGGTATCAAATGAGGTTTTTAACTTATGGTTCTATACTTGATGAATTTTTAAACAGCCTTTGTAAAATAAATCTATCATGAATAAAAAATTACACAAGGTCCTTCCCGCCCAAATTTGTATGAATATATTTCATTTCCATGAAATAATTTGGGGGATTTTTGTTACCTTTAGGTTGGATAAACCTTAGTAAGTTTCAGTTCTTGTGTTCATTATACGGGGTGTATCACAAGCAGATGACAATATTCCTGGGTTGAATGCCCTACTTTAGTTCTCAAAGAAATTTTAACTATCAAATCCCAAAATCTTTTTTATCTGGGAGAAAATGAACATTTTTCTTTTTCCTCAAGAACAATGCTTTTTAAATAAAAACAACGATATATCGTTTTTGGGGAACTATTGTCGAAGGACTCCAATGAAAAGAGGATATTTTCTGTCCGGAATCCTTGGATATAGTTTGGAAACGGTGATCGGGGGTGGGGGGAGAGGTATTATTTATTATGAAAGTATAGGTTTTGATATAGCTGTTATCTCTGCAACACAGAGGAATGTTAATCATTTTTTTCCCTCATAACAACGAACATTATAAACTTGACGAAAAATTTAAAAAGATAAAGATTTTTAAATCGGATCGGAGTACTAGTGTAGTTTGCCCAAAATATTTTAAGAAAGGTCTGTGGGAAGTAAAGGTCTGTGTGTATTCTTTGTCAGAAAAAAAGGCTGATCCGAGACCTACGCTACAAGTTAGTAAGCGTTAGTACACAATTGTGTAAATATTGAGCATAAGAAAACAGAAATAGATCTGATTGTAGAGGAAAAACAAAAAAATGTAAGTTATAGATCCCAAGAACGTGCAAGAATAGACATACCTGGAATCTAGCGTGGTTGGTTAATTTAAATAATCAATGCCCTTGAAATTTATTATGAGGAAATACCTGCTGCAGGATTCTTGTGCTTAAGCTGGATACCATCTTGGAAACTATATTTAACTATTTACGTTGTACAATGTTATTTATACGTAAATAAACCGTTCCTAAATTGAAATTTAATAAAATATATTTATAAAAAAAGATTTATTAATTTTTTCTTCATTGTCTTGGAAGAATTATATTTACTGGAAGGATGCATAGTATGGCAGACAATTATAGCAGTTAGTTGTAAATTATAATTAGGGTATTATTGGGAGATCCCAAAGTAAAGCCTAAAATTTCTCAAATTCCAGTCATTCTTCCTCCTCCCACAATAATTTGAAAACCCAAAATGTTTGGTAATTTAAGAAACTAATTCAGACTGCGAATATTTTTGTAAAAATATGTAGTCAAAGAGTTTCTAAAGTTATACTAACCAACACCGATACCAATTAAGGTGGGAAAATCTGGCCAAAATGGTTGGGGAATTTTAGAGTTTGCCCTCTGTACATATCTGCACTTAAACGGAGATAAATTGTTGTAACATTTCCGAAGCTTTATAGGTGAGCATAAAGAAGTTTCATATCGCATTGTATTGCTTGTTGTAGATAGTAGCCAATCTTTATATTTGAAGTGTTGTATATTTTATTAAGCTTTTACCTTATTTACGGTACTTATACTTGAAAAATATGGCAGGAATTATGGAAATAGGATAATAAAATCAGTAATATTGGACTTATGGCAGTTTACCTCTGACGTACATGTATTGACTCTTAAGTACCTTCATTGAGCGATTTATCAATAAAAATGCTCATTATAAGATTATAAAATAATAATATCAGTTTTCCTAGTTGGAATAAAATTTGTGACTTCAAGGATCTATTTTATTACCTGTGCCGTCAGTGAATACCTTCGACTGAGTTTAGTGTCCTCGTAAATGCGAATACCCGTCACGTGTAATCTTTGCAAGGTTTATGAATAGCTACTTGGGCAGTATTTTTCCTTTATTATCAAATAAATTTTCAAATTTTAAAGTTGGTAAATTTTTCTTTAGGGATCGACTTAATCTAGTCCAAGCCCAAATACAGCTTTGGAAAAAAAATTATCTTCTGTTCTATCGGGCTTGGATCTACTTACTGCACAAAGTGGGCATCTGATCATTCGGTGGGTTGAGAGAGAAACCTGGAAGGACGTGATGTTCAGGAGGAAACGTGATGCTCACCTCTCGATCAACTTGTAGATCTGTTGGGCTAGACATTATGGATTGTTGTACAGAGTTTTTTTTTTCCTTGGATATTCTATTTCCATTATACTGGAATAAATAAAAAATGTTTGTCATTGTTTCGGTGTTAAGAACTAGGCTTAGTTGGAGGAATAGGCTGTAGAAATCATTCTGAGAGCTGTTTTCTTGGTTGGACGAGTTCTTCGATCCCAGGCACTCTGAATATTTCCTGGAAGGAATGCAGCAGTGTGCTGGGATGCATAGTAATGACTACACAAGAAGGAGTTCTTAAACCACGCATCCCTTGCTCTCCCGCTTTAAATGGTTAGGTTAGCTAGCTCCAGGAGCGGAAATTTCTATTTGAAAGGATGAACATAATTTTTTGGCTCTTCCTCTGTCGACGAACATCAAAATTAAACTTGGTAGGAAACAATAATTTTATATTGCATAAATGAACATTATTTTATTTACCAATACCTGAGGTAGCCTTTTAATTTCCTCATTCTAATCTAGGAAGAGCCCAAAATATGAAATTGACGATTGCCTTCCGTATTTATATTACCGCTTTGATTATCCCTTGTTCCTAATATATTGATCGGTATCATGAAACCTTTATAAGAAATATAAAGTGCTGTAATAAAATAAAACGAATCGCTTGATTGAAGACTATAAATATCTGAGCTATAAATAGAGCAAGATGCTGCAGTTGAAGCTCAACATTAGCGCTTAGATCGAAGGCTAACGCGGTAGTCCCAAGGCTTGCCAGCGCTATCTATTATTACTTTATTACTACCTTACAACTCTTCGCATAATAATTTCACTACGATCCGTCTACAGGCAATGTCGTTTGTTCGGCCAAGGGTTACATCGCGTGTATGAATGCCAAAGTCAAGTTCAGGCTGATGGGTATCTAGCTTCAATGTCAATCGATTTTCGTCTGAATTTAAACGTTCCTGGTGCATCGCTCACACGAATTTCCTTACCTCTTTGGATGCCAAATCCAACACGAAAATTGTTCGCTAATATTATTCCGATTAAGAGTTTTCCTCTTCTATTTTTTGGATAAGATAACCTTTATAAACAGGATGAGGGTCAGATGAGGATCTGGAATGTTCCGGGTGATGTATATTTTGATGTATAACTAAAAAAAAACGTGGACGGGTTTCTATAGGAACATGCATAGATTACTTTTTTTTATTCATGTTTACCGCCCTTTTCTGCTTCTATTAAGGCATACAGGGCAGGCTATTCCTACAGGTTACTACCCTCTTTTAACCAGAGTTGGAAGGCCGAGATTCATTCCGTGGGTCCGCCACGAAATAAATTTGAACCCAGGCCGGATTTGAACCGGTGCCGCAGCAGACTCGAGGTTGCTAAGGTGACGATTTAACACTCTAGGCCACCACACCCTCGCAGATTACTTTAAAACATAAGTACAGAGTCCAATAATCCGTACCTTTGCTAACTGGTCCGATTTAGTTTTTTTTTTTTTTTATTTATTAGTAGGATATTTAATTACCTTTCAAATGGTCTTATCTATAATTTATCATTAAATGCTTACTTTTTGAGCATTAATATTATAAATAAAGTTTTCTTTTCAACGTTGGTTTTTCTTGGGGATGTGGTATATACCAGAATTTAAAGAGCTTCAAGAAAAAGATTTGCGGTTAGGTTCATAAAAATCGTAATAGCCGTTTTGCTCTAAAATCAGTATAAAAACACCTTTATCACCAATTGAGAAGTCGCTATTCCTTGCATCCTGCCTTATTCGTAACAGATGCATCCGGGGTCGAAATCGTACAGGAAAAAAAAAGGCCCACCCGTTCAAGTGAAAATCGTCGCACAGAAACACAGATCAATGGTCGAAAATGCGTTTTTTAGATTTAGATGACTCTGAAAGGTAAAGTTCTGTTAAAAAACAGATACTGAAAATTTGATTCGATTCTAATGTCTTGCCTAAGTGTTAAGAGAAGCGAAAATTCGTCAAATCCTTATTGGTAAATCTTTACATTTGCATATAGCTGTAGTTAAATTAATAAGGTATTAATGACACAATTCTTATTTGTCTCATTAGTTTATATCTATTTATATTATTGCTTTTATATAATTGATGATTTTGCATTTTGATTCCAGGTCTTTTAAGGCTTTGTTGGAAAATAGGACTATAGGCAAATACTATTGCACTACAGGCAGCCAAAGAAACATGTAAAAGAGGTAAGGAAAGTCACTTAATTTGAATTGAGTTTGATCCACTCTTCCTATTTTGTACGGTTCATGCTCTTAAGGCTGGTTTACACGAGTAAGTGTTTTGATTGAAAACTTACTCGTTTAAACGGTAGGTTACACGGGTAAATAGTCCTTTCACCTAAGTAAATTTTATGATAAAAGTAAGTTTGATCAAAGCTTTGATCAAGCAACTTACTCGTGTAAACTATCCTTTAGAGCACTGGGTTTCGAATTTCAAGAAGATTGATAAACAATAGTCAATTTTCTTATGCTTATTCACTCAAATAGACTATGTTTTGGACAATTGGCCGTTTTCTAGTCCAGTATCATAATTTGAACGTCGAACTGTCCAAATTATCATTACCAAACCAGAATTATCGTTATAAAATATTCGTTATATAGTTATAAAAATATTTGATCTGCTTTCATTTCTTAAAACCTTGCTCTATTTGTCAAATTATTCTATAAATTGAATTTCTTGAAAATTAGTGTGATCTGTACATTTCCTTATTGTGAATTGGATAATTATACTAATTTAAAGATTTAGATTAGCCATTTCGTATATAAAACAAACATCGCTGAAACCACTCGTAAACTGATATCTGAAACAAATTAATTTAATATAGATATTTTCTTATAAGATTTTTGAAGTAAATCTTTCATGTATTTTATTACATATCTTACATCGTTAATTTATACTGACAACGTTTCGAGGCAAATGCTCCTTCTTCAGGTCATTGTATTGCATCAATATATTAAATTTTATATATATATATATATATATATATATATATATATATATATATATATATATATATATATATATATATATATATATCAAATCGATATCTATATATTTAATTCAAAGGAAATTGGAAATATTTAACAAACACAGTATTTTTCCCTGAAAAAATACAGTGTTCAGTATAATATACAGTATTCTGTATAAACGCACATAATTAGTTTATACTTAAATATAAACAAAGCCCTCATGTCTCAACTAGTTACCTCAAAAATCCAATATGGCGAGCTTATTGTTGTGAAAAATGATTTTAGAAATTGCCTGGAACAATTCCTGTCTTTTCATTATTATTCTTTTAACATCATATTTTATTATTATCTAATCCACGATTACCGTAATTTTTTAAAAATATTTAGTCATAAAACCATGATTATCATAGAAATTTAGTATGACCAACACATCTATCTCCCTTTTTTAAATTATACTGTTTAGTCCAATTTAAATTAGGGAAATATCTGAAAAGTACATGAATTATATACTGGCTTGGGCCATACAATTCATAAAACTATTTAGAGGAAAAACAAATTATGCATTTATTTATGATTCTCTGTGAATTGAATGTCAATATTAAATTAATTTTTTTTAAATGTTAATTTACGAAGTGTCTTAGCGATGTTAGTTTTATATACGAAATGGCTTATGTAATTCTTGAAATTAGAATAATTTAGCATTATTATAATAAATAAATAAAAAGGAGTAAGTAATGCCGTTTGGGAAATGAATATATTGGAGAGAAAGATTTGGCTTCTGTAAGGGCTTTCAGGTTTGGTAAAAAAAAAAAAAAAAAAAATGAGCGTAACACAAGGACTAGCTCAAAACAAAAGGGTGACAATTTTCTAAATTTATTTTTTTCATTTTGAATGAGGAGGGGGTTATGGACTACTCTTAAACAATAATTTGAGAGGATTATTTGTGAAATTTAAAAAAAATTCTACGTTGGAAAGAAGGAGGTAGCTGTCCCTCCCCCTTTTGGCTTGATACTTCCGTGAGGTGAAATGAACATTTAATGTAAATCTTGTGTTTTTTTAATTTCTAAGTGGTTCCTCCAAGTGAATAATTCAATGAATAATACACTGAATTACTTTAGATGCCCTCATTGAAGTATATTAATGCGTTTAAGCCAGATAAAATTGACCTTTACTTTTGGATAAATACTTTCTCCGTTTATATCTTAGAAAATAGATTTTGATGAGCAAATTCAACTGAGGAACAGTTTAGAAGATAGATACAGATAAGGAAAAACAAACAAACGAATTAAACTAGAATCCTGATAAATAAATTTAGGGCAATAAATAAATGTTTGATAGTTTATATTGACAGTGATATGGTAGTTTCTTTTTTCGATAAACATTAAAGACAATTTATTTATTTCGTTCAATTGAGGTTTTCGAATCTGGTTTCCAAGAATTTCAAGTGATCTTAATTAGTAGTTCAGTTTTGAATGACGTCTTTACTATCTCGCTTGCTCTCAACGGAAAAGAAGTTGATGTTTATTACGTAATAACAATAACAAAAAATGTTTGTTTAAAGTCGATATTAATCTGAAGGAGTTCGTGACATTCCGAAAGTTATCCGATTTTATAGCATGACATGCCAGTTTTTCGGTATAACGTTAGTAAAACATGAATAGGTGTTGTATAATTTTATTAATTAATCTAAATATGCTCATTGGCTAATCTATTGTCAGATTTTAATTATAATAAGTTCTGAAAGAGGTAAATTGTTACTGATTGGCTTGGTGGGCTTTTAAAAAAAAAATTTCAATTTTTTTAAATGATTTTAAAAGTTCAGTGTCAAATTGAATAATCAAGCATCGTATAGCAGAGCGCCCGCATTGACAATGTATTATTGTAGTATGATTAATTATTGATAGTAGACTTTTTGAAAATTTCATGAAATGAACAAGTACCTTAAAGAATTTAACTTTCGTATAAAATATATAGTGCACAGAATTGTAACTGCAATTGTTTAATAAAATATTTCATTGTATTTTTGTGAGAGAAGATGTGAAGAAGTGCACGATGCTGAAAATATTAACAAGTATTGTTTTTGTGAATTCTATAAAAAAAATAATTTTTAAATGGATAATTATTGTAGGATGATAAGTGAAAGCTGTGTGATGCGCGCACCGCACCAAGTTTTTAATTAAATTTTAATTCTGTCTAATCAGTTGAAGTTTTGTTTTCATTTCAGTATGTTCGTTTCGTCTTTTAACGTAGAGTAATTTTATAGATTGGACATTTATAAAATTATTTTTTTACATAATCTCTCTAATTATTATCATGAAATACTCCCAAATAAGTATTCTCACGAAAAGTTTTCCGCTCTAATTTAGATCCAAAGGCAAGCTTGGTGTCAGATGCAATTTGGCACAAATTGCATCAGTGTAGGGAGGTGTTCCATCAGAACTTTAGTACAACTCGACTTTGTTAATAGTTTTTTATTACGAATTATTTCTTACAGGAAAGTCTACTTTGATAAAATTTAAAACTGCAACGCGAGCAATAATAGCTGATGGCCTTCTCTGTTGTTGAGGAAGGACGCTCATTACACTCAACAACATTATTAATATTTCTAGTTTATTTTCGCAAACATTATAAATCTCCATCTCATCACTCACCATCCCATCAGATACCTAGACTTGATAGCTCTCTAGAGATACGGCCGGACCTATATATCTTAGCCTAGACAGATATATCGGAGGTGTACAACCAACAGATGGTCGTAGATGTCAAGACACCTGGCTAGATGTCAAGCCATCTTCCCTGCCTATATATACACCTCCCCCTAGGTATACAAGGTTGTTTGCCCTTGCAAATCAAGTCTTATTTTTACCTGGTCTTATAAATAAGAGGAGTAATATAATTATCGCACCGTGACTATGAGTTTGTTAGTGCTTAGTGTGTTATGCAATTCACTCAGATATTAAGCAATTCCACTCAGTTATGAACCAGTTTGTACTTTTTTGTCACATTTCTTTAATAAATTTATTTTATTAATCAGGTTGACTGATCCCTATAAAGTAAGACTTGATTTGCAAAGGTAAACAACCTTGGATATCTAAATTGCAGTTATAAAAAAAACAAAAACTATAACTATGATAATGATCTTCTCTACATTTCTTTCCTCACAACTCATCACCTAAGTAGTGAGGAAAGTGGTTAAAAAAAACAAAATTAACATAAAACGAGACTTTTAGCGCTGTAAAATTGTATTAAGGAAAAAAGACGCAACTTTGATTTTGTTTTTTTTTATGGTTTCTTCATTTTATTACTTGCTGTAGTAAGAAAAATTACCCGTATTACGAATCCATCGTGTACGGGTAAAAAGAAATAGTGGGGCCAAATTATTTTTGAAAGAAGCAAGAAGCAATCCGTCGGATAAGAACGAAGAAGAATTACAGATAAAATTTAAGAAAGAAAATTAAAGAAAGGATGAAGAGAACCAGTGGTGACTGGCATTGCATCCGAAACCCATATTGCCGAGAGGCAAGGAAAGTTTCAAATAAATAAATACTTGCCATAGAAATTTCAATATTTAAAATTTTGCCCTCTTTTAATATGAATTTTCAACTATGGCCAATAGTCATTTCCGGCAACTTTTAAAGCTGAGTATTTCAAAAGGGACTTAGTGAAAAATTATGAAACTAATACACTTTATATCTTTATATAATAGGAACTTATGACACAAATTTGGTGACCGAGACTCAACTAGTTCCAGAGTAATAATACCTCAAATATTGCTAAGAGTCGGTTTCAGCCTATCCTACCCCTTGAACTCGTAGCAACTGGTCTCTGGTATTTCTATAATAAGTAAACTCCTAATACACGACACATGTACGGTTTTGCATAGTTTTTATGGCATGAGAACATTTTTCATAGTCAGTTTCTTCTTTTGTTATACTTTTATAATGTTCATTCATCTACTAGTGTAACTATGTTACATTTTATGGACTCTCTGTTATGATTTTTAAGCAACTATTGCTGAGGTCATCCTGCTATTTGACCATTTCTAAATAACTGTTAATGATAAATAAATAAATTAGACCACTACAGTGTTTGTGTTTTTGCAATCTCTAGTTGCAAGATATTGACAAATTTGGGTGTTTTAAATCAATTATATATTATTTTTTGTTACTTTTTTTTCGTCAAGGATTTTGTGGATTTTCTTCTGAAGTGAAGTTCCTTTTAAGATTTTTATAAATAAGCCATTTTTGAATGAGACTAACAGTTTAAGCATTGAATTAGACAAATCAATTTGGTTTGACTAAGTTGTAGCTGACATTTTTGGATAAAATGAGGTTATTGGTTATTCTAGCTCTCTTTTCTCTAAAAAACAAGAGAAACTAACTCTATATGCGATCTGTTCAGAAATATCCGTTTTATTATTTTTGTATTTATTGATATTTTTTTTTGAAAGATTATATTTCGAAATAATTTATATGAAATCAGAGGTATGGCATTTTTTTAAAAATTAAACCAACTCTAAAGTTAAATTAACAACATGTAAAGGAACGAGGATAAAATTGTTAAATTTTATTTATAACGAAAAACGTTTTAGTACGTAATACCAATAATTTTAATTATAGGTATTTTTTAATTTATATTATTTTAAAGCTTTAAGTTAAATTAACCTTCAAAGTTAAAAATATGTAAATATATAAGCTTTAGATCTTATTAAGCTACTTCAGAATCGCAGTCTAATATCATATAAACAATTGACTGTAGCTAAAATTGATTCATAGAGGGATTTAATAATAATAAGAGCCATAAATAAATTTACAATTTATAACCTAAACTTTTCCTTCATTCTATTCATAAATTTTGAAAACTTTATTTTTATTTGAATAATTTATTACGTTTATGAAGAAAAATGTTTTAGCACTTTAAATGTTCAAACTCGTTTTTCTTAAAATTTAGGTTCGAACAGTTAGAAACTTGTCAAACTAAGATAGCCAAATGTTTATACATCGGTGCACGATAGAGTAATCGCGGCCTAAGTACGCATTTATAATTTATTAGTTTAAGGAGTAGAGAGAGATTCCTTGATCCTAACAAATGGTAGAGCCTGTTTGAGCTCTCACTCCAACTGTTCTTAATTTTTTGTCAAAGTGGGTCGAAAAGCCATGTGTCGGTATAATTTGATGCCGAGATGCAATAATTCATTCGAAATAATATTTTTCACCCGTTTGTTGAATGCTGTCTGGAAGTTTCTTCATATATTTTAGAAAAGAGGAGGTAATCCTTTTTATTTTGTTAACATTGACATCATTCTTCAACTTTCGTCGATCGTCCACAATCAGTTGACATGCAACGTTGTCTTAAACCCTAGAAGTATTGAAAATGATGCTTGTGAGAGTGGAGGTTGCTATTTGGTAATTCGTACCAACAATTTTAAACGTATAAATAAAGAAGGTATTTGTGACAAAACAGCTCCTTTCGTGACTCCGTTAGTAAGAGGTACTTCATTTGAGTAATTTTCTCCGACCTTTAACAATAAGAAAAGGGTTCCGTTCACTAAGAACTTACTTCAAAATTAAATATTTTTTAAAAAAATTCTTAGGTCATAATTATTGTATTCTAAATAACAATTTGTGGGGTATCTGCCAGATTAAAATATAACAAAAACAACTACCATGGTATACAATATGCTATAATTATATAGTATTTATTCACTATAAATACTATTTATTCAACTTGGGCCCCAACAAGCCCTTTAAACAATTTGATTTTTTTTATTATTTCAGTCAACATTTTGGCAAAAAATATTTAGACATCTTCAGGGCTAAACAGCTCCGACTAATCTCCGACTAATTATTATTTGTAATTGTCATCAAAGCCAAGCAGTCATCACTTTCTTTATTTTTTGCGACTTTTTAGGATAGTTATTGTAAAAGTTAGAAAAATGCAAAGTGTAAAGTTTTTCGATAACTTTCGAGCCCAATTGAGCCCCATAATTTGGTATTAAGAAGTGAAGCGAGCTGTATATTATTAATTTTTTGTAATGAATTATTTATAAACTGTACCATAACATTCCTTAGTGGTAGAAAACGGCAGGGGTCGATGAAAGTCAAGTTGGGCGACTGTTATACCTTAATAAATAACGTTAAATATTAGACCGTGAGAATTGGAACAAAGGTCTACTTATTAATATGAATGTAATCGCGAAGAACCGGTTTTAGTGATACTGTGCTGTCTTGTGTGTGTATAAAATTTAGTAAATTAATTTCTGCTATATAAACAAATTTATGACTCAGTTATGTATTAATGAGTATAGCTAACACGAAATCTTTAGACTTGAATTCGATTCCACCTGATCACAAAGATTTTTATTACGGAGTTAGGTTTCAATATTATTTATCTTGATCTACAGTACCGAGGTTCGTATTAGCCAGGCTTAATTTAGTGGATTATTCATTTTACTGTAAAATATTGTTTGTAAAATTGAACACATCCACTCCCTTGTACAAATGTTGTTCAGGAGATATTGTTTCGATTTCAAGTATTTTTTAAATTATTGTTTAGGAGTAGCCGTTCGTCTTGAAAAACAACGTCACGATACTTTGGGTTATAATTTTAAAAAGTCTAAGATAACATCCTTTCAAAATGTAGGATCATGGAAAGGAGGTAAGGGAACGGGGTCGAGGTTGAAGATATGCACAAAACAAGAAAGTGCAGGATAAAGGACAAAGACTTATGTGAGAGAGTCCTTCGAAGATTGGACATACTTGGTAGGCCATGGAATTCTGGTTTGTCGTCGTTCGTGACATGTAAATGTCGAATTAAGGATAATTTTTAATCAAATGTATTCATCAATGATTATATCTCATCTTGCGTTGGGAGCGAAAGTTTATCGAGTAGGTAATACGTTGCGTTGGTATGTAGAAGCTGAAGGCGTCGGTGCGTGTTTTAAAATGAGATGAATAATTTTAAAAACATGCTAATAAGAATTGAAGGATGTTATAGTCATGCTACGAAAGCGTTGACGATTTGAAGAGTGTGTTTTTGTATAAAAATTCCGTACAAGGGGTATGAAAATAAATGAATATCGAAGACAAGGTAACCTGATAAGGGCAAGCAATATAATCATAAACTAATAAAATATAAGTATACCAATTGTTTTAATAAATCTACAGAATACGTAGGAACTCCATCATATCTATAAGCTCTTACCTCCCACTTAGTTGATCTTAAAAAAATATATGTACGTTTTTCCTCTCTATGCTTAAAAATTCTTCGTGATCACAAGAAATTCCGTTTATTATATCTTTATCATTCTACATGGATTAAAGATTTATTTTAAATTTAATTTACCTATGCATTTGTTTAATTAAAGATAGCAAAAAAATAATGAGACAAAAATCAATGTTGAGATATTATTGGAAGATCCCAAAATGAACCCTCATTCCCTTCGATAGCAGTAAATAACTAAGAAGTCAACGTTTTGCCAATTTACTCATCATAAGAACAAATAAGGACAATATCACAGAAATGCAGACCGGAGATAGAACTTCTTGCTTCACAATATGAAGTTCACGATCTGTCAGTACACAGAAAAACGTTCACAAGTTATGTGGGATTTAAAAAAAAAACTTTTTGTTATTAGCTCTTCCGATAGCCACCTTACAATGGATGTAGTTACTGACAGAATATACAACGTCCTTCCGGAAAGACAAATTCCTGCCGGTTGGACTCAATTTTATTATAGTATGGAGGCGTTTATGTCCTGGCAGAACAGTATACTACCGGCAGAAACTACAGAAAAATCTGACCTGGCGGAAAAAAATTATAATAAAAATTTTAACTGTTATAATTTCTACGAAAATTTGAAAATTCGGAGGTCTTTTTTTCAGGACTTTCCCTATATATTCTATCATTAAGCCAAATCATATTTCTTAAATAGAATTTTGTCTAATTTACGATAGTACATTTGGGACCATGAATAGTTTTTAGTGATTGTTACCAATTCATCGTGACTTTAAAAAACACAAAACTTAAATTTCCTGCATTTCTGTGTGGAATCGGTCCTTGGTTCATATGAACATTTTTGTTGCTCTTGTGGTCTACTGTCACTACTTTAAATATTTCTCTTGAATAACAGGACAGCCTGTATATTATAGTATTTGTTAATCTGTCTTAGAGTGATGTCCTGTCCCTATTCGGTTAATCTTTTTTTATAATGGTGATGTGAGATGTGCTGTCTCAGGTTTGCATTCATGCGATTTTATTCTCTCCTGCTGATGCCTTTATTGGCGAAAGGTTGTTTATTTACTGTTTTTTAAAAGACTTAGGGTGTTTTGGAATCTTCCAATATTGTAATAATTTATAAATTTATTTATCTAACGTGAATATTTTTTTTATAGTGGTTTAATGTTAGGCCATCAGTGGAATAAGGCTTAAATGTTTATGTATACGTTTTCAAAACAATAGTCCATTTGCACTTTATGTTTAGACTTATTATCTATTTCTTGAATTGCTGGCTGGAGTAACGTTGGATGTTACTTTTTTCACAATTTCTAATTTGGTGGAATACCATTTCCTGTCACGCACTATATGGAAAGTTAAGGGTTAGGTTCTCAAACTAATCGATTGACAGTATTTAACGGTTACTTTGAGAACTTAACCCTGAACTTTCCCAAACGATGAATCAGAGCAAAATTAATTTCACGAAAAAAGTAATTGGAAAAAAAGTCACGTCCAACATTGCTTCAGCTAACAATTTTTACTGTGGATTTTTACCCAATTAATTAAAAAATATTTTTGTTATTAGTAACCTAAATTTTAAATTAAAAAAAAATTATATAGCAATAAAATTATAATGGTCTTAATAATACAGATCTTAATTGAAAAAAAGTTCAATTTGATATTTCTTTTTTTTTATTAACATAATATTGAACTTTAATTGCTTAAGGAAGTACAATTCTTTAAAGAATTGATAAAAAATTAATTATTTTTTGAAATATTTACTGACTCATTAATCAAGGAACAATAAGTCATTGTATTCAAAATTTAATTCTTATCAATTCACATTGTTATTTATTATCTCCTCCAAACCTGAATAGAGGAAGTTAATTCAATTTCTGTCTCACCGTATAAATTAAAAAACATGTATTTATAATAACTAATGTAGCTCTACACTAAACTTGAAATTTATAAAATATTAAATAATATCGATCTGTACCCCAATATTTGAACTAATGTATACAAAAAAATTATTATAAACAAAAAACTGTTTCTGTTAATTTTCACCTATCGTTATAACTTTCCTGCTGTTGTGCCGAATAACTAATTATATTATTATCCTCAATTGTATATTCACAAAAACGATATGCCGTTTTATATCAAGTCTTATTTAAAAGTTGATTTGATTAAATAATTATTAAACTCAAAATTATTTATATTTCTGAAACTCTATTATTACTAAATGTTGTAACTATGTCAAACAGACAGTAGCTCTAATACCTATACCGATATTTTTAGCCTGTGTAGGAATTGAAAAATATTAATAGGAATTAAAAAACATTATATGCTATATTTCTTTTTTCTTACCGGCCCCAAATGAATTGGACATGAGTCAAATAGGTCGCAAACATTATTCTATTCAAAGAAAAGGAGAAAGTTTGAAATTCTTTTAAGGTTAAAATTTGCTTTAGTAATTCTAGCCGTTACTGTGAACTTGTATTGATAAGCGTTCCGGTATGTCCCAATTTCCTTTTCTAAAAATATGAATTAGTAAACTTCCTGTATTGTTTTATAATTTTTTATTGTATTACATCAGTAGCTTACTTATTTTAATTTTTAATTTTTAATTTTTTATTACTTATTTTAAAGAATTTTTACAGTTTTCAAAAATTTAGGGCACACCTCAACTACAACTGAAAAACTACTAGAAAAAAAAAAGTAGGTTACTACCTGGTGGCGATCGATTCCGCCATGCCTTTTCTTTTTCAAGATTTGTTGAACCACGATTTTCTTTTCCTCGTTCTATTTTTTTTTTTACTATTTGAAAATACCCAACACTTGGATTTGAAGACGACTCTGCAAGGATATAGTGTGGTTAATATATGTGTGTGTGTGTGTGTGTGTGTGTGTGTGTTTGTGTTTGTGTGTGTGTGTGTGTGTGTGTGTGTGTGTGTGTGTGTGTGTGTGTGTGTGAGTGTGTGTGTGTGTGTTTGTGTGTGTGTGTGTGTGTGTGTGTGTGTGTGTGTGTGTGTGTGTGTGTGTGTGTGTGTGTTTGTGTGTGTGTGTATTTTGCTTTCTAAGTATGGAAATACGACGATTCTTGAAGAATCATATTTGATATTTCAATTAATTTAAACGTGTTATAATTAAAAAATAAAAATAAATTTTTAGGTCAATTTTTTTGGATATAATATATATATATATATATATATATATATATATATATATATATATATATATATATATATATATATATATATATATATATATAACTATTTAAAAATAATAAACCATTGTGTATAATTTACAGCGTTATTTTTATTACAGAATCGTACGTTTTCTATTATTTCCCCCTAATTATGAAACGTCAAAATAAGTCAATAAAAATTAGTGGTGTCACTTTTAATATGACAACAATATTAAAATAAAAATAATATTAAAGGTAAAATATTCATCTAACTGTAGTTTAAAAATATATTTTTTTTTTTTCATTTTCAATGCATTGTTTAAAAAATAGAATAGAAAAGATATCAAATTTCAATGAATGGTGATCAGAATTTGTAATGAATTAATGAGAAAACATGTTCGAAATTAGGATAACATTTTATAGACGAATATATTTCTTCAATTTTGTAATTGCTTTGGGTACAATTTGGTGCTCTGGAGGCAATTGCGGATATCAAATTCCAATTAATAAGAAGATGATGTATAATTTTTATTAATAATAATTTTATCTTAATCGACTATTATTAAGTAAATTTGTTTATCTTTGCGTTTTATTTATTTTTTTAACTAATACGTTTTACAAATTTATTAATAAATCCTTTAAAACTTTAATTTATAAATAAATGACAACAGTGTTTATCAAACCTAATTGGCAGACTGCCCTTCTTTATTGTGTATGATGGGATTCTCACTTGCCAAATCAGTTAACTCTGAGTTATAATTTTAGGGTCAACTTTTTTTAAATCTTCATATTTCATATTTGAAAAAATAAAATGCATAGTTGAAAATATTTCTTTTTTGATTATTAAATTTTAGTTATTGAATGTAGGTCACATTAGGTCAGTAAATTTTGTATATATAATTCTTTGAAAAGCTTTTATATGTTTATATCATTTAAATATGCTTATCTATATATTTTATCACGTTTCAGATAGTGTAAAATATGATTTAAATCTCGATTTGTGATTTTTAGCATGATCCCTATTCCTATCTTCTAAAGAAGGAGGGACGTAAAAAACAAAACTGTTTCTGGTAAAGTATCACTTCCCGCTGGCCGATTTCGGCCAAAATCTAGTATATTATTACTATTGATATAAAAAGCTCATATATCAAATTTGAGATGTTTTGGATTATATTTTAATATAATTTTTGATGAATGTCCATGATCTTGAAGTAATGTACCATTTACGGTTTGCCACTTTTAACTAAAATCTAGTATGCTATTTACATTAATGTACGAGTATCATAATGAAAAGTTTTTCGTTATATTTTAATATAATTTTTGATGAAAATCTTTTATGACCTTCAAGTAAAGAACCAATTCAGATGATCATGTATTGGATCAAAAATAAAGGTGCACAACTAGATGTCATTATGATCCAAAATACAAAGTTTCAACTTCCTACGGCTAACCGTTTTTGAGTTATGCGATATACGAACGAACGAACATTCGAACGTACGTACAGACGTCGGGACGAAACTAGACAAAATGGATTCAGGGATGGTTGGAGATATTTCCGTTGAAATCTGAAAACAGAAAATTTTCGCGATTACAATATTTACTGCGTACAAGGAAGTAAAAAGGGAATTAATTCAAATACATATGTGGTATAGTATTTTCTTATTACAATTTAATTTTTTAATTTTTTTTTTTTTATTTATCTTATGAAGTCCTATTACCAACATATCGCACAATAAATACTTTATAAGTTATTTATAATGGCAGCATCAATATTAAATGTAATATTCTTATGTCAGTATTAGTTGATAAGGCATAGAAACGGATAATACCAAAAGTTTATGACACATTATTAAATAATTATCAATTATAATTATGATAAAATATTGTTGTTCATTAGGATTTAATGCTATGGGGTTACTACCAGGTTGGTACAACAATTTATTGAGGGAGGGAGAGTGGAAAAATCTAAAATTTCCGAACAATTTTGACCGAATTTCTCAACAAAAATTTTATTTTTTATTCAAACATAACATAGTATCGACATAATCCCATTTTTTTAATTTATTGGTATTGGTTTTACATTTCAGTAATGCTTTGATTAAATTGGTTTTACCAATATTTTCTCAGTTTGAAATAGGTTCTTGAATTTCAAATTTTTTAAATTTTCAAATTATTAGGAGGGTGACACCTCTACTCTCTACTCCACCCGTTTTGGATTCTAATATGCTTATTTTTGCTTATTCTTATCAGCCTAGGATTATTCCTATTGAGGACAATGAAAATTATCATAATCTATTATTATCATTATTATTAAAATTGGTACCATTAAAGAAGATTTGATGAACGGTATCCTGCGTTTTGTTAATTTTAAAGCATTTTAATTTACTCTGGAGGTGCAATTACACGAGAACCAAATGGTGGGTAACGAACCCATCAGTTTAGGTCTGGGCTCAGGGTGATGGGCGTCGAACCGGGAAATGACTCTAGCGGTTCGCATGTCACGGTTCGATGTAGCTGTGAGAAGTGGCGACATTAGACAGATATAGAGCTTCTTTGAATGAAGGAATAATAATTGATAATATTTAGGTTTTCAACATAATAAACCTTATAAAATTACATATTTGTTAATGCATAAAATCATAAAGAGTAGGAAATATACTACAATAATAAAATAAACAAAATTTTAAGTGAAAAAAATCTGAGAACAAGAACAAGAACAAAAATGGTTTTATTTAAGCCGGGGTAGAATTTGAAGTACATATATCTCTTTGGAGACATTGAAAGTTAATTTATATAATTCATCATTAGGAAACATTTATTAAATAAGTCGAATTAATTTTGGCATTGAACTATAAACAAATAATGTATTTATATATTTTTTTTTCACCCCACATCAAAAGACATTTCTTTTTTTCAATTTTTAGTAAACTTTGATAACTAACTCTTCCGGCGCTATGTGGTCCATGGAGGACCTTGACCTCCTTAACAATCCTCTTCCATTCGGACCGGTCCTCTCCGGCTCTTCTCCATGCATCCACATCCAGGAATCTAAGGTCGGCCATTACATCGTTTAGCCATCGTAGTTTGGGCCTGCTTCTTCCTCCTTCATCTGGCCTTCCATAATCTGCTTTGAGAGTATTTTTTGATTCATAAGATGTACATGACCCAACCATTTTATTCTTCCCTTTTTAATACAAGAAACTATATCTGGTTGCCCGCATCGGTCCTCAAGTTCTGTGTTTGTCTTTATGTGGAAACCTTGTGTATTATTATTTGTAAACTTAGATATCCACCTTTAAATTTTTTAAGCGGTACTCCCATTTCTTAATGGATATACCTAATAAAACAACTGTAGTGCCCTTATACACTGTACTGCAGTAGCAAAAAATTGCTTTGTTGCTACGCCAGGAGACCAGTTAGAGCCAGGAGAATTACATTATATAGAAAAACCTTATTAAAATATTATATTTGCATTAAAAACTATGGGCGAATAACCACACGAAAAAGATTGAACATAGATAAAGAAAATGGCGTTTTTTGAATTAAATACCAAACCATAAATTTAATGAGACTGGAGATAAATGTGAGCATGTTCTGCATTGGAAACACAAACAATTTGCCAAGAAAGACTAAATAAAAAAAAAAAAACACTAAACATCTTGTTGCTTGTTTTATTATCTGATGGTAAAACAGCTATTTATTACAATAATTGATTAATTTTTAACGTTTTCTCCATCTTAATGTTGTCCTTGTGTTCTGGAACTTCAACGGGGCTAACGGAAGAATAGCTCATAAAATTTACAAAAAAAAAAAAAAAAAATATGCTTTGTTGTATCAAAAGTTTAGCCCGAAAAAAATTTAAAAAAAACTTCTACATATCGAATACTTTCTTTTTGATGGTTAAAAATACCAAATTTTTTTTTCTCCAGAAATTCTTAAAATGTTGACTTAATATGTTTAAAGTTTTAAAAACCAATAGGAAACCACAAGTATAATTAAAAAAAATGTAGTGTACACAATTGCCATTGACTGCAATACATTCAAGTAGTGACATAAATTTCCAATACTTTCTAAGTGCCTATCAAAACCGGATAGGACCTCATATCAAAAATATTCATGGAGTACAATTTTAAAATAAATTACTTACTACAATGAGTATCTTTTGTCCTATTAACGTGTGGTTTATAATCTATCTTAGTTCGCATTTATGTTATAGTGTCATGGAATGCCATACTGACAAATTATTTATTCAGTAATGTGATTTTGCTGTTGTCCTAATGATCACTAAATTGGCGAAACCTTGAATATGTATACTCGTATACAAATGCATATAAAATATAATATATATAAACTTTATAAAAAAAATTTTCACTGTTTAGGAGTGGATGCATTCTTAGCTCTAGAGAGATGAAGGAGTAAAAACTACATCCGGTATAATCCTCCGATTTGTATGCGCCTGATGAATGAACTCGAGCTTAAAGTTCATTCCCCTGGTCCTGGGTACATTCTGTTATTGTTATTAACATAAATTAATAATTTATATTAATAATTTATTAACAGAGGAGGAGTTTTTAAAAATATATTTAAAATAATCATAATAAATCTTTGATTATTATATTTACTAATCTTATACTCGAAATTCTTGAGTGGAACAACGGGCAGTTTAAATATTTATTCAACTTTCCAAAAAAAAGTAAATCCTTTCGCAAATATTTATTTCAGACATTCAGACACTTGATCTCTCACTCTTTAGACCTAAAATAAGTTGAGAACAAAAATATTATATATTGGAATGTTCATTTTATATTTATGCCTGGTGCACACACGTTTCCTTGTTTGTTTTTTTTTATAACTGCATACCTGAGCCCAAAATATATTTATTATGATCTTGAGCCTTTGACTGCTTTGTCGTTTATCAATGATGGAAAAGTTCCTTAGTAATCGACATTGGGGTCGTTCGTTATACTCTATTTATTTCTTTTGTTGCAGTTATTTCCGTTATTTTTTTACTTACTTTTCATACTTTTATCATTAATTTTATTTTTAATCTTGATAATTAGATAAATATAACTTATATGGATAATCTCAGTGATAATTCTCGGAAAATATTTCCGGGATAATTCAAAAATGATCGTACGCAAAATATTATTGTAATCTAGAAGAATATGATCAGCATGATAATAACAATTTAAACAAAAATAGTGTCAACAAATTTTAAATGAATACCGACGTTATTGGTCTATACATCCCTTTTCGTTTAGTATAATATACCTAATATAATAATTGAGTCGTTGACATGGGAAAGATATATCAGATCAATTGTGTTGAAATATATATATATATATATATATATATATATATATATATATATATATATATATATATATACACACACAAACACACGTTTGTTTATTTTTTAAATAAATTTTCTATGGACTTCCTCAACATGATAATTAGGAGAAAAATATTAGAAACAAGTTTTATATATTTTAGCTGAAATCAGTGTGCAGAAAAATTCATTATCGTGCCGAAAAGTAATTTTATTAACTTTTAAGATTCGAAAATTTTCTGTGTGAAAAAATAGTATGTAATAGCGATAGCGTTTAAACAATTTAAGTCGGTCAACAACTTATCGAAAAAAAATAAAAAAATTAAAAACCGCGAAATATTGTCATTTTTGGACATTTAATTACAGGCTTTGCAATTGTCGTAGGGACATGTTTGTAGGATTAAATTGTGGCTTTTAGTAATGCCTGCGAGCAATAGTAATTCCATGCCTAAATGATTATAAATTTTCGCGGGGAACGCGAAAATGTAAAACCAGGCCTTCTCGAAAAACGGCTTGAACAAGGCCATAATTGGCCCTAGAGCGATTTTTCGAAGTATTATTTGTTCGCAAAGAGTTGCCCTACAGTCATATTATCATGATATATATGTGAGGCTCGAATTAATACATCAAAAACGCGTTTGAAAATTTTTTTTTCGTGCTTCGGCCGCTCATTTCTGCGAGGGAAGGAGAAGTGTCAAGTACCGCGGAAAGCTATTTTTATTTTTATATATAATTTTTATTGTAGGTAGGTACCATTAAAAACCACTGTTTAAGGCCCAAAACCATTAAAACCCTTGAAATTGAATGCCAAAACAATTTTCCGGTTGTAAAGGAACAGTGAAACAAATAGCACTTTGAAAAATCGGTTAAAGACCATTTTGGGACTCGGGTTTTTCGAGAACACCGTTTTTACATCTTCGCGTTTTCCGCGAAAACTTATAATTATTTTTGCATGAAATTTTTATTACACGTAGATATTACTAAAAGCCAAAATTTGATCCCACAAACCTGTTCCTGCGAAATTTACAAGGACAATTAAATGTCCCTGAATGGTCATATTTCGAGACCATATTTTTTTTGCGAAAAGTTGTTGACCGATATCCGCCGTTTAAAACTCATTTTTTCCTTAATTTTAGACGCTATTGCGTACTATTTTTTATTTTTGTCAACAAATGAAAAATGAAAAACAAATTTTTCACAACTTAAAAGTGAAAAAATAACTTTTCGGTACGTTGATGAATTTTTCTCGCCAGGTTGGTGCTACACATCGATTTTATCTAAACATATACAATTTGTTTTTATTATTTTTCTCCTAATTATCAGATTGAGAAAATCCATTGGAAATTATAATTGGAAAGTCCATTATTAAAAAAGTCACGAGAGTATTTTATTTCTTTGGAGCGACACTTGATGACACTTGCAATTTACTCCCTGTAAATTGTCGAGGAGAAAAAATTCCAGTCATCAGCAAACATTAAAAAAAGGACTTTCTGAAGAAGTTCTTGAATGAGAAATATCATCAACTTTACTATTAGTCCGGGAGCCGAGGCCAAAAAAAGTGTTTCATTTCAAGAAAAATTTGTTTGTCGAGGCCGAAAGTACTCTCATAATAGACTGGAAATATGAACGTCTGCCAGCCTAAATCGGTTGCAATAAAATTTTATAGGTCAACGAATTCCATTCGATTTCCAGAATTCCATTTTTTCATATTTTTCTTAGCAACTCGCTACCAGTACATCTTAGGTAAAATTTTGACACAGCAAATTTTAAGGAACGTTAAATTTTCTGTAAGTTTTATATTCAGTATTTTTTTAATTCGAAGCAGCTGAGATACAGGGCCGAATAAATTTGCAAAAATCCAAAAAATGTAAACAGTTAGATATTCTGTGGTCTGTCGCCTTAATAACTATTTTCCAGTGCACATTAGTGCAAAATGTATAACGATCAATATTGTAGAGGATTAGATTTCCTACGAATCAATAAATCAATAAATTTCCTAAGATTCATACAAAATATTTGTAATTACTCTCAAAAGGCCTTGAAATATTGAGAAAGTGAATTTTTCTCAGATTTTCCTCAGTAATTCGCTACCAGTATATTTTAGAAAAATCTTTGACATAACCTGTTTTAAATAACGTTAAATTTCCTGCATGTTTTATATGAAATATTTTTTCAAATTCGAAAAATATTTGTAATTATTTTTAGCAGGCGCCAAATAATATTAAAATAACAATTATAGTGAAAGGGAAATTGTTATTTCAATATTTCTTGGCATCCGTTGAGAGTAATTACAAATATTTGGTACGGATATTGTAGAAAATTTAATCCTCTGCAAGATTGGTTATCATGCATTTTGCACTAAAAACCAGTGAATAAGGCTCTGAATATCCATTTTTTTGCGTTTTCTTGACTTTTTGCCATGTTTACTATCCCGCATCTCACCAGATTTTCGGAATTTGAAAAAATACTATAAAATAAAACTTGCAGGAAATTTTACGTTCTGTAAAATTGGTTATTTCAAAGATTTGCCTAAAATGTGCTGGAAGCGAGTTACTGAAGAAAATCTGAGAAAAGTCCACTTTCTCTAAAACTGTTATTTCAATGTTTCTAGGCCTCTGTTGAGAGCAATTACAAATATTTTATATGAATCTTGTAGGAAATTTAATCCTCTACAAGATTGATTCTTATGCATTTTGCACTTAAGTGCACTGAAAAATAGTTATTAAGACGAGACCACAGAATATCTAACTTTTTGCGTTTTTTTCAAATTTATTCGGCCACGTATCTCATTAGCTGTTTCGAATTTAAAAAAATACTAAATATAAAATTTACAGGAAATTTAACGTTCATTAAAATTTGCTATTTCAAAGTTTTACCTAAAATGCACTGGCAGCGAGTTACTGAGGAAAATCTGAAGAAAGTGACAAAAATGAAGAACTCGTTGACTTATAAAATTTTATTGCAACCGATATAGGCTGGCAGATGTTCATTCTATTATAAGATTACTTTTGCTTTAGACGAACAGAAATTTTCTTTAAATTTGACACGTTTTTTGGGCCTCGGCTCCCGGACAATATGAACGTTGTGCATGATCTGTCAAGGTTTTAAAAAATAAAATTTTGCTTTATACGTTGTTATAACATTTTTTTGCCCCTCCTTTAAAATTCATTTGTGACTTTTTGAATTTTTCATGTCAGAGCCACAATTTGCATATTATGTTGAAGTGTTCTGGTGTGATAAACTGTCTCTTTTAGGTTAGTGTTTTTTTTTAGGCTGTTGACGTGAGATGTGGCATGTTATTGATTCCTGGTGATGCATGAATTTCCGAAACGTTGAGTGGTTAGTAATCAACTACTATTTGAGAGACTTAAGATTTTGTGTTTATATCTTCCGAATAATATCCTAACAATAATTCCATTAGTTTTGTTTGTAATTTTTCCTTTTATTAATTAATTTTAATTTATTAATTCCATTCATTAATGCATAAAATAAAGATTTTCAGACTTGGTTTGTTATGAAAACATTGTGTAATTATTAAAAGCAATTTGGAAAGAATGCTAACGACTGTTATTCTGAGGTTTTCACTCGCGTCTGTTAACACTTCACTCAATTATTACGTTATGTGAAGCAATACATACCGTCGAATAATTTTTAATGTATTTTGTAATCTATATAAAAATAGTCAACTTTCTTGTGAAATTGCTAATAATGAAACTATATGCGTCAAAGTATTTATGAATAAATAAATATAACCTGCAATAAATGTTTGTATTGGGTATTGAATAGAATGAGACACGTTTTTGGTTTTCGAAGTCAATCTATTAAAAAAAAAAAAAAAAAAAAAAAGTAATAATTAGAAATAACTAAAATCATCCTATTTAATAAACGACTGATATAAATATAAGTAGGAGAAGCTTGATTGCGGCCGATGAATAAACATACGTGCCGAAGTTTCGGCCTAAGTTTTAGGCCATCACATAATCTAGGCCGAAACGTTGGCTCAGAATATAATAAGTTTTTCCTTATTTGTGTGTTTATTCATGGACTGCAACCCCAACCAAGCTTTTCTTACATATATTTTCCACGGTCAACCATACTCTCACCGATATAAATATAAGTTTTAAAATAATTCGATTCTAAACCGTTTCTTAAATAGCGGGGTTATCACGGTCTGCCTATCTGTGTCGAGGTTAACGTTTTTCCATGAGCAGGCACCCAGATATTCAAAGGATTTTATATTTTCCTAAAGAAAAACTCTTAAATATAAAATCTCTAAAATATACGCTGAGTAAGTAAAATTGATTTGATGTTCAGTGTACTATAATAATCATGGTGATTATTATAAAACTTTCGAAATCATCTTTGTAAATATAAAAATAAATGTGTACATTTACATTTAAACTTACATGTACTTTTTAAATGTACTTTATAGGCAGACGAAGTTATATGCATAGACGTTTTAGTTGGTTTTGGGGGGAAATTATTTTCTTCAATAATTAAATTGTCATATAACTTTTGTTATAATTTTTTTGTATTTTTTCGTGGTTGCTTGATACTTGAATCGGGTTTGAGAAGAAACTTAATTTGTGAAAATGACTTCCATACCAAGCAATATAAATTTTGTATTTTGAGTAACAATTTTTGTATTATTAATAATAATTTTTATTCCAATTTTCATTCTTATTCTTAAAACGTACTCCCAATTTGGTGATTTTAGACACTTAAGTGATATTTTTTTTTTAAATAGATAAATTTTCTTGTATACATTATGCGAAGATTGAATACTCTTAATTCTACAGAAGAAATGAGCGCTAGTACTGAGTATCGAGAGTTAAACAGTTCGACGAATCGTGTTTTTTATTACATTAAATTGGCGAGTCTAATCTTGAGACCATTCCTCTATCAATTATGTTTGACCCTCTGGTTATAAAATATATAATCGTCTGATACATTATGATCATGCTGTAATACTTATTGAATTGGCCTTGGAGTTACTGGGACCAGAGTTGTTCTCTTGATGATTCAACAATAAAAATATTTAAAAAATTATTTTATTGATGATTTGGTGTTCATGATCAGTAGTTTTTAGTGAGAATAATGAAGACTTATTGAACAGGAAGATTCGAATCTCTATTTTTAAACACAGACAATAAATATAGTTATGAAAATGGGGACCCGAAACGTCACGTCATGAATAAATAAATTAAAAAAAATTGAAACAGTGAAAGCCTTATATTGCTTAAAAACCATCTTTAGCATATCTTTGCTTCAACAGTTGATATTTAGTCAAAATAATTTGCATCAGGATTTTATCACTTTTTGCTATGTGCAGCTTATGTATCCCAGCAGGAAAGAAATTTTGATCCCTAGAAAAAATGAACTGCCGAAAAGCATTTTCGATATTACACTGGTTTTGAAAATTTTATTCTTGTAAAAAGTTTTCTAGGTGTTTGAAAAAGTGACGGTCGGAAGGGGAGAGATCAGGCAAACAGGGTGGTTGTTGAAGGATTTGTTCATCGTGTGGCCGAGCATTATCGCGGAGAAGGATCGGCTCCTTCAGGTTAATCATTGTTGGGCAAAGATGTTGCAGCTTCCGATGCATGACATCAATTTGTCGGCAGTGGTGATCTTGCCACGATTGAGAAAGCTGCAGTGGATAATACCGACAGTAGCCAACATACTGTGACCATAACTTTTTCGAGTGCGAATCAGGAGGCATTGGAAGATGTCTTCGACTAATTGGAAGATGGTTCGACTAAGTCTAGCCGTTGACTGCAACGCCTTCTGTTATCGTATAAGATCCATTTCTCGTCATACATTACTTCGAGATTGAGAAATGGATCATGTTGAATGCGTGGAACTGATTTCAAATCAGCGATTTCTTTTGACACTCGTTTAACCCGTGTGGGCACCCACTTGGCGAACTTATTTATTTTAACAATGGTCTACAGGTGGCCCATGATGGTGGATTTGTACACGCCAAGTTCTTCCGCCATTTCTCGTGTGATTTTGGTTGAGTATGCGTTATTTACCTTCCACTGTTGGCTTCAGCTGGTCATTTTCAACTACAAAATGGCGCTCATAATAAATTTGTCGAAACTAATAAATATTAAAAATAAATTTGACGTAAATCGCTCTTCAAAGGCTTTAAACATACTAGACAAAATGATTTTATTGTTTGAATTTTGGTTGAAATAGAGAATATAGTTAAAATGGAGATAAGGCTTCTTACGATACATTTGGAATTATGATAAAGAATTCGTTTTGTGTACACAATTGGTTTTAAAAAGTAGGAGTGGAGAAACTTGCATTATCTTTGTATTAGCTCGATATAATTTAATATTGTATACAATAGTCTTAATCCAAAATTTCTCTAATATTTCCGATTCCCTTGACGTTATTCCAAGTCTAGTCCCGAATTTGAATATGCCCCAGATTTGATATTTATATATGTTTATGACGATTGTTATTGTATTTTTGGTTTGGAAATAAAAGTTAATTATCTCAAAGAAGCAAGAATGCGTCATATTTTATTTATTCATTGCGTTGTCTTATTGCCAATTATTTCTTTAACGTATGAAGCACGTTATTGTTTGACGAAGCTATTAGGTAAGCTGAATAGAGAGGGGAAACTGTCAGTGATTGTTTTGATAGTGCCTTAATTCTATGGGAAAACAAAATAATTATTGAAATATGAGAAAAATTAAATTATTAATATTTATATTTTTTTATAACTATGTAAATATTAATATATTTATATAAAATAAATTTTTTTCCGTAGTAAGCTATTTAGAGTAATTTTATATGTTTGATGGCAGGCATTCCTGGTTTTTTTTTTGTCCATATTTACATGTTTTGCATAAAATTAAATATGTACGTCTATTATTCATTTCGTATCCATGGAAGACCTTAATAAGTATTTTGAAAATTACCTCAATATTTTTTACATTGTTTTATCTACAAGAAAACTGAAATTTTCTAAATAATGTTTATGTATATGTCCTTTTAAGAATTGTGAAATAAGTCTTTATTAAATGTTCATTAAAATAAAATAAATGCAATTATTATTCATTGTTTCTTTATTCATTTATGTACCATATGCGATTTATTGAGCCATTTAGTGTTTATTTGTTGTTTTCATTCGTATTTTGTGAATAGAATGATGCTTATGTCAATATATTTAGATTTTATGTTGTGTTTTATGTACTTGAATTAAAATATGAACCATTAAATATAATTTTAATCCATCAATTCTTTAAAAGTGAAAACAATTATAATAATTTGAAAATAATCTTAATAATAATTAATAAATCAAATATTACCAATTATTAGTAGTAGCTTCGATAAGATTTAAAATAATAAACTTCCTGGAATATGTAGAACTTTATTATTTATTATAATACTACTGGAAAGTATTATTTTATTATTTTTTATTATTATTTTTAGTATTTTTGTGGGAGAATATTTATAAATTATATTCAAATTACTTTTCTTTTTCTTTTTTAAATGGAAGTTACTCTACCGATGCTTGCCAAATCAATTTCGGGTTCTTCCGTTAAAAAAAAAAGTATTACATTGAAAAATATATTGCCATGAAAAATCTTTTTATGGGAATTATGGCTTTAATTAATTTAAAAGAAAATATGGAAGTAATTGATTACTGTAACTTGCAGCTACGAAAGGTTACATTTTCTGAAGCCTTGACTTCTATCTAAAAAATAAAACATTAAGTACTTCCTAGATTGTTCCTAGTTTCATTTCTTAAGGTTTTAATTGGTTCCCAGTACACAAATTTTCGTAAAAAAAATATATATATACAGAAAATATTGAAAACAAATTTTTAAAAATTACTTTTGGTCAATTTAATTTAAAGATTTACTGAAGTGAAATATCTTTTTATTGACCTAGTTTCGTTCCAACACATTTCATATTATCTCCGTTAATCTATAAATACACAAATGCTAAATTCCTTTTATATTTATTTAAAACATATTTTAAAAAAATCACTATAAAATAATGTTTGATTGAAATAATTAGTATAATTACGTAATAACCGACATTCCTTTTACATTTACATTTATCTACATACGTTTTAAGCGTACAGGAATATTATGATTTTATAAAACCTCTGATTTAAGGACATCTCTTATTAAAGTGCATTAATTGAGTAACCATTGCTCCATTAAGTAATTATTGCTTTTCTCAATGACTTACTAATGAATCAAAAATGTATTCTCTTTTTTTTTAAATTTAAAATTCATATTAAATGTCTCTAATGCAAATAGATGATTAGTTCTATTGAATGTTTCCATGAATTGAATGTTTCTATGATTTGCAGCTACTTTTGACTTTCTTTCAGAAGAATCTAGAGTTTAGTTTTGCTTATTGTGAAATAAACTCAATAGAATGCCAATTATACCGTATATTTCCCCTTAAAATCAATATGTTATCATTAGATAAATGTCATCTCCAATTCTCATATCTATCACGTGTTGCGGAGGTGTGGTTAAATGCTTCATTACGATTAGGCAATTCAACTATTGTTTTAAATTAAGATTATCTGAAACAGTTTGCTCGTTTAAGTATTATTTAAATTAATTAATTAGCAATTATATGCTAGTAATTTAATTTTATTAGAAGACTTTCTTCATAGTGAAGCATACTCTGTCTTAACTGAAGATTTTTTTTTTTATATTAAACAATCCAACCAGTTTTTAATAAGATTTTTTAAAGCTTGTTATATGAAAAAAAATCAAAGTTCATGGCATAGAAAAAAAAAATTATATCAGTCCCCAACGAATACTTTCCCTAAGTTTTAGTTTCGGCAGTTCAGTGGAATATGTAATTTTCTCAATTCATTAAATATTTCTTATCTCGTTTATGAAAGTTGTCGAACGAAATAATTAGAATGAAACTTTCAAAAACAGATTTTTTTTTTTTCCGAAATGAAGTGAAAGTTAAGATGAGGTAACTGGTTCCATCAACCATTTGTTAATGGATAGCACTTTTTTTTTTGGTTATTTCATCACAATTAGTACATTCATCTAGATGTTTATATTAAAATTTAATAATTATATAATTTAATACCTATATGTAAAATTAATTACGAACTATTTTTTTTTATATTTTCCTTTTTACTTAAAAAAAATAAATAACTTTCTACAGTCCAAATAAAATAGTTTGTTGAGAAAAAAGAATAATGGTAAAATAACTCGTTTACGAGTGGTATCTTTATGATGCATGTTGTGTTCACTAAAATTGTCAATTTTAATCTTACAATGTCAAATTCGTCATGCGTTATTTATCTTTTTTACTTCCTAGGTTTAATCCAAAAAAAAATATTTTGAGTAATGGTTTGATAGACAATGAATGCAATGATTGTCGTGTATCGTTTAATATCAGAAGATAAAAAAATTAATTCACAAAACTTAGAAAAGCATAAATTATCTCAACTTACTTTAGATCTCGATACGTATTTGATAACTGTAATTGATAATATCTTTTAAATATTTCATTAACTGTATTTTTTTTTCATTATCAATTACTTTTTGGTAATTGATAAAAACTCGTTGCATACACAAAAACCTATTGAAACTAACGTCATAGAGAATTCGATTGGACCAAATGACCAATGCAGCTTGATAGATTTAAACACACTATCCTTGACGAATTGTTGGCGTTTATGTGATTTTCAAAATCAAATTCTATGTCGAGCTTAAGCTCCGTTTTACCTTTTTGAACAAATTTGGTTCCGAGTCCTTTCGGTATTTAGAATATTTTTCTACAATGCAAATACAAGTTTGTTTTGGAAATCGATATTCACCAGTCATTTTGAAAATTATGTAAATGCCGACAGTTCACTAAATATCGTGTGTTTGATCTATCGAGCTGCTATTCATCTCATTAGACGCCAAATCTAATAATCAATCACGCCAGTATTGATCCGTTTTTTTATGGAACCAGTCGTTTCTTCATCAGTTTTCAAAAAGTGTCGAAAAACGAATTTTTTTTTTCATGTTTTTGGCCCGAAAACTGGTCAAGAAATTTTTTGTTCAGCGTTAAATTTCCAATAATAAAACTCCCGAGGGTTATCTTTTGTTGATAGATTACGGATAGAAGATTTTATGACCAACTTTTTACTGATACTATAAACTTCTGCGAAATAATGTCCGCCTCTAGAACAGTGGATAGGTTTTAGATGAGGGATATCTATGTTTAGTTGAATTATTTTTTATGTATTTCGATTTTTATTTCTAAGTTTGAGGTGTGAATATAAAATATTACATATTTAAAATACAGAATATTTTAACCTCGAAAGTAAAAAAAAAACTGCATATTTGGCTGTTACAATTAATAAAATTAGATGACTTCTCACAAAATAACGAAGAATATATAAAACGCTGCAAATTATTACACTATAGTTTATTATGTTCAAATAGTTATATATACAAAAAATAAAAATTTATTTGGATTGAATTTATTTCATATTTCATTTTATTTATTTTTTAAGGCTTTGTTGATTCTTGAAAACATTTTTCATCTATCCTTTACATGTCCGAAATATGGGCGTCTGAAACCTTTTATCGTCCGCCATTTTGGAAAAAATTATTATTCGGGTTTCGAAGATCATCCAGGAGTGAGTGACCTGTGGCTTTGATACCAAACCTAAAAAAAAAAAAATCAGCCTCGGAGAAAAGCCACAGACAGAATGTTTTTTTTTCATTCAATTTTTGGATTCTAAGTATCTTGATACGTAAAAACTTAAATTTTAAGAGGGGAGGGCGGTTAAACATTCTTTTTCTTGCTCGATTAAAAAGGTTCATTATCGAAAACTACGAAAATAGTAATAGTTAGACTTGATTCGATGCCGATACCACCAACCAATAGTTGCATGTATATACTTGTACATCTCTTCACTGAACCCCTTCAAAACTCAAATCGACAAGGTCTGACCTAACATAATCCTCCCACCTACGCTTTAGTCAACTCCTTGGATGTTACCTGAATGTTCAGCATCATTTAGCTTTTCAGATATCCATTTCTTATCCATCCAAACAACTTTGCATGCCCATTTCAACTGTCGCGATGCTATTTCTATAATTATATTTGACAGGTGCATGACGTGAAATTCCCCATTTTGAGTCCTCTGAATTCTTTATCGGAATCATTTTTTTATTTTTTATTTCAAATATTATACGTGATGTTTTATATTTAGAGGCCTTGAGGCGTTGCTCTTCCTCTTTAATACAAGAGTATATAAGAAGAAAAAATAAGCATGTCACTGCGTTATGCATTGGTTTTAATTTGAACTGTAGCGTAAAAAGTGTGCATATCAGTTCACTCTTTCTGTATGTTTATTGTATCAAAAAATAGTTTAAAATAGTGATATTTTTTGAGGCGTCTTTTAAAGTTATATTCTATGATTCAGAGGTATTTTTCGAACGTGTTCATGTCTATTCAGCACACGGGTTCCGTAGAAAGGGAACTGAATTGGTTCACTTCTATTTCGGTACTCGAAGACTGTCTGGAGTTACTAAGGAGTTATATTTACCGTGTAGCTTAGGGACTACCCCTCCAACTGTCCAAGCCATCAAGATTTATTTATAATGCCTTACTTTATAATTTATTTATACTACCTTATTTATAGGGCATTAGTCAAAGGAAAATATCATGAGCAGCTATGCCCAAATTTTCATGATTCCATTGAAATGCTATGAAGGTTCAGAACATTAAATACAGTCCAAAACTACAATTTTTATACCGAAAAGTTTGAGATCCATAAAGGTTTAAAACAAGGTCGTTCCCTTTCCTTACTTTATTTAATTTAGCAATAGTATAGGCCATCTCAAAGGCAATTCGTAGCGAAAAAATATTTATTTTTTCCTTTTTTAGTACAAAAAAAAATTTAATGAAAAATAAAATTTACATAAAAAATATAAATAAAAGTTATGGTATGAAAAACATTTATTAGGATCAATGAGAAGGATGAAATTGTTTATGTTGAGACGACAGATCACCATAATTTGGTTCTCTGGTAGTTAATTTTAATCTGCGATGCAGTTCCACATCCAAAAGGCTTTTCCTTTTTATCGAATTAATTTCGGTGAATGCTGAAAAAGCAACTGCACATAGATGTTAATATCACACATACACAATACTAACAAGTAACGAAGTTTTTTTATTTTATTATTTTTCTATTTTCAAAAAACCCAGTGCAGCGCGTACCTCTACCAAACAGGGAGTGCCCGTACCACACTTTTGAAAACACTGTGGTAGGTGAATTCATTAATCCTGGCACTGACTCCCCTTAGAATAAGTTACACGAATTAACATAAACAACTTAATTTTTACTTACAGATATTTACATCGATTCAAGGCAAAATGAAATTATGATTCATTGTGAGGATAGGAAGGAGACGGGCATATAGATAGAATTTTAATGTAAAATGTGAGGTGAGTTCCATAAGGATGTAGCACATTTAATAAAGGTTTTATCAAATGCAGCAGTTTAATGAAATACCCCTTTCATTAGGGTAAAGCCGCTCCAACTTGCAGTATTGCGAAATGCGAGTATATCTGGTGATACCGAAAAAAAAAAATCAAGGAAAATCATAGATGCTTTCAGTCTTGTAACCAGATCACCAGTTGTGAACCACACAAACGTATTCAAAATGAGGGAATCTAAGAGTGGATACAAGGAATTGACGAGTGTGTATAGGAAACATGACGGGAGGCGTTAGTGAAAGTTAGGAATAAATCGTTTTCTGGAAGTAAATACGATTAAAACAAAATATATTGTTAGTAGTCTTTGCGGTAATGATTTTTGCGATAAGGATATAATAGGCAATACGTTGGAATACTTAGAGAAGTATTTAAGTATCTGAGGTCTGAAATAAGTAAAGGGAAACGAATTGCAAGAGGAAATAAATGCAAGGTTAAAGGAGAAAAATACTTGTTATGTCGCAAAATTTCCTACTCAGTTGGCACTTAGTAACAGGGACGTCGCTATAAGGAGAAGGAGAGTTCGTTACCCTCTCCCTCCAATAATTTTAAAACCCTAAAAGTTGGGAAATTTGTGATTTTAGAACTTTATTAAAACTTCGAAAATTGTGGTAAAACATTTTACTCAATGTGTTAATGCAATTTTAAATCCAATGCCTTGATATATATTTTTATAAAATAATGATTCCAAAACTCTTCATGTTTTTCCTCTATCATATATGGTCGATGTATGGTCCTATGAAATCTTTAATAAGCCGCCATTTTGAAAAGAAATGGCGGATGGTAATGTTGAGTTCCGAAGATCATCCTTCGTTGACCTTGTTGCCAAATTTTAAAAAAATCTGCCGAGTAGTTTCGGAGAAAAGTTGCGGACGACAGACGGACGGATTTTTTTTCATTCAATTTTTTGGATTCTCTGTGTATTGAAAGTTCAATTGTTGAGGGGGATGTTAAATTGTTCAAAATGACTTTGTTTGCGTGAACCAAGCCATATTATTTATTCATGACATAGTACGCATTTGTACATTCACGCAGAAGTCATTTGTTGATTTTACATCCGACTTCCTTGTTGTTAAATAAAATTACAAAAATAAAATCAAAGCAGTTAACACTCTGTAAAAATACAATCAAATTGTTGGTTTCTCTTCAATCTCTCCGAGAAGCTCTGCAATTCCTCCGACGTGTACGCGCTACTGCACTAGACCAAGGTTGAACGACCTCGAGTGCATATTTACTAGGAAGCTCTGGAGGCATCGACCCCCTCCGGTGACTCGCTATGTCGTACTATCAATGGGTGATTGGCCGGGTTCGATTCACGTCAATATTGATGTCAATTCATCGGATGCCAGTATTTGATGGATGGTTCCTAGGTTACTATCAATAGAGCTTTTGTTAAGTACTGCCTTTGAATTAGCTACCTACACCAACCACTACAGTAACTGCTACTATGTATCTTAGCGTGTTACTAATATACTCTTATATCTCGTGTTACTAATATATTACTTTGAATAAAAGACGTCACCGGATTTAATGAATAACAAGTATTGATTAAAAAAGTATTAAAAATAAGATAAGTATCCGATTTAGTATACAAATTTTTCTACCGCTACTAGGAATTATGGTTATTGCAATCATGATTATATGTGCAGTTTTCAACAGATGTATTCGTTTAGGGCCCCCAAAAATGCATTTTCGGTCATTATTTTGGATATCGATTTTGTTACCTTTTTTTTTGGGCTTGGTCCCCTACGCTAGTGTACCAAATCAGGTACTCTGTGTGCAATAGCGGCTGCGCAAAATCATGTTTTTATGCATTCGATTTCGATGAAACTTGCCTTAAGTCTTCTCCTTAATACCAATTAACTATCCATATGTATAGTATATCTCTGAGACAAATTAGGAAAAAAGACATGACAAAAAATATGCATTTTATGGTAAATTCTAATTTGATAAAATGGTCATTTTCAAGGCTATTAAATTACCTAAAAAAAAAAAAAAAAAAAAAATCTAAATCGTGCCAGTATTCGCAAAGATAGGGAGGGAGACATTGTTGCCTAGTTTTTAAAAGTTTTTTAAATACTTTGTGCATGTAAATTTTTTATTTAGTTGAAAAAATTAATAAAAAGACCTCCAGGTTAAAAATTATAATTGTGTGAATATTGTTGCAAATATTTTAACGTACGTTTTAACCCAAATTAAGGTAATTTTCAATTGTAAATATTAAAAATTTACCATATTATATATTTTCGGTCCAGTAAGACATTGGCCAACGTTATTTAGTTACCTAGGTTGGAAAGTATCACAAAAACACATTATTCTTAAACTTAAAAGTGTAGGAATGATTTTCCCTATTATCATTGGTTATCATCCGAAACGATTTTGATTTTAATTTTTTAAGTTTACATATGAGAGTCATTTTACTCGTCTTATATTTTGTGATACATTAAAGTTCTGAAGTTTATCGTCATATAGTGGATTGCACTTTCAACCCCATAAGATTTTTTATCCAAAATGGACAAAATCCAATCAAAAATACTTCTTTGGATTCAAGATGCGTTGCATCTTTGTTGGTGCATTTACATATCTGTGCCCGGATTACAGATGCGCAAAATCTTAGTTCCTCCGCCAACATTCTCAAATTTTGGTAATAAATATTTGTACAATTTGTAATTATTTGACAATAGCCTGAAAGGTTTTTTTTTTTTTGCGATTCCAGATATATCGAAACAAAAATAAACTGTTTCAAATGAATGGAAGTCGCTGCCACCGCTCACGTAAATATCTTCAGTTCTTTTGGAAGGTCCTGTTTATTTTGGACGGATCAAAAGGATTATTTTTAACATTGGCTGGGTACTTATTAGCCTTTCTGTTTACCTTTGTTGATATTAATAGTGTCCTTGGCAGGGAACGGAGTTTTTGTATTGAAATGCCACACCCCCTGGCAATAGGAGAGCAGACGAAAGATTTTCAAAGAATGTTCTGAATATTATCTTGTAAGTTATTATCATTATAAATATCCTCTGATGTAATGTAACCTAATGATGTAATGTAAATTATGAATACCGTAAACCGGGGTAAGAAAGGCCAAAAGTAGAGAAAATGTGAATTTGACCCCCAAAACGTTCCGAGCCAATTTTTTTTTTTCTCATTTTCTGGTGGTTTATGTGAACTTTGATCAGTGTATACAAGTTTATATATTTTCAATTGTTTTATTCTTACATTTGTTTACAAAAAGAAAAAAAAGTATATTTTGCTATCTAAAGTAATTTTTGCTATGCTTGCAAATCATCTTGTGCTGTAGCTATATCCTTAAACCGATTATCTTATCAATTATTATGGTGGTGAAACAATTCCTTCTGCGAATAAAGGTTTTTTATAATATTGTGTGAGCTAAATGAAAATATTAGCAAATGTTCTAACATTAGTTCTATTATTTTTGGGATGAATAGGACCAAAAAGATTCGTAGCCATTCTCACCCTGTGCTCAACTTGTGATTTAGTTTCGTAATATATAGTGGATTCTCTTTAATCCAAATCTTGCAAATCCGAACCGTTATGTAATCTGAACCACACCTAATTAATTATTACCTACTAATACTAATAATAATAATAATAATAATAATAATTACATACTAATAATAATAATATTAAATACTAAATTAAATACTAATAATAATTATTACATACTAACACTTATTAATTACCTAATTAATTATATAGTAATTATTAATATAATTAGGAAGGTATAGTTGACCGTTGATGAAATCTAGATGATTATTGGAGGGGAGGGGGGAGTCAGAAATAAAACACGCAAAAAAATTTTTTTTATTGTTTATCTCTGTCTATTAAATTTTAAATTCTGATTAATTGAAGTATTACGATCATTTTGTATCTTAGAGTTCATATATAGTATTTATACACTTATAAATATAGGGTTTGATTTTTTTTTTCCAAGTTTAATTATTTTGTATTTAACTCAAGAAATAGTTTTTTTTAACGTTTAGAATTTTTTGAATTATAACTAATATTTCAAAAACCAAAAATTTAAATTTGTATACAGAAGGTGTTATGTTTGCATCCAAGTTCTTAAGCGTTCTTAAGGACCTTTAAAATAGACTTGCTATGTAATAACCGATTATTGTGCAACCGTTGCATTCTGTTGAAACATGCATTTTTATGTTTCTCTGTTTAATGTTAACGTGGACTATTATTTTTTATGTCGTCTAGTCTAAAAGCCACAGGCAATCCGCATAATTTTTTTTTTCAGAATTACAACTGTTTACATTCTGATAAAAACCATGACCTAACATTTGTAACTTGGCTACATTAGATTTAATGATCATATGATAAAAACATGACCACGCGTTTTTAACTTGGCTAAATGAAATTTAATGACTTAAATTTTTGGTTTGAGGATGTCAAATAATGCAATTTTTATGGAATTAGATTACTTAATTATTTGTATACTATATTAAAATATTTTTTAAAAAATAGCGCATCTATAAAATAATCTTTCAGTTTTAGAAATACATTTTCGGTGGTGGTAGGTGTGCACTTTTAGTTTTTGTAATTGAAAATTATGTATTTGACTTGTATATTTGCGATTATTCCACGAATTTTATTAAATTTCCTCTTTCCCCATCTGCCTACTTGTGAAGTTGGATTTCGTTAAAAAAATAAACCAAATATATTTATAATAGGTATTTTGAAATCTAGACATTATTTATTTATAATAGGGCCAAAAAATAGTATAGAAATATTTTTTTAAATATAGAAGTGGAGGCTTGACTGTTCATAACTTATGGTGATATATTTTTTTTTATTGGTGTTATTAATTATATTTTTTCGTTGGCTTGTTCTTTATTTATTGTGAAGCCTACATTTCGGCCTAGATCTGTTGGCCATGGGTAAAACATAGAAACGAGACAAACATGATTGAATATCATAAAATAAAAATCACGAAAAATTAAAAACATTTATGAGAAGAATTATATTAAAATATTGATGAAATTGTCTGATATTCCTTCTTATAATTATTTTCCATAATTATTCTATAAATAATATTTTTATGTTGCTGTCTTGAACATGACCCATACTGTACCGAAACGTCGGCGTAAGAATAAATAAAACACGGAGAGATTTTCTTGTTTCCTGTTTATTGTTCCTGACTGATTCTTATACTATTTAGGTTAAAACTTATATTAATGTGGTAGGTTTTCCTTCTTTACATATTTGAACTAAACGTCAAAGATTTGAATCTTGAAATTGTGTAACTGTTTAAAGTTACTGCTAACTTTGATTGCTCCTAGAGATATTGATGGTATTGCTGCTTTAATATTCTGTTATTTTTCAACTGATATTTCTTTTTCGCAGCTAATCCTGGCTACAAACTTAGCAATCCCTCGTGATTGACTGGATATAATTTAGATATATATGTTAATTATAAATAATTATTTTCGTATTATCTACATAGAAATTATATAATAGTTCTGTGTATCATTTAATTTAATTTTTTTTATAGAAATTATTTTTTAAATAAAAATTAATTCTGATGGGTTAGTCTTGCTTTCCTACAATAATAAAATATAATTTTTTAAGTGAGAAATAGAAATTTTTTATCAAAAATAAGTGTCTTTTATATTTAACGGCTATTCAAAACTAGCGGTAGCAGCCTTAATGAAAATTAATAGTTGTGTATATTTTTATTTTCAAAGGCGTTGCTATGATGATTTGTTTATCCGAAAATAACACCAGACCTCGGCTATAGGGACAGAATTGTAAACAAGACATGCATTTGTCCGATGATTGGAAACCAGTGGCTACTAGTGTCCGTTAATTGGCCAAAAAACGAATTTGGCAACCGATCCGGCCTAGAGTACGCTAAATTTAGTTCTATTTTTTCTTTTAGTCTGGGTCTCAAGCCAAAATATCTAGTTGCAAACTACAGTGATATTGTATTTACTAATAGAATTAATGAATATAATAATGCTATAATTTTGTAAAAAAAAAAAAAATGTTCTTTTCTAGGACGATTTCTCTGTTTCCTATAAAGGAATATATAAGACATTTTTTATGAAATATAACCAATATAAAATATTAACACATGAATAAATTAATTAAAAATATATAAATATTTATTTAGAAAAAATATTGGCGAAAATACACAGCTAAATGAATATAACATTTTACCTGTAGAATTTTCCGATGCAAGTGGATAATATCCAATCTTTTTTTTTTTTTTTTTGGATGCCAATTTGATGCATTGTTTTTTTTAAAGTTCGATTATGTTCACAATGAATCGTCTCGTTTCTATATATAGTGCGTGAAATCTCACTCTTGTGAAAGATAAGACTTTGTGCGCCTCAGTTCCTATTAATAGAATACCAGGTATCAGTATTTGATAATCTCATAGTGTACTTTGAGTACACTGTGCACAGATATGAGGGATGCAATCATTCTCCGATGGATCCATCCCATACCAGCTGACAAAGCTTTGACACACAAAAACATTTCAAACTGCCGAAGGTATTTACTGGAGAAATGTTGGCAATAAGGGAAGCTCTAATATTCAAAGAGACTAGCGGTAATGTCAAATGAGACGTGGTAACGGACATCATAAGTGTTCTATTTGTCAGAATACCAGACATGAAACTATTCTGGCAAAAGAAATAAGAAACTTCTGGCGGGAACTAACAGAGAAGAGCAAAGATATAGCATTCATCTGGATTCCTTCAAACTACGGGATCTTCGGGAATGAAAAAGCAGATCAGACGGCTCGTATTGCAACATAGATAGGAACAATCCTCCCTCCTTTCCCCTCTCGATTGTATAAAAAGTCCCTATAGAAGATTCTCTAAAGAAAATAAAGTTGGAAACTTGGAAAGTGCGGCAGGGAAAGTGGGAACAAATGGATTCAAAACTAGACTTTTCACATGCTTACTTACTGAGAGGCCTCGATCCTCTAACATAGTGAAAGCTGTGATGTTCAAAAAACAGTAAGACACGCCTTGCAAGACTGTCCTAAAAGGGAAAAATCACATTTGTCACCGACGTTGATGCATGATTTTGATGATGATGAAAAATCTACTACATAATATAATATAATGGTGTTGACAAAGACCCTGCAGAGGCAGACAACTAAATAACAATAATAAATAGCAAATAATAAATAAATAAACATTTTTGTTAAATGATAATTTTTTAAAATCATTTTTATTATTTATTCACAGGGTTTTCTTTCTATTTATAACGAATTTATGTCTTTTTAGCAGTCTTACTGTCAAGATTAAAATAATAACAATAAAAAATTGTAACATAAACATGTTTATATGACATTTTTTCTATGCCTTTAAATTTAATCTTTAAATTATTCTGAAACAATCTTGATGTACTTGATGCCACTTCTATAATTTCATTTTTATTGAAAACTAGTTTCGAATGGTTTACATTCATCTTCAGTTCAAAAAACACACAAAAATTCAAAAATAAGCAATTCAAAGTACAGTTTGGCATTATTATACATATTAAATTAAATGTAATTTAAATTAGTATTATAAAACATTTATGAATTATGAATTTAATTAAGACAAGAAATCAAATATATGTTGGTACTCACCTAGTACTGAATTAGCAATGAAAGAAAGGTGGGGTGCTTATAGGTAAACGGTTTAAGAGTCGGGGATTTTCCAGTAATTCCGGTGAGTAATTGTTTTTTCTGTTATAGATGGGAATACACTTAAGATTGGGCTATTAGAGTTATTTATTTTTGCTTAAATGACCAAATAAATATCTCCAATAGTGTTTTATTTTATTTCTATTAATAGTGTAAGAAATTTTAACTCAACACCGGAAGATATTTGCTTGACTGATTGATTTTATCGTTGCATTCTCTCTTACAGCTTCATGAGAAACCAATTATCTTCATCTTAACCTCATAATGCGTTCTACCTGACCTACTGGCCTCCTTCAGTATCTTTCTACATCAATCAAATCTTTTTCTTTATTATTTATTTTATATTATGTTTTAAATATTTTTTTCTTCTTTAATCCAGATAATCTTTGTCGAGTAGGATCCTATTTTATTTATTTTTTACGCCAGATATGTCTTTTAAATAAATCAGTTAAGCCTGGTTATTCGTACCGAGGGATTTTGATATAGATTAAATGTTACAAAAAGTAATCTCAATACATACTAATAACTTATTCCATTTGTATATGATAATTAATGATAATTCAGCATACTGCCGGTGCCAGCCTGATTAATTAATTATTTTATTAAACAATTTTTCAATTTACTAATTATTACTGACTATCCTTTGAATTTAATTAATTAATTATTTTTAATATTTTTTAGACAATAGTTGTTTTATATAGATCTCATTTTTTGAAAAAGACTTAAGCACCAAAAATCCGAAATTTAGGTTTCAGTTTATTATGGGTCGTATCCCACTATCGATTCCTGCTCACGATGTATCGAAAAAAAAATTGGAAATGATCCAAAAATTGACTATCGATGATTAGAGATTGATAAATTATTTGCCACTTCTATAATTTTGTTTTATTTAAAACTAGTTTCGAATGTAATACATTCATCTTCAGTTCTAAAAACGCAAAAAAAATTCAAAAATAAGCTATTCAAAATATAGTTTGGTATTATAATTATACTAATAATTATAATACCAAACTATATTTTGAATTGCTTATTTTTGAAATTTTTTTTGCGTTTTTAGAACTGAAGATGAATGTATAACATTCGAAACTAGTTTTCAATAAAACAAAATTATAGAAATGGCAAATAATTTATCAATCCCTAATTAGATTGATCCTTCGATACCATCATGCGGATGTCAACTGACTATTGATGATGTTAACACCAAATACTGAAGACCCTCAGTCGTCACACTGACCTTCACCAATTGTAGAAGCCTTACAAATATATTGTAATTATAATAGTTTTGCCATCTTAATAAACTGCTAATGTACACAATAAAGAATAAAAAAAAATTGTTATTAGGGGAAAAAACGTTTCATGTGTTTCCTGTAAAGTTTGCTAAATGGCTCTAACGCCTTTTTCAAAAAACGAATTCGATATACTTATGGCCCTTTTTTGAAAATATATTTTCGAAAACATTGTAAGAGAGGTAAAGGTTTAGTATAATATTCCGATAATCAAGAGTGCCAATACATGACCCCTAATGCTCTATTCTTAGTCTTATTATTTCTTAAAATATTTTACTTTCGCACTGTATCAGAGAGGGGTGTTGCAGGGATGTCTCGTATGTACATTTGGATAAAATCAGCTACATTGCATAGTTGTTTTCTATACAGAACTATACCATAGAAGTGGGGATACATTTCAGTAATGATTTCGGCCATTATTCCGACATTAATTTATTTTTAAGGTCTTGTGCACCTTGAGAGTTTGAGGGTTGAAACTTTGTACGTGAATCGAGTCTCGACTTTTTTATCCCACGCCCGCTATTTTCATATTTTCAATTTTGTATTTTAGTGAAAATACGACCTTAGTGACGGAGCCCTGCTGCTCGTGCTTTTTTATTATTATTCATGCTGTAACTTTTATTCAGACATTTATTTGCTTTCATCACAAATAAAATTTTCTTCACTAAGCATAAAGTTTTGAATTTCGATAGGATCGATTCATTTTTCGAAAAGTCTTTTGTACAAAGGACCAATTCAGAGATTTCGAAATTGGTAACAAAATTGTAAACATTTAGATGAGTCAGGTCTATGGTAAATGCATAGTGCTGTAAGTACGAGTGTTTTTTTTTTTCGTAAAATTTACTTTGAATAAAATCAATATTTTGGCCGTCAAAAGTAATCCGGGAACAGGCATGAAAAATGTTGTCTTCTATTGACTTAAATATTTTTGAGTTTTGTGATGTAAAATCGTACAAGAATAGACTGTAGATGATTTTTATTTTGCTCGAAATGTCGACTTAAAAAATACAAAATGACTAATAAATATCAATCTTTTTTTTTTTTAATCATTCAGAAATAATTTACTGAGCAATAATTTTATTTTCCTCCAAACACTTTTTGACTATTTTTTTGAAACTTTGTGAAGATCGCATTGATTTTTTTTTATTTAAAATGAAATTTCTTAATTAACGTTCTCCAAGACCTATTAATTCTCCCTCTAATGAAACCCAAGTTTGATAAAGCGCGTGATAGCACGAAAATTGAATGGCTAATTCTTAATAAGCTCTCTAGATAACCTAGTAAACGATAGATCTACCATAATAAAATAAAATAAATTACATTACCTACATAGATTGCATTTCAGATGGATAGGGTTGCAGCTGATTTCGAAACCATTTCAATTGTCTTCCTAATGGTTGCAATTGATTTGAAGAGGATTACATTTGAAATTGAAAGGGTACATTTGGAAAGCGTTGCGTTTGGTCGGAAAGAGGTTGCATCGATTAGGAAAGGATTTCGTATGATTCGAGAAGGGTATTTTAACTCATTAAGTGTAACTTCACTAAATTTATCTTATAGAATCATTAGGATATTATCGGGAGGCTTTAAAACAAAGCGTTAAGCCTTTCGAATGGCAACAAATAACCAACCATTTAATGTTTCTCTTAGAGGCATAACTAAAGTGACTAGGGCCACAATGCTAGCGTTTTTCATATGCGCCCCTCTCTCCTCTAGAAAAAATAACCATCTTTATCCTTATATCTTAGGTATTACGTTGCCTCGCTACATTTTTCAAATCATTCCTAACATACTAAACAGAACATAATTAGGTTCAACATAAATAATAAATAATTATTTAAAAATTTTTTTTTTTTGGTTGATATGTTTTTCAGTATATCCGTTTATGCATTCCTTCCTCCCTCTTTCCTCAGGCTGTACGCCTCAATGCGTCGCATCGGTTGCATTGTCGTTTTTTACACCAGAGGTTTTCCAATCCAGACTTCATCAGGAAAACTTTAGATCACATAGATGCGATCATAGACAGCACATCTCACATCTACAGTCTAAAAACTAACCAAATAGTTTGGATCTTTCGACTTTTAACATGAAAAAGATGAATCACAATATTCAATTTGATTGTGTTGAGGGCTGGATCGATTGATTTATATTTTATATTAATGCAAAGCTTTTTATATCAGCCGTGGATCGACTCAGGAGTTGAAAGGACCTTCTGAGGCCTCTATAGAGTGAATACTGGCCCTTCATTATATTTAGGAATAAGCATGTAGGTTAAGCGTGAATGCTAACTACATCAACTCCTTGTATAACCGTTGGTCAAGAAACTGCTGAACCCAAGAACATGGGTTGTAGTGATATATTTTGCCTTTTTTTATCTGTTTTAGTTATTACTTCTAATTTACTAATTATTACTTTTTATCCTCGGCGTAACACTTTCCAAATGATGCCGTGAGCCACCAATCATGGGACCCAATCTAAAGGAGATGAAAGGGAATCTTCTCATCTTCGAGCGAAAGATATTTCGAAGATACTTTGGTATTGTTAGAAGATACACTAGATGGAGGAGTAAAAAAAATAATTAAATTTATGATCTCTAAGTTGTTTGTAAAGCTTAACTTGGAAGGCTTTGCCAAGTCGAAACATTTAGCAAAATTAAGAAGATGAAATTCCGAAAATTTATTGGAACATTCCGAAAACTCTATGGTACTCCTCTCTCTTGAAGACTCTCTAACTCCTTATTCATAGACCCCTTAACTTCGATGAATTTAACGCTAGAAATGTCTGTATTTAACTGATTATTTGAGAGCTGTCCAGATAATTGATTTTGAGAGTTGTCCAGGTTGAATGAATACATAAATGTATACATGTGTATCAGTAGACAAAATCGAAGGCACGTTTCCAAATGTAGAAATTGATTTGAGAATATTTTTATGCATGATGGTAGCGAATTGCAGCGTGGAACGTTCCTTCTCAAAATTAGAACGAATGAAGGGTGAACTGGGAAGAACCATGTTTCAAGATAGATGAGCAGTTTATCAATGATGTCGATGGAAAGTAATGTACTTGATGAAATGGACTTTGAAGAAGAAATTCACGATTTTGATAATCAAAAATCAAGAAAAGTACCCCTTGTTAAATTTTTTTTTTGTTTCTTAATGTTTGTAACTTTTCAAATATTAAATAAAATAATTATTTTAACTAGTATGTTGTTTATTTTTGTTGATAATCCAAAGCCGTTCAGAAAATAAATACTCTAACTGAGCCGATTTCCGAAGAGCTGTAGTACAACAGATGCCAACTGGAGTGAATTTTTACTGCTTAATTTTTAAGTTTTTTTCATTTCCCATATTCTTCTTAGGGATTGGTCCACTCCTTAAAATATTGCACACCATAGCAGCAGCAGTTTAAGTTGTACAAGGCATTGTCTCCTTCAAAATACTCCAAGTCATACGTATGCTTGTACAAAACGAAACTTCTGATATTTCCATCGGAGGAGCAATAATGTTTCCCGAGATAACATACTAATGAATCCCATTATAAATCGATTAGTTTTGACATTATCTAAGAATTTTCATAATCGCCGCATTGATAGGATTCCTTTGAGTTACATAACACGCTCAATGAGTTGACACTCTCTCCTTGAATGTTCTAATTATCGATTTTCCCCAAATACTCGTGTATAAACAATATCCCGTAATTCCCATATTATCGGCGGGATATTAGGACGTTGAGTTTGTTTTATTCGTATGTTCAGCCAAACAGCTGTCACGGGAACTTCTACATAATTGATGAATATGTGCTGAGATCACGATAATAAAAAGCATAGCATGACATTTTGAAATTAAAACTAGCCGAATTCTGTTCCAGGCAGCATGTAACACCCTAATATGACCAGATTTTCAACAATTTTCTTGAAACAGGCGATATTACAGCTGAAAATTCTGTTTTAGAAATCTTTATTACACGCCAATATTCGTCCGTTTGTTACCAATTTTCTTAGAAAGAGCGTGATTATAACCAGCCGAATTCTTCTACAAAAAGTCAGAACGTTAGTCCGATTTAAAAAAAAAAAATCTTGAAACCTGTGAAATTATTATGAGTGGAATTCTGCTCAAAAAGCCACAACACATCCAAATTTGCGTCCGATTCTCAAAAGTTGTCTTGAATAAAGGCGGAATTATCTATATTTTATAAGTTGCCCTATATTTATCTAGAATCAGCCCTCTACTCCCTCTAATGAAATTCTTGTTTACACCTTTACGCTTAACTTTTGTTTCTGCTAGGTTGAAAAACCTTACTTTACGACTTCATCTGCTAGTCCGGTAGCTTATTGAAAGTTAGTTTTGTTAATATTAAGCCTAAACGTTTTGGAGAGCTACATAATACTTAGTCCTATAAGAATAGACAATAACTGAAATATATAACCCAGTGATTAGCGATAATGTTCTATGATGTCATCTTCTCAGACACGGACAGCCAGTAATTTGTCGGAAAAATGGTTTACATTCACAAAGGTTCAATTTTCTTTGTGAATACCAAAATTTTATGGAATCAATAATGCCATGGAATGATTATTATATTTATTTCCTTTGATATTTTATTTTTCTCTCTACTACTTAAAATTTTTTTGTTCTTTCCTTATTTTTATTTTTGATAATATATTTTTGTTCAATTTAATTTTATCAACATATTTACTTATTGAATATACAGAGTTTAAAAACATATTCGTAATTTATTTAAATAAGAATTTAAAACAAATTACAATCAATTTGCTGAGTCACTATAGCTAAGAATGTAATGAAGATGAATTATTTTATTTTTACTTGATTTCAACTTTTTTTATCTTGTTTTTTTTTATTTATTTTGTTATTACTTAATTTATCTATCTATTTAATTTCATTTTGATGTCCTTATATTTTAAATTATTTTTATTTCATTTTTTTCACTTTGTATATATGGTACGAATGGCGGTATGAATATATGCGGTGTCAGTTTTTATTGTTATTCAATAAAAAAATTTTAACTCTCTCTCTCATTTATGTATGTATGCGTGTGTGTGTGTACCTTTATACATTTTTATATATAAATACCACACATTTATTTATAATATTATCTGATGGCTCGATCTGATGGCCAGGTACAGAGTGCTACCTGAGACATCCTATTATAGTCTCGTGAGAGACAACGCGGAAATGATACGAGCTTGTCAAGACAGTCCACACATTCTGAAATGTTGGCTAAGTCTGAACTGTTTAAATTACCCGTGGAACGCCGCCAGACCGATTTCATACTCGCGATCAGATATGAAGTTTTTACCAGCCGTTTATAATGGATATTTTGAGTTTTGGTAATATTCGCATCTGCCAAGTTTTTGCGCCAAATATTGTCTGCATTATGTTTTGAAATTGTCTTGGATATTATTAGAGTCGATTTTGGTATGGGTTATTGTTGAGGTAATAATAATGCAGAATTCAAAGAACTGTTAGTATAAATATTTATTATAATTACATTTTGACTAAGACCTTCATTAACCTAAGGAACTCTGTTATGACCCTCGTCTGCAATACCCCTCTCTTTCTAGCTTAGAATTCATTCTCTCCTAGCTTCAAATGCCTATCTCCTGTCCCTCCAAGAACCATATTTTCTTTTTTCTCTGAATCAATGAAATATATTTATAAACAATAAATTCAGTTTTATTATTATTTTATTTCAGCTGTTTTAGTTATAAGTTTAGTCAGTTTCAGTTAGTTATTTTATTTTTATTATATGAAGGGTAATTATAAGATTATAGATCATTTTGAGTTATCTAACTTCAAAAAATAAGCCAATAAAGCCTGCATTTTAAAAATTATTTGTACTACGAACGGTCTCCTGGTGACATTATATTCGTTAGACAGAATTAAAATTATTTTCCTGCTTCAAATTCTGAACGTTTACGGTAACAACAACTGGTGTCACGGTAATGACAATGAATGTTGTAATGATTTTTTATGTATTCTGCTCTCAAATCTTAAATTAAGGATAGTTGAGGAGATTAATCAAATATGTACAATATTGTTTTTTTGAAGAAAATGTTCATATTTTTTTTTTTTTACTTAAAAAGGTTTTACAACAATACTTAGTATCAAAAAAAAAAAAAAAACGCTGCAAATTATTACACAATGGTTTATTATTTCCACTTATTTATTCCACTTGTTTATTATTCAACAAAAATATCTATTCTGTCAAAGTAAAAAATCTGAAGCAATAGGTACCAAAGGAAAAGAAAAGCTTGTCACAAGATGTTCGCCGTGAAAGTGCCGAACTGTGTTAATTAAAAAAACTGCGTCAATGCAAGTAGGCTGTGATGTAAAATGATACAGAGGAAATATTTGATGTCCACTTCACTAGGAAAAAATAAAAACGAAGTTCATTAAGCTATATCTCAGCTAATAATGGTCCGATTTAGGTGATTTCTAGTTCGTATTGTAGGGATTTTCGTTAGCTTTCGTTTAAATACAATAAAAGCACCAAACAAAAATTTTGCGGACCGATTTTTTTTTATTCGATAGTTGGATTCTACGTATCTTGAAACGTAAAACCTCAAATTTTGAGGGGGGTTACAAAAAAATTTTCTTTGGTCGATTCCAAAGGTCTATTACTGAATATAATAAACCAAAAGCATTTACAGATAGAGATTTTTTTATTTTTCGTTTTTTTTCTTTTTTCTATTTTGTTATTTTAATGCCTTGTTATGATGATTCCAAAACACCTTACATTTCTACTCTATGTTTATAAATGGCCAAGTTATGGGTATATAAGATCTTTAATCAGCAATTATTATAGATTTTTTGTTTTTCAATTTTTTTTTTGTTTTGATTTCTCGTTATGCTGATTCCAAAACACCTTACATTTTCTCTCTATCTTTATAAATGACCGAGTTATGGGCTTATTAGATATTTAATCGGTAATTATACAGATTTTTTCTTTTTCAATTTTCTTTTTTTTTTTTTTTTTTTCATGTCTCGTTATGCTGATTCCAAAACACCTTACATTTTCTCTCTATCTTTATAAATGACCGAGTTATGGACTTATGAGATCTCTAATCGGCCGCCATTTTGAAACAAACAGACGGATTATAATGTCGAGTTCCGAGGATCATCCCGGGGTGACCTCTGACTTTGGTACCGAATCTCAAAAAAATCGGTCCAGTAGTCTCGGAGAAAAGCCGCGGACGGCGGACGGACGGATTTATTTTTATTCGATATTTGGATTCTACGTATCTTGAAACGTAAAACCTCAAATTTTGAGGGGGAATTACAAAAAAATTTTCTTTGGTCGATTCCAAAGGTCTATTATTGAAAATAATAAACCAAAAAAGGTCCTATGTAAAGTTAAATACATTTATTTCTTTCATAAATTGAATAAACCAAACTACTGTATTTTTAAGTAGAAATATCATTACCATATCAAAATAATAAAACATCCATGATTTCGGCCACGGAGGTTACATTGCATAATTCAATACGCCGTATTTTTTTTGTAACCGGAAGGAAACAAAGCTGATATATAGAGTCGAAGGTCTTGGTAACAGATTTCGAAATAAACAGCTAACAAGTAAATAATTTGAAGTGTCTAATTAGAGTAAAGTGTAACGGTAATGACAAAAAAAAAATGCAAGAACTTCCTTTGCCTCGTTTAATTTTCGATTCTGGAATGATACTCAATTTTTAAGAGGCATTCTTGAGGTTTACTCTCATCTTCTCGAAGTTTCTATTTTTAACTTATTCCCTTCCTTTTGTACATGGTAATGACTGTACACACAAGGGACGTGCGTTTTGTTGCACAGCTCTCGGCAGATATAACCCAGGGACTATACATTAAAAATTATGAAATGATCGTTCACTTTTCAAGGAAAATCAAAAGTTGGCTCTGCATTGGTTTGAAAAAGAATGGAATACAAATGAAATTAATGATGTGATATTTGGGAAAGTTAGGGTAATGACATTTTCAGGGTTCAATTTTTTAAATGACTAATACAGGGATTATTGACGATCAACTTTCAATAATGGCCTAAACTACTAAGAGAAGCCTCCAGAAGGGGGCAAGTTTCCTTTGGACCACGATAGTGGCTTGTAATGTTAGAGTTACCCTTATAAAAAGTCCATATTAAAATGAAACTCTGAATGATAACAGAAAGCGAAGGCTAGTTATAAATTCAGTACCGAGACTTATTTCAAAAGAATATATTTTAAAAAAAATTGTTTTCTTGTATTGATTCAGTCGCCGTTAATTGATTAAAATATTTGTGGTGTTGAGTTTTCTGAATGTTTCTCAATAACCTGTTCAGTGTTAGTAGGGGAAACCCATTCACGTCAAAGGGATCAACTAATATTTATTAAATTCAATTTATTGAGAGATTTTATGAATTAATTTAAGAATCGGTAATTTCTGTGATTTTAGGTTCTATTTTTGTAAACAATGGAACTTCTATTCACTTCTGTAACTATTTATTCGATATATTCTTTGTAGAAATCATTTTTCTTTTATATTCTATTCATACCAAACATTTTAGTTATATATAATAAACAGGAAAAAGTACTCACGTCTCTCTACACTACTTGGCTAATTTTTTGATATATTAGAATAATTGTGTTTATTGGATTGAGGCTGATGCAAAATATACATATATAGCCCAGTATATCAAATAATCACCTAAGAAGTATAGGAAGACCTTTATGCTACTTACCTGTACAAGTTGCACACACTCATACCAAAAAAATGTTAAACTTTAAACTGTAATATTCTCAACTTAGTCGAAAAATTAAAATTAAATTGAGTTTACAAAGTTTATATCTAATTGTTTTGTTTTTTTAAATCTGGAAACAAATAGGATGTTAAAAAATTGCTTTTGTTTTACAGAAATAAAAAAACTTTTTAATTTTTAATTTAAATTTTTGAGTTTTAAATTTTGAAGTTAAGTTTCAAGAATTTTTTTGTTTATCAATAATCATTTAAGAGTGAAAATAGTTGAAATCATTATTTTTAAGTGGAAAGAATCATTGTATCTTATAATTAACAGTACTTACGCGATGAAATATATTAACTGTGGCGTGCATTGATCGAAAATATTTCAGAGCAGTATTATGTGGATTGCCATCATTAAATTTGGTGGGCTATATTTCCGATAATTTTTTTTTTTGTTAAATTTAAATTTCACATGCTATATTTGTAGCATCATCCTAGAAAAGTAAGTCTTTTTAAAGATACATACTTTATTTTTGTCATTTTTATTTAAAAAAGGAAATTCCTATCACTGAACCAGACGGAAAGAATAAAAACAAGGATTAAGACGGGTTTAAGTGATACATACCATTTTAATGCTCTTAAATAACTGATTTACAGGAATAATATTTGGTTTGCTTATCCTTTGATGATTTATGAGGCTCAAACAAACCATATAAATATTTCCTTATCCAATAAATCAAAAGTAATCTAAAATCATTCTAAAGGCACGCTGGTTTTCCCTCGTCTGAACGTTATTAAAATTATAAATCGTTTTGATTTAATAATTTTTATGTATTTTATTTTTAAAAATCTTATTTAAAATTTTCAAAATATGTTCTGTATTTCTGCTTAAAGTATAAGTATCATCCTAAAGGTTTTTTTAAAACATTCAAAATCGAAATTACGAATTATACATTCATTTATTTATGGATAATACCGTTGTTTCTAGGAGTTGGAACAGAATTATTTACTCAACCCAAAGTGAGTGAATAATAATGATTCACTGATTAAAAAAAAAAAAGATATATATATATATATATATATATATATATATATATATATATATATATATATATACATTAAGAGCTACTTGTATCTCTTAATAAAAGTGTAGATGACAACGGGAAGGGAGAATTATGGGCTTTCCCAATCATTAATTGATTGCTAACTCACAGCAGTGAAAAAAGCTGTTTAATCAGTTCAATACTATTTAGATCGCCTATCTCTTAAACGTATTTCTTATGATTTATTTTATTTTTGAAAAATAAAATAAAAACTAATTTTATGTTATGTATAATTTTTTAGGACGTCATCTTGTGTTTTGTTGGTCTTTAAGCAAAACAAGCTTCCTTTGTTTAACTCATATATTTTTTTATTATATATCAGACATCATTGTCTTTTAATGAGTAACTTTTTAGTAATACAACGCCCAATCTTCAGATTTTTTCTGTTGTTTACTGTGCTGTGTTGCCTGTTATAAACTCTTGTCCCTTTTACAATATAAATTACTATTACCACACATTATAATATTTTATAGCCTGGAATACAACACCTTGGTCCCACTTATTATATCTAAACATCTCTGATTCCACCAATAAAACAAAAAATAAAATAAAACTGTAATAGTTTCTTACCAATGAGAAATAAAATTATATCTACCCATTCGGATAGAATTTTTTCCCATCTACCATTTATTGATGTCGCATTTCTCTTAAGAATTTTTTTTTGGAAAAACTGTTAGAAACAATATGTTTTCGGTAATTTTTAAATTATTACCACAATCAAAGAGTGCACCATATTTCATATTGATTACTAAGCCTTTAATAAATGATCCGTGTTGAGAGTTTTAAGAAATAAGTTAGGGACACGACTGAAACAATAATAATAATATTATAGTGTTGAATGATTTATTGTCGGAAAAAAGTGTGAAACCTCGATAGTCCAAAATGTTTTGATTTATGTTTATTTTATTTTTGCGTAAATTAATTGTTAATTTGTTCTACTCTATTGTATATCAATGATTGGTGAGTCATTCTCCAGTTATTAAACTTTTTTGGAAATCAAAGATATGTGTTTTAATTTTTTTTGCCTTTAGGAAATCCTCTTTGACAACTTTCTGAAGCAGGCACACACTTAATACCTTAGTTTTCATGATATCAAATTTTTTTAATCGAATGATTGATAAAGTCTTATTCTAGGGAATGAAATATGACGTGGGAGTGACAATAGAAAAAGCCAGTGGAAATTTTGATTTCTTGCTGAAATAAGAAGCTTCCCTACCATTGGTTGTTAGGAAGCAAAAATAAATTGTTTGTGATTTTAATAGTAAATACTGAAAGAAAATTAACCATTTGTCCCTGAATTGTTACCATGGTCTCTCTCTAGCCACCTAGGAATTTTTTTGAGGCTAAGGAGTGACAAATCAACCATTTTTCATTTATGCTCGCTAGAGAAGCTTGGCAAAAAAACAAATATATGCATATATCTACAGAGGTTATAAAGTACTTCGAAACTATGCAATATGCACAGCATAAGTCTTACCGGTATTGATTTTGTTGAGCACTAGGGAGTGGCCGTCAATAAAAATACTCAAGCACTTAACATTCTGAAAGCAACTGAAGAGGTGAGAGAATGAAATAATGGAGGAATTTTTGCTTCCTATGTGTATTGTTGTTGTTGTGAACAGCCCGGAATTTCTCTTTGTGGGGATATATTGCGGGCATTTCAATAAAGAGCTTGGAAGTGACCGGAAACTCTGAGACAGATGGAACAATTGATATAGTGATTGGTGTGTTCCATTTAAAATTCAAATTATATTTTATAACAATACTCGAAAGAATTGTGACATGCCATAAATGCCAGTTATGACAAAACTTTTTTTTAGTTTCTTCCGAAAAGTTGGGATTTGACATTTATGTTGTTGCACACTTTTGCTAACGATATGTATCTATTTACAAATTAAGTCTCTCTGTTCACTTCCTCATCGTAATTTTTATAGACTTTATTTAACCAGTGAATAATATAGTTCGGATTAGTTATAGTATACAGTAAATACTGTCTATATATTATCTATGCCCTTTTCACGAAATAGGAATTCCTGGTGTGGTAAAGCAACTGTCTGTCTCCTGTTTTCAAATAAGCTTGACTAGTTTGAAATTATTAAGTTGTCTATGAAAGTGCAAGGACACCATTGCCCTGTTACCAACGAAGCTGGTCGGAACAAGAATACCAATGTCAAGAAATTGACTTTTTACAAAAGATGCAAGTGAGAAATGGTCATTATCCATTGACGTTTACGTGTTCGGAAAATAAAAGTAACTCTATTATTTCTGTTAATGCATATCTAGTTCATGAGGTCTTTGCGGTAAGTGGATCTTTTGTTTTCATATTTGCTCTTTTTCATGATTCGCTTAAAGATTTAATTTAAGAGTTAATTTAATTTAAAGATTTAAATTTAAAGCTACCTCGAACTTAAGAGAGAAGAGAGAGGATCCATATCGCGATTCAATTAAAAGAAAAAAAAAGTTACCTCTCTGATTCCCTGACTCATTAAAAATTTGAAAAAGTGGTGGCAGATAGAGGTGTGGGAGAGGAATGAGAATTGTAATTCACTAAAAATGAGCTACATAAGTCAGACACTAAAAATTAAGATTGTGAGACCAGGACCCTATCTCAGAATAAAATACTAACTACTGGCATAAGTGGTAAAAATATTAGTGGAAATATTTGTTACAGGTTACTTATCGTCTTTAGATAATAATAATTTTATTCAATGTTTTTTTTTTAAATTTACTATTTTTACTTTTGTATTTGTACTTTTGTACTTTATTCTGAAACAGTGGATGTCTATAAAGTAAAGAACAAGATGCTAAAGAACAAAATTTAAAATAGTTATATTACTAAACAGTAAATTAAAATAAAATATGTGAAATAAAATATTATTATCTAATGGCGATAAATAACTTGTAACCTCACAACACGTGGGTGGAAGGTGGATATCATTCTTTACTAAAAAGAATATCTTAATCGCTCAATACAAATGACTGATGAAATCGTTGATTGGTTGATTGTTTTATTTTATGGCAAAAATGTGCTCATCAGTATGAGATATATTAAAATAATTAACATATCATGGACAAAAAAATTAATGTATAGATAAATAAATAATAGAAAATAGAAAATACTAAGTAAAAAATATTTGAATATAAGGAACCGTTACAGTAATGGTTCGCCATGGCATCATCAGCTCTGCTTGTAAATGCAATATAGTTTGACAAGATCTTATGCTATAATTTCCTGAGGCAATTGAGATACTGCTTGGTATTCTTTTTTGGGTTCAATTCTTTGCGGTAGAATGAGCATTTTTCAAAAATATGGGCTATTGTTTTTTTTTGTTTTGTTTTTTTTATTATGGTTAATTCCTCCGACATCAGCTGAATATGCGTCAGTCTGGGATGCCAAATTCTCAGCCGGGTTAGGACCACTTCTTCTCTGCGTTTTTTGCTACTTGAGATCTGCCAAGGTTTTTCCTCCTTTATGCCTTTAAGTTTGCTAGTGTAGCTCTTGTCCCATATTTCTTCCCGTTCCTAGAATTTTTTTTTCTTTCAAAGGATGCACCTACTTTGATGGTATTAGCACAGAGTCCTTTCACGACCAGAAAGAGAAAGGGAGTCTTTGACAGTCTTATTTACATTTCGTTACCTTTACAAGCTTTTATTTACAAGCTTGGCACCCACTCAATTGGTACTTACAACTGTGAAGTTGACCACATACATTATCAATTATGTAATACAAAACACCCCAAATAATTTTCCATAAATGATACTAAAATATCGTTTATTTAAAACTAAATATGGATAGTGATAACTGTTTTCTGTTCCTTGGGTAATATGTTCCACAGGAATATATAATTTTCACCTTTTGCATAACAAAAAGGCTTGCGTGGGTGCTTACGTACGTGCCCGTCATCGTTGTCATGATTTCATACCCGTGGAAGCAAGTTCACAACACAAAATCTATCATATTACATTTGGTTTGTGTTAAAAAAAAAAAAAAAAAAGTATAAAAATCATTGCTACATTTTTCTCATTTTGGGTAGTGAGGAAAAAACAAAACAAAAAAAATTATAATTTCATTTATTAGGTTATTTTGTATGTTAAGGTGTTAATAACTTCAAAAATTGAGGTTACATCATTTATTATATTTGAGAAAAATAAATTTAAAATACCCTATTTTATAATTGAATTTCCTTTATATTTCATAAAAACTGATTTCCAACAACGTTTCTGGCTCTGTTGCCCGTCTTCAAGTTGTGTTATTTAAAACATATATTAATATTACAAAGTTTGTTATTTTATATATTTTTCAACTATTACAATAATTATTTTAGTATTGTTGTCTGGTTATCATTTTTATTTTTTATTTGTTTATGAATATTAACTAATATATCTATCTTCTGAGAATAGGTTAAATAATTATTTTTAAATTAATATTAATTATATTTAAATTTAAATACTTTATTTTTTATTTTTATTTTTATTAATAATTTTTAACCTGTCATATTCCTTTAATTACTTCTTGTGTTTTTATTTATTTTTCTTCTATGTTCTTTATTTCTGTAATAAATTAAGATTACAATTATTATTTATAAAAATTGCAATTGTTTCATTTATAACGTTTAAATAATTTATCATTTTAAAAAATAAATTTTTCTATTTGAATCCCATATTGTCCTTAGTCTTTGCATTGCTGTTTCAGATTGAGTCCTTTTATGTTTATCTTAACTAATCCACAATAACCTAGTCCTACTCCCCACCTCTCTTCTCTCTATTTTTATCCTTGCTAATTAAAATTCTTTGTTTTTACATTTTACTTAATTGCATACTGATATACTATTCTTCTAATTTTCTCTATTATTTAATTGTATACTATATACTACTGTTTTGTATATTATTATTATTATTACTATATATTTTTGTTCTTTACATATTATTTGTTTGTATTATTTAGTATAATTGTAAGATTATTGATCTTTGTATATTGCTCAATTGTATTATTTAGTTTGATTGTCAATATTTTCAAGTTTAGTTTAAGATTAAACATTTTTGTTATATATCCTTACTCTATGTTTTATTTATTTATTTTATTATTTTTAATTTTATCTGTTTATTTTATTCAATATTTTGTTCAATTTGTTTTGTTTATTTGTCTCTTGTTTTTTCTTCATACTTTATTCTTTAGTGTATTGCAATGTTCATTTTTCAATTATACTTTTTCAATAATGGATGATCTTACCAATGCTACTAAAATATTACTATACAGCTAGTATGCCTATTGTAGCATGGAACCTGTAAAATTTTACAAATTCACGACTCTTCCATAGAGTTACTATATAAGTTACTATAAAAAAGAAAATTAAAATTCTTGCAATGCTTTATTTTAAATTTTGATTTTATTTAAAATGTGAACGCATTGTTATTCTATTTTTTTTTTTTTTTTATGGCAGTTTTAAAATTTACTATTCTATTGATATGGATTATTATTATCTTTATTGTCATTGTTATTTTAACGACAATATTAAATTATTTTTGTGCAGCTATTATTTGCTATTATCTGTTTCCCATGGGGAGGACCGTCCCACTCGTATATAATAAAATAAAATAAATAATTTGGTGTAATTAAATAATGTACCGATTGTGATATGACTTGAGATAAGAAATCCATTTGCCGGTTTATAGGCTCTATTCATCAGAATAAACGAAGACGCAAACACTTCACCTATTGAGGAAGCTAATTGAAATTTTTAAGATCGCTTCGTAACGTTATTCCCGCGTTCATATCTTTCTTATGAAATAAATTTAAAAAAAACAAAATGAATCACTGTCCTTTGATTTATTATTATTGTCATTTCTCATTATTTTTAACGATTCATGGGTTTATTAGATTGAAGTTCTTTGTCTTGGAAAAGTTAATTACTTTGTTTGTCTGAATTCGCACTGCAGAGAAATATAACTGGTGAGGTATTCACTAAATTTAGTGATGAAATGAAATTTGTTCACCTCTTAAAATAACTGTTTAATAACGTATATATTTTATATGCTCAGTGTTTTATTTCTTTGGTGAATATTATTTTTTGGATTTAATTCCGTTATTAGCAAAGGAAGGGTATTAGTCTTAAAATCGATATTCACTAAATGGGAAAACCGCGAAAATTAATCTTCAGAGGAATTAAATCTATTTGTCAAAACGTTTCAATACGCTCGGCGACTGCGCGGCCTCTTTGTCTGAGAATGTATAGGATTACGAAATAAATTCAAATATTTATTCGGTTTTATACTAGGAAATATACCATGGTACTTTTAATATTTCTTGATTTTTTTTTAATGTATAAAAATATTATGGAGTGGGGTGGCTCAGTGGGCAAAACACTGAATTCCTATCTTCCGAATACAGGTTCGAGTCCGGCTTTCAGCAGAGGATTGACTAATATTCCTTGGGCATACATTCTCTATAAAGTGGGTACCCTAAATTGGAATCGGGAATAAACTTGGTGGTTAAGTATGCATGCTAACTACACCATCTGCTTGTAAAATTATTGATCAGTGCTTCCTCACGGACTACTGAACCCAAGACTTCATTTTTTTTTATTATTTTTTTTTTTACATTTTTATTTGTTTTGCATTCTTTCAATCGCGTGGACTAATTATTAATTTGACTGTAGCTTCAATAACGAAATGTTATTGATAGGCGCATGCGCAATGAAATGCTCTTCCTTAAGTTTTTTACCTGCACAGACTTAAATGTCGATCAATATCCAGAATTTGTTTAGTTTTGCCAATTCATTTCTTGTTCATAAATGAAAATTTCTTGTTTTTAAAAATTTAAGTCAAATTTAATTTGGATATCAGCAATTACACTAACAAAATGTAGTAAAATAAATCTAAAAGCCTAAGAAAGGTTGATTAAGTACTCCAGAGTTGTGTGAAACACAGTTTGAAAACGAGGACAGAGGACAGATATCAGCGAATCATATTAAAAATTATTAAATATAATTTAAAAAAATCAATTAGTGAACATCAGTATGTTATAAAGAATTGGACATTGGAACATTGGAAAAAAATAACGATAATAATTTATTAATTACTTCTTCGGTTGAGGAGGACATAATTAAAAGTTACAATAATGCTTGGATTGATATTAATTTTCATATTTTATCCCTTCCTTGTTTAAGCGTTTAAATATTCACTTAAATTATTTAATATCAATATAAAATATAATTTAATATAGACTTTTACATTTGTTGAATGTTGAATATTTCGGTTTTTTGAAATGGTAATCTTCCAAATGGCTTTACAGTTATGTGTTTGAAAAAAAAATAAAAAAATTAATGTACAGAAAATACCAGCTCTCTAGACCTTCGATATTTAGGACATACCAGGACACTTGAACTGTACCAATATTGGTATTTCACTCTCCTGGAAAAAAAAAAAAAACAGTTCATTATCACGAGATGTGACAAAGGCGTAGTTATCCAAAAGATTAAAAGAGGACCAGCCATTTTGTTTTTTTTATTTCTCTATTTTTTTTATTATTTTCCCGATATATATCAAATCCTTTTATAGTTACTGTAAAAGGCATAAAGATCTCCCTACCTATAAGAAGACCTGCAAGCAGCAGTCTTATTTATATCTGTACTTCAGCGGTAAACTGCCCTAAGATACATTTTCAAAGTTTTATGTATCTTGAAATGTAAAATCTCAGATTTTGAGGGGGAAGAATAATTTTTTTTCTTGATCGATTTCAAAAGTTCTTTTTTGTAAATAATAAACCAAAAAAATGAATTGTCATGGAAACATTTAATCTGATTATGGGTATTTTTCACATAACTTGAAATATTGATGTCACAGTAGACTTGGTATATATACATAAATAATTTAACAAGTTCGACAAATCTTTTATGTACGTAGTGATTATGTAAACACTAGCCAAGGGTCAAAATACGTTTATATTACGTAAATATATTTAAAAAAAAAAAAAAAATCTAAAACCTCAGTCCCCTGTTTGTTCCTTTAGTGACTATACCTGAAAAATGGATTTGCTATTAATTAGCTGAACATAATTCAAACATGCCAGATCATTCGAGTAAATTAGTGTGTTTCCTACAAAGTGCGTCAATCCCCTGCCATATTATGTTAGTCGATCAAGTTCTCAACTTACAGCAAACAGTAACAACAGTTTTCTCTTTGTAGAAGAGGGAGTACACAAGTAGATGACATTTGCCGATCAGTTTGCATTCTGTTGGTTGCATTTCTGAAACCTTTATTTTGCCAGTCCCCTGTCCTCTTTCAGTCCCCGGTGATAATCAGCATAGGAGACAAGCCCATCGTCAGAGATTGATATCACGGACGAGGTATCACGGCTTAAGTATGTGATCGTCTGTTATGCTTTGTATTTGTCCAGTTGAAAAAAGACCAGGAAGGGGTCTCGGTGGAAATTTTTGGAAAATATCTGAAGATTATCTTTTTGTATTTTTGGGGTGCTGATCACGAATATCAACTTTTCCACCTCATTTTTCCCCCGAAATATTAGAAAAAATCTTCACCAATTAATGCCTCATGAAGAATATCGGTTATAGTAAATAACTTTAAAATGCAGTTTGTTTAATGACTTTTAGCTAAGTAAATTTAATTGTTTAAATATACAACATATAGGCATGTACAGTGTTTTTCCGTTTTAGTTTGAAAAAAATTATGCATAAAAATAGAAGGTTTTATTATTCTATAATAGAGCCCCCGTCCAAAAAAAAAGAAAAGAAAAAACCATCATGAAATTTGGTCCATATATTCTTATAACATGTACTCTTTTTCAAAAAATTAAAAATTTCGATTTTGTGGTGTTTAAAAAATAAGATTTTGGAAAATTTTTAACTTTTAAAGATTAGTATGGTAAATTTAAGATATCAGATTGAAGCCCATAAACTATTTTGATCTTTCTAGGGCAAATAGTTTGGAGCCGTAAGCTTTTAGATAATTCAAAACGTGTCCAAAAACAGTCGTTTTTTGGTTTTAAAAATTTATAACTCAAAAACTAAAAATGAGGAAAAGCTGAAAGTTTTAATTAATTAATTACTATATTTACTATATTCACTCGTTTTGAAAAACCTTGAGTCTAAAATTAATTTTTTATTGCTTCATTTGGTGTGGGATGGCCCCCATAGCATAAAAATCATGTATTTCTTTTATGGTTTATCGTTGTCATTCCATCAGTACTGGCGTAGATAAGTATTCCAGGGGAGGAAGGAGAGGGGACATCCACCAAGTACCTGTCTACTTGTCTCTAGAATATTTTTGAAAATGATTTACTAATAAGCAAAAAAAAAAAAAAAAAAAACGAAATCAAGTTTTGTGGAGGAGTTTTTGAGTTATTGTTTGTTATTTATTACATATTATTTTTCAAAGATATGTGAAAAATACTCTTATTTATCTACATAAATTATTTGAGCAGTATATTTATAAAATAGTGGCTCAGTGAATGAGGCGCTGAACTCACAACTTTCAGATTCGAGTCCGGTAATAAAATATAATTCTACACCTGTTCTATCAGCTTGTAAACCTTCTGAAAGGTGAGTACCTGACCCTCCGATCCTAAACTCAGCTTCCGTATGAAGTACCACAAGCAGTGATACTTTTTTTATTTATTCATTTATTCCTAAAAATTAATCCTTTTATGACCCCCGCCTCCGCCACATCACTCTGACATTATTTTTAATCAGTTGTTTTCTAAATTAATCTCAATTTATCTATTAATTCTCTTCATCGCTATTCAATTTTTGATTTTAAGGAAATCAATAAATAATATAGTATTGAGTTTATCACAAGATTATTGATGGTTTCATATAGAAGAAAATAGCCCAAAAATATTAAAGAAAACATATATAACGACGAGAGCTAATAAAACTAAAGATGGGTGTTGTTATATAAGCCATAGGATAAATTGAAACTGTAGGCTTTAAATCTCTCTTTGTATGTTATTGATGAAATTATTTAAACTAACAGCCTCAATACTCGACAGGTAATTGAGTTCGTTAAATAGTGTTTGATTAGTAGATATCTTTTATCATGAACTAAAAGTTTATCTTTTCATTATGATGCTTCCTTAATTGAGGAAAGCAATTGAATTTAATGTAAATTCACGTCAATGACGTTCCCTTCTCCAAATTTCGCTGTCAAATACTGAGTGGTTTTAATCTTGTCATGTCATCGGACTTTGGCGCCATTTTATCAATATTATTATAAAATATGTATAACAAAGATTGTCGTGTATCTTTTCCACTTTGAAAAATTACCTCCGTCACCTATTTCCATTTGAAACCCGTAGACTCCTGGTTACCTCCTTAATATCCCACCACTTTGACTGCTTTTGTGCGGTGTATGGGGGCGTCTCTGGGGACCTAATGGCAAAAATAAAACGTTTAATAAATTTCTTAGTACAATTCATCTTCGGGGGCCCGAGGGACGCCTCTTTCTCCCGATTTTACGAAGAGTCGAAGTGGCTTTACCCTTCCTACCGTTGTAAGTACATCCTGGCATCCTTCCTCTACCAAGTCATCCAATCCCGCTGTCCATCATATATCTTCGACCTCCTTCAATTCAAATCCTCTGTTCATTCTCGTCTTACCCGTTCTCGGTCTTCAGATTTATAAATAGCTGTCCACCGATCCGCAGCTTTCGACAGATCTTTTCTTATCCGAGCCTCATGGAAGCCTCATTCCTTTTTCCATCCGTCGCTCCAATACTCTTTCCACCTTCAAATCCCGTTTATTCAATCACTTCCTTTCCATCCATTTCCAAAAGAATTTTAAATACAGTTTCTTTAATTTCAATCAACATTTGTAAAAATGTACTAATAAATTTTGAATCTTTTTAACTATTTTTAATTGATGTCTATGTTTGTTTTATCTTATTAATATTAGAAGTTCCTGTGTTTTTCATTTTAAGATGTAAACATTCAGGCCATCAATACCTATTTCATTTGCTAGAAGTTACAGCACAGCATTATGACTTGTTTTAATTTTCATTTGTATTTATTTATTGACTTTTGGGTTTTATTTTTTTTTTATTATTTGTTCCTATTTCATCTACTCTAAGGCTCTGAAGCCCTATCATTGCCTGTAATTGTTATTCTAAAGGGACTTGTCCCGGAATAAATAAAGAGTTTATTGTTATCATTAAAGATAAATTTGAAAACTTATTTTATGATTTTTTTTTTAAATATCAATCTCCGTAAATCCATTGCTATGGCTTAATATTTATAAATAGTTATGTAAAAATAATAAATAAATACAAAATTATTTTATTTTTTATTTTTTAATAGATGAACAAATGATGACGTCCAATATTCATTATTTTCTTCTACACTGTGTTGGCGTTTGGGGGCTGTGTCCTTATCAAAACTATTGTCATTTGAATCAACAAAAAATTATCTTTTCACAACTATTTCCAAAACTTGGCCATTAGCTTTATTTTCAAGTATACTATATGTACTGTACAGAGATTTATGTATACAGAAGTGTTACATATAAAGAAAAACAATAATTGTATTTTACCGATAGATCTGGAATACCTATATAAACATTTTTTGTTTCAAATGAGATTTTTTATTAATTTAAATGAAACTTTGCTTGTGGTAATATCAAAAGAAAACGTTATCTTATCACGTAAGAATTACAAAATACCGATTAAATGTAAATAATCGAATGATAAAAGAGTTTTAAACAGGAAAATGCTTTTCCAGGTCAATTTAAATAACGATATATGTAAGCCATTTGGTTTCCTTACCGCTGGGGGTCATGTCAAATAGTACGTTGAACCCGGAAAGAAATTTAACAAAAGCGTTGGGAAGGTAGGGCTATTATCTTTTGATAATAGTCAACTAAATAAAACTTTTATTTAATAAACTGTCCTAAAAATAAGAGTATAAATTTATTTGTACAAATACTGTGTTTTTTTCTCGCTATTTTCTGTTAAAACATAGATTTAAAAAACAAAACAAAAATCTGAGGTGCGATGATAAGAATAACATTTTTTTTTATTAAGTCGGTGACAAAACCGAATGAAAATTAAATAATTTTTTTTGTCGACTTTATCTGTATTGATCAGTTTAAATCTATTCCAGTTTAAAGTCGTTGTTTTTAAAACAAATACATGAGTTGCTCAGGGTCTTTTAAAAATATTTTTATATAGGTACAATAAGTGAAATTATGTTTTATAGAGATGATTTATGATTTTGAACTGATTGTTAGAAGAAAAATGATAGGTAGAAAGAAATAGCGCATGTGGTTAAAGAAAATTTATATGATACAAAAATAAAATATTATTTACGACTTAAAAATATGAAGAAGGAATTATGAAATATAAATATGAGGCTAAATAATTCAAAAAAAGAAAAATGAATCAAGTTAAAGATCATTTAGATTTGTTAAATTAAATTTTAATTTCGTTTTCACACTAATCGTTCATACTGACAATAGATTAATAAACTATATGGCTACAACTGACATGCCCTTCAGAAAACGACTAAAAAGGAGCTGGATGAGAGATCTCTCTTTCTGAATTGAGGGACTAATTCGAGACCGGGAAAAGGTTACGATCGGTACCCCATGTCGATCCTTCCCCATGTCTAACATGGCATCTGTATTTTCAGAGAATAGCCTCATATTTGCTGATTGCCACTCTCATCTGTGACAGGTAGGAATAAACAAAAATTAAGTTTAAAAAAGTTAATAAAATATTAAAAATCATAGATATTCAAATTATTCTCAAATATGAATGGCTACATGATCGTCCTACTGTTCTTTCATTTCTAGAAATATTATTCAAGTAACAAAATCCTTTCCTAGCAAGTTTTCTACATAATAAATTAAAAAAAAATGGATACAATTATTAGTTTAATTATTTTAAAAAGTAAAAAAACGTACAATATCTAATTTAAAAAAAAAAACAGGTATCCATTTAATATTTGTTTTAAGTTCCTATAGTTTCTATCTCGGTAGGATTTCTAGTTTCGAACCTAACTGGACCTATTATAAAAGCGAGTTTGATGTTTTTTGAAACGCCACTATGTCTCAGATCCTTTGTGCTGTTCAAGGCGTTATAAAAATCAATATTTTAATATTGTATTTTATAAATATTTAAATGATTTATAATATATGTTATATGTACAAATTTAACTGTTTTAATATGTAATATTTATTTTTCATGTATTCATTCATTTTTTGATATCAATTCTCAACTTTTTAGTTGTCAATTGCTCTCAATTTATTATTAAATGTATTAATTTAAATTTTTGTAACAAAACTATATAATCTTGCCACATAACTGATTTACCTATTCTTTTGTATTTGTGCTTTCAGTTATATGTTCCCTAACACTATGTAACTATGATAGCGTTCGAATTGTCATCTATAAATTATAATTTTTTTTCTCGTCTATTCCAATTTATTTTAGTTTTTTGAATTTTTTTTTTCTCAATTTTTTTTGTTACGGTTGAAGTCAGTAAAACGTAGAAACCTTAACGATTTGTAACGTAATCAAGTTTAATGATATTCATGTACATAACTAGCAAATTTAGTTTAATTGCTTGAATAAGTCTGCTTTTGTGTTTATTTTCTATATTTTTGCGTTTGAATTTTTTTTTTTTCCTCCCAATATGAAAGGAACTTTATTTACTATATACATAATTACTTATCTAATTAGTGGATAATTATCATAATTGTCTCCACTTTCAAATCTTAAAATCATTGATAATGAGCTGAATGACCAGCTTAAAATATCTCAATGCTCATTCATTATACGATTCACTCGCTGTTCTTCGAATGATCATCTATTTCTAGAACAAAATCATTTATACGAATAAATGAATGATTTTTATTCATTAATTCATGATTGAGTAAACTTGAAATATTAATTTGAAAAAAATTGTTTTTTATGTTTCAGATATGGGAAAAATGTGTTAATATTTCTTTCATTCCTAATTATATAATTTCATTAATAATCTTTTTTAATTACAGTTATTTTATAATATTTTTATGAGTTCTAATATTCAAGTAATGTTTCTTTGAAAATTTTTGTACATGATTTCACATTTCATTACATAAAAATATATATAATAATGTTCTGAATGTTAATGAAATTTTCAAGATCTATTAAATTATTATTATTTATTTTTAAAATGTTTGAATTACATTGAATCAATCACTATTTTTATTAGTTAATTTACATTCTGTTAATTTTGTTGGTAGGTAGTAAGAATTAAAAAAATAAATAAAAGAATGAAGAAGAAATAATTCAGAGAATAACGAGTAATGTGAAACAAACATGAATAATTTTTACGAATTTTCATGAATAATTATTAATTAAATATTAATGTGAAAATGGCCAACAATTTTATGTCTAAAAGGTACTTAATAAAGCATTGAACCCGTTATGAATTAACATAAGTTAATTATAATTCAAACCAATATCCTGATCCCATGTATAATACTGTTTAGGGATATGATAAAATAATTAGTTATTTTAAAAATTCAGATTATTAACTTACAAAATGGTTATTTTGAAAAGTAACGCGTTATCTCTACTACCGAACATGTGAAGAGATTTTTAAATTTGTAAGTTTAGAAAAAATATGGTTTTATTAATTTCGTTTGAAAGGGATTAGAGGTCAGAACTATTTTTATCATTTTAATCAGTTTAATTCTCATCCACTTTGCCCTTAATATGAGAGCAATTTAGGAAAATTATAGAAATGAATTATCATCAAATGTGTTTTATATTTAGTTTTCTTGAAGCACTTGAGTAAATTGCACTAATGATAAAAGCTCACGAATCTGAAGCACAATTCATTTATCATTCAAATCTCTGATGAAATTTCTGTTTTATAAAATCGTTTCATCCCATTTTCGAAATGAGATTGCTAAACAATTTTATGACAGTTTTGAAATGGGGTAAATTAAAGTTATATAAGTGATGGTTTGGGATGGGATATGCATTAAGTTAGATTTGCTTTAATCTACAGTAGACAGTAAAATTTTATTCTTAATATTATTCTTAATATTAAGAATATTATAATATTATTCTTAATATTATTATTCTTAATATTTAATTCTATTTTAAATTTTTATCTTTTTATCATACAATAATTTAGTATTACAACATTTTGTATGCCAACTTTTTATTATTCTGATAGACGTGGGTCATAAAAAAAATCTTATCATATTGTCATCGAATTTAATTTAGAAGTTGTAAAAAAAAGATGTGAAATTAAAATAAAAACATCAATTAAAATACTTGATTGATTTTGTTTCAGTAATTAAAAAAAAAAGTTAGTAATTTTTTATAAATTTTAATATTTTTCCACGCAAGTTCTGTTTGTAAAAATGATTTAAGCTAAAACGCAGTGCAGAAGTTATGAATCGATTCACGAGACAAATACTAAAAAAATATATTATTTTAAAAAAAAAATATTTTAAAGGAAAATCAGCCAAAAGTTATGTTCTTAATTCTGATTTCAAGAAAAGGTTTGATCATAGAATTCATGGTAAAAATAATTAAATATGTATTCTAAAAATTTCTTTAATTTGCAATAAAATTTCCACTAGCGTAACCTACAGATTTAAACGTTTTCCAAGTTTTTAAATCTTACCTTGCAAAAAGATTCGAATTTAGAGCGAAGAAAAAAAATATGACAACCTACTTAGAAAGAAAAAATGACAACAAATCATCAAGTGCATCTTCCAACCTAAACAAACGACACGGCAAACTTCGCTTAAGGACGGTATTTATTTATTCGAGTTGTCTGCAGGATATTTAAGGGATCTAGCTAAAGGAAGAATCGAAAATACCAAGAGCTAAGGATTTGCTAACTGAGAGGAATAACACATTTTTCAGACCAGTGAAATATATAACAAACCCCTCATTCAGTGAATTCGTACCTTCTTGAGTATTACAGCGGTGCCAAAAGTTATTTTATTTTTAGTTTGTAAGTTCCATACAAAATAAAAGTTGAGTCCCATCATCTTATTATTAGTTAGACATTATGACAAACTAATATAAATAATGATGGAGATGTAATATTGGCTTACTTAAAATGCAAATTAGCATAAAAAGGAGAAAATCAAGGCAAAAAAAAAAAAAAATCGAATTTTCTTTCATTGTACACTTTTATAATAATATTGTATAATTTTCATCCGTTGTGTACGGATGTGAGTTTTACTATTCGGATCACTTAAGAGAACGAGAAGTCCTTCCAAAATGAGATTCGACGACAACAAAAAGACATTTTACTGGTCAATTTTGGAGATTAGGAGACTCTAAAATTTGTAAATTAAGTACGATATTGAAAAGAAAATATTTTGACATGTTGCCGTACTTCCTCTGTCTCAATTGTTCAAGGGAAGACAAATGAAGTCTCGTCTTCTTTTCAGACGCCTTGAAAAAAAAAAATAATACTTTAATAAATTTTTTCTTTTCGACGGGTTATCTTATCTTCATTCTTATTTATTTTCTGGGAAAATTGTAATCCATCCTACATCTATATCCTTTATTTAGTCACTATAATTGTAAAACCTATAATAGTTTCTATTTCATTAATACACTTGTACTTATAATACTTTTTCTTGCTGATCTGTCTATGCTTTGCTAATATTATCCTAAGGTATGAATGCGTTCAAGATGATTTATTTTATTTTTACTTAATTATTCTTTATCTTGGTTGTTTACTTATTTTGTTATTATTTAGTTTGTCTATTTATTTTTACTTGTAATGTACATATTTCTATCTATTGTTTTTTTTTTCTTTTTATATGATATTGTATTATTTTTATTTTACTTATGTTTGTTTTTTTCTTTTATCGTATATATACGGTATGAATAGATTCTTATAGCTCTAATACGTATTGCCCTTGAGAGTGGCAGCTTGTATTATATTTCAAAAAAAAAAATTACCCTATATATTACATAGCATTTCATACTGTAATCACGTGTAATATTTGTTGGTCGAACATTTCCTTTAGCTCTAATGCCTTAGTTGAGATCATAAGACACTTTTATGTGGCTTTGACGAGTCATGTCTTGTAGTGAGGAGGAAGTATGGTGCTTTGGTCGAAAGACTTTCCAGTCATTAAGAAGTAGTGAAATCTCCTTGTCCATCTTCAACTCTTCAAAGGCCTTTGAGCCATTTTAGGATAAACGAAAGCTGATCCTATCTCCTTACAGTACTTCCGTTTTTCCAGGCCTTAAATAAAACAGTTGGCCATAATTTGCTGATTTCGATTTCCGGTTCAAAATACAACTGCTAATTTATAATAAAAAGAAGTGTTGTATGAAAAAAATATTGTGATGTATTGAGATCCTTCATTTTTGGATTTATACATTTAATTTATTAATTATTGTATAGCACTAATCTGCGATTGCTGTGTTTTTTAGATTTTGATAACTTATTCTTAAATTTTTTTAGCTCTGAATCTGAAAATGACCTTCATTTTATTCCATCACGTCAAGATCTTTCAGAAACGCAAATTTCAAAATGTGTAAAAAGTAAAAAAATTGCGGAGATTTGAGACTTCAAAATATTCTAGACTCAAAACGTTTTTCTTTTATAATTTATTTATTTTGTTGACTCATTCTATGTAATCTTATACCTTTTTTCATAGTCTGAGCTAAACAAATTTGGTTTGGGATTTATATCTGGCCAAAGAAAATTCAGAATTGCTTGGTTCGAGGCTTAGAAAAAAATACCTAGAGAAAAGGATTTTCTTCCATATTTGCGATATATTTCTTTCCAGATTGCGAAAAATTCTGATGTGATGGGGAAAATGAAGGTCATTTGCGGATTCAGCACTAAGTTAAAAAACATGTTACAACCCTAATTTGGAGGCTTGTGTAATTTATGGCAGATATTGGACTTTTTTATTTTAATCTACAATATTAGGTTGAAAAGTGGACGAGACTTAGAAATTGTTTGAGATAATTTTTTAAGATTTTATCTTGGAAAGTAAGCCTACACCTTAACCTTATTAAAAATAGAAATTTTCAAAATATCAGGCAATTGGTGGTGGAGAAAGCTTAATGTTTATCTGTATAAACACATAACCGATGTGTGTGGAACTTTAGTTATATATAGATATCCATATCATAAAAACCCTTTAAATTAAGTAACGGAACCCCTCAGAGGTAAAAAAAAAAAGTCGCCATTTATGTAAATGTTTATATTTAAATTTTATGTAATATAGCATGCAATTTATAAAAGTCTATTCTAATGGACACGGGTATAGGTCACTGCGGTAGAAGATACACCATCACCGCACTGCCGCAGTCGTAACCTTTCAGTCCAGAGTTCTCTTGATAAGGAACCATCTCATTGAATATATTAAAGTTACAGCTGTTCAACCTAGAATCAAAAATAAAATATGTATTATCTATTTTAATACATATTAAATATATTGTTATTATTATATCACGACAAACCATGAGCAGATTTTGGCTTCTTTAAACACCAATCGACATGCATTTATTCTGTTATTTGTTGCCATCCTTTCCAAATACCGTCGAATCTCTATATATCGAACACGATGGCTCCTTGAAAAAAATTAGATTAAAATTTTTCATCCTTGTCATTCTCAAAACAACTACAGTTAATGTTTAGGGTTTAAGAAGTATGAATGGCAATATTTTATGGTTCATGGCATATCGAAGGTGATGTATTAGGATTAAGAAAAAAAACAACAGAAAGAACAAAAACATTTTTTTTGGAATTTTTAAAAATTTATAAATGTGATTGCAGATTTAATGTATGCTTATTTAATAAGGACATGTGTTAGAAATCAATTTAACATAATATTCGCGCAAAGTAGTTTGTTTAGGAGCTATGTTCACAACAAGAAAGGCAAAGTTCAACTGACTTTAAAGGAAAATTTGATTCAATGTTAGTAAATAGACTCAGAGAATCTCAATCCTGTGGGTATCATAAGTGTTTCTTTGGAATTTTTCTTTTTCTTATTTAATTTTTACCGATTCTTAACGTGAACTGAGGACTCTTTTTGATAACAGTTACATTTTATATTTTTTTTTTAATATGACTTTTTGTTCGATGTATAGCAATTTTATTTTTTTCTAATAAAAATTCAAGGTTCCTAAAATATAAGTTCGATATTTAGAGATTTTCGTTATATGGAAATTCGATATACAGAGGTTCGACTGTATGTATAAATATACCTCATTAGGATATTAGTTTCTAACCTTAAGTCTCTAAAATACCAGTAAACAACTAATCTATCAAGTTTCGCTAATACAATCATCATAAGGATAGAAAAAGATAAGACCACTAAACCAGACGTGAGACAGAACATCTCACATCAACAGATAAAAAATACTAAGTTTTTGGAATCTTCGTATAGCTACTTAACAATCATTTTTATCTCTCTTTTTATTTTTTTTTCTTAATATTAATAAATATTCTTAAATGATAATAAATAAATATATTGTAATCTTCATGTAGATATAGTATATTATACGTGTATGATATTATTCGATTAGCAGAGATTTTGCTGTTAAATGTTATAAAAAGAAATATATTATAGTATTAAATTAATTTTGGTAATTGAATAATTTGATGCCAAATAAAATTGGGGTACCTATAAAACTAAAGGACTACTTCGCGTGGCTCGTCAGGAAGCCATTTCTTAATCACTCAGTGACATTAGGAACCAGGTTAAGCTCTACTCTACAGATTAGTTTTAAATCAATTAATTATCAAGTTCGTCTGCTTCTTACAACTTTATCCCACGTTCACAAATCTATTAACTCTAACAACAAAATTTCCTTCCCTACACACTCACAATAAACCTTAGAACAACTGCCTGAACACTAGTGATTCGTAGGTCTAAATTAAATAACGCTAAAACGTTGGATACAATGAATTTTTTCAGAAATAATCGAAACATAAATTTGATTAGTAGGTATGGTTAGGTTGATATCGATCCATCGACTATCGTGACGTATATACTTGACAGTTAAGGCTAACTATCAAGCCAAACCTGATAGTGCGACAGTACTGCCACGAATGTAAATGCTGTCATGACACAAACTATCCTGTAGTTAGCATGATGGCAGTAGAGTGCCGCTGTCATGATTGCAACTGTCGCGGTTACTCTCACGGTGTAAATGATTTTTAAGCCAAAGTGATCTTTTAGAGGAGAAAAGCATTATTTAATTATTTATTCAATTTTATAATTAATTATTATTATAATTAATTATAATTATAATTAATTATTTTATTATTTATTGCTGGAATTCTATACGTCTTTACTTTACAAAATGATACTATCCTGTTCTCCATCATGTATTTAAAAATTCCCCAGTTCAAATCTATCCTAATCTTAAAGTCGCAATATAATAATAAAAGATTTGTATTCACTAATATATTACTACACTAATATTACTATACTAATATTACTACACTAATATATAATACGATCACAAATTATTATATCGCTGACCCAGTTCAGTAGTGCAACTTCTTAGGAAAGGTTAATATTTGCAATGAGGGCAAGACTTCTAAGGCAGTTGTAATATTGTAATAGCTCGAAATAATTTTTTTACCTAGATTTTTAGACATTTTTACTTTGATATTAATGTGTTGAGTTGCATAGATCTTACCCTCATTGCTAAGAATACTTCCATATCTCAAAGAGGAAGGAGACAAATTCTCGATAATGTGAAAGAAGAGACGACAGTTGCAGAGATTCGCAGATCCGGGACTCCCCACAGTGGTCAAAAGCCGGCTTTTTTGCCAAAAAACTTTCCTATCATCTTGTCTTTATCTGAATAAAACTACAAGAGGTTTGTTTTAATGTATTTTTTAACGTTGAATCGAATGCAGCACACCCCGATTCAATTAATTAACATTTCACAATATTATTCAAAAGATATAGAAAGCAATTGGATAAATAAAATGGATAGTTGAAAAAAAATAATATGAACATTAAAGGAACCATAATTTTACTAAAAAATAACAATATAATAAAATTTATAATAATAAATTATTAAAAATAATAATTTAAAAACTGTTGACATATTATTGATATATATTTTTGTATTAAATTAAATATAAAACATAGTGCAGAAAAAATAAAATATCAATTGAAAAAATAATATTTTTGGGCATTTATATTAATTACATCTTCGCGGTGATCAACAATTAGTTTTTTTTTTACTTGTCTTTAATTAATTAATAAAAGCATCGGATGTCACTTGAAGCATGTTGAAGACTTCCTCATTGGTAGCGTGATCCTGCTGAAATTTCGGTCATGCCCTGGTACCTATACTCTGGATATTTTTTTTTTTTGTTTCTTGAGTTTTTTCTGTAAGCATCCCTGTAGGCTGAATAGCTGACCATACAAGAATCTCGTGGACCTTCTTAGGCATGCTATACCATCTATGCGGTGGTATGAAATTGTGAGTCGGAAACTCGAAATTTATTTTTTGGGCTTTTTAGCATTTGTTTAATTTATTTTTTTAGTTTCTGGGAAAAATTTGAAGTGTCATAGTTGAAGTTTACAATAAGCACCCTAAAGAGCATAAATAATAGATTTGTAGAGCTTATTCAAGACTTTCCACCCCCTTTCTGGTTCCCACTGGACTGGACTTCATTGCGTCCCCTAATTTCGACTCAGGCTTCAAAAAGGAGCTGCCAATCAAAAAAATCTTTAGAATGATATTTTTAGGTAATTTATTCTTGTCTAATTTAATGTGAAATTAATATTAGAAGTTATTCAAATAGATGGTTTTAAGTAATGAGCAAAGAAAAAAGGAAACACGTTTTTTCTTCATTTCGTTTGTATTTCCAGAAAAAAAAATTGAGATGTAAAATTTGAAATTCGTAATCAGCACGCTAATAAACATAAATGAGCAAATTTTCAGCGTTTCTTCAAAACTTTCTACCGAGATCCATTTCTGGACTCGTTCAGTCAGAAAAATGCTTTTACTAATTGAAATCAAAATATAAAGTTCGCCGATTTACGCAGATAAGTACCATTTTCTCACGTAAATAGACGCCTTACAGGTTAAGAGAAACCAGTTAGAGAACTGCGCTCAAAAGATGCACACTTTTTAAAAAAGCTATTTCAACTATTCAAAAAGTACAAATAATACATATAAAACAGCCCTACAACCACTCACAAGTTTCATATATGTCAAATAGATGTATCAACAGCTTGGCATATTCATATTCATAAGCATGTTGCATATTGCATATCAGTGCATAATCATAGATAAAGTAGTAGAAATGAAGTGACTCAGAATTTTGACATCAAATTCCATACTTCCAGCAAATACATCTATAAATATGCCATTATCTCCCTTAAAGTTAGAAATGGACACTTGAACTATTCTAAATTTATTTAAATAACACTAATTAAATTAAACTATACTAAACTAATTTAAATTAAAATAATCAATGAAATACCTTTTAATTCAAAGACTGTAATAATTACTGCAAAATCTGATTGAAATTTATGAATTATATAAATACTGATAAAGATAATTTACCTGAGTAATCATTTGTGTAGTCAGAAGATAAATTTACCTTTACTAGTAACAAAGGCTCATTTTTTGGTTCATTGATCAAACGAATGATTCATGCATTCTATCCAGTTAGCTTCTTCAGAGATTCAATCACGATATTATTAATACTATGAAACATAACCAAGTTGTTTTTACAGAACATAACAAGTAGTAAATTTTATAATCAATTAGCAGATACTTAATAAGTTGGCTCGGTATAATTTGAGTCTCGAACAGGTTGCTACATTTAAGATTATATTTTTTTAAACGAGCAAATTTTTGTTGGCAAAATTTCAAATAATACTTTTGCATATTTACTGGTTTATTTACATCTCAATTGTGGATTTTTTGAATTTTGTCACTTTTTTATAGAATACTTTTAATAAAATAAAAAAAATTATTTCTTTAACTTTTCCAAAATATGTTATTATAAATTCTTGTTTACAGGTTTGAATATTACCTAATACATGTGTACACAGTATAGTAAGTACACAAGTTTGATTAAACCAAATATTTTTAAAATAACATTTATTTAAATGATTTTTAAATTTTATAAAATTAATTAAATCCTCTACTAGTTTGATAACCAAAATTTAAATATAGTTATTTCTTTACAGGCTTCGTAAGTAATTTTACTTTCTCAACCATCTAATGTGGTGGAAGCATGGTTATCGGTTAAAAATGGTTTCCTTTAATTTTTAAGCATCATCTGGTTTTCCAAAGTGTTTAAGCTTTTATCTCAAAAATCGTTGTAAAGTGGTGTTTATTATAACTTTATTTTTTCAAAAACTATTGAACTGTGAACTCGAAAACAATTTTTGGGGCCATTTTCAGTGATTCAAATATAAACTAAATAATTATCAAAGTATCAAGCATTATAAAAGAATCTATAATTAGATATTCTAATTAATTTTATAGGTTTTTCTCATGATTGTTAGGTGTGCAGGTAACAAAACAGGATTCCAATTTTTTTCATTTAATTTATTTCTTCTTGATATTTCAAGGGGATTTTACCCCCTTCATCAGAACTAACATTACGATGTACTTTAAGCGAAATAATATTTGTTAATAAACTTTATCTTGATAACTTTGTGCGGATAAAGTTGTTGTCCGTGAAGAAAATTGGAAGTTAATACCCTTCAAATTCCAATTTGTTTTTTTTTTTTTGTTTAACTTTTACTAGGTAATGTGAGTAGCTGAAGACAGAAGTATTGTTTTTAATCATCATTCATCGTCATACTGCAAAGTTTGTAGAACACTTTTTAAAAAAAGAAAAGATTTAAGTTTGACATTGATTTTAATTTAATTTTTAACACATTAATTATATATTACAAATTTCATCATACATATTGCTTTTCGAAATTAATGGAAAAGTATTAAAGATTCATCGAGGAAACACATTCAATTTAATACCCTACCTTGCTTAGACGTGGAAAAATTAGTTTTTTTTTTAATTAAGTCATATTTCTTTAATATTTATCAAGTCGAAACTTGTATTCTGAAAATATTTTCTAAATGCACTTAGATTCTTTTGCATTTCTATGCTTCAATTATTATAAATCTTAAGGGTGGGGTCTTAGGGAAAAACTTAAAGGCTTAGGAGGGAACTTTCAACGAAACAATCGGTTACAAACAAAAATTTTGACTGTAAATATTCCAAGGCCAAATGGGCGAAGATTTTTCTCGGTGATCGACTGCATTGTTAAGGATTCGTCTCATTTCATTTAGTCGTTTTCTAGGAATAGGAACAAAATTATAATAAATTTGTCAAAACGGCAACAAAGATTGAGTTTTGTTTTTCCTTAATCTACGATTTTATTAACAAATGACGCTTTCATATAATAATTTCACTCTTGTTAAAATGTGTTTGTAGTAAACTTACTTCCACGTGTATGAAGTTGCCATGACAACGATTACAAAATTATCTATTCTTTTTACTAGTTTTCCTCAATCCTCCCCTTACGGGGAGCATTTCGAAAAACTTAATGTATATAAACCTTCTCGAAGAAATTCTCTAAATGATAGTGAAAACTGTATCAAAATCGACTAATTTTCGAGTTTTGCGATCACAAACATACGGAGGCTGAAGTTTTATATGTATATGCATTGATATTCAACTTGTAAACTAGATTAAAAAATCCTAGAGGATCACATTGGTAAAACCGACCACAGTATTTTATTTTTTATAGTTCCAATAACTGTATCTATTATTAAATATTTTAATTTGCCAAATTTAAGGGCAATACATGCCTTATTTATCCATAAAATAAATGGAAACGTTGTAAACCAAATACAGAAAGTATTAAAAGCATTTTTTCAAAACCGACCATTCACTTATTCCTAACAAACACGAAAGGTAATTGTATTCTTATCCCGAAGGTAATTTTTCTCCTCCAAGAATTAAAGTCAATTCAGGTGATAATAGGCAAAGAAAATTCTATTATTACCTGCCTTTGAGAACCAGTTTGTTCTAGAACGTTCTTTAGCACCCAAGGACTCCAAGATGTCCTTGTTTGAGGGCATTTTTTATTTTTTAATTGTTGTTACATAAATCGATCGTATGTAATTAAATATATATAGCGACTATTGGGGTTGCATCTGTTTATTTGCTGCGCAAATCACCTGTCTATAAGCCTTAGTTTGTTTTGGGATAAGGTTGTAAAATATACCAAAATGCATTGAAATTATAACCAATAAATCTCAATAAAATTGGTTTGTCGACAATTTACCTTGCAATGTTTTACCAACTTATTACATTTAAAAAAAAAATATTAATTAGTATATCTGTTGTTTTCTTTTTACATAAGTTAATCCTTTATTTTACTTCTTTAACTCAAGATATACGAAGTATAGGAGCCAAGAAAACATATTCGTTAGAAACCATTCAGTGTGATATAATAATTATTTGTTTATATGTTATATGTTCTATTATTATTATTGAGTGTAAACGGGGTCCTGTTTCATCTCGATCGTTTGTCTGTTACCCGATTAAAACCAAACGCGCTGTTCGGATTTTTTTCAAATTTGGCCCAAATGTTGCTTGAAGTCAGGACAAACGACATATGCGCAAAGATTTTTAATTTTCAATTACGATCCAAGATGGTGGTCGTTTATATAGCCCTTCATGTTTGTTTCGTAGTCATGACCCTATTGGAAGAAGACTTTCTAAGCAAGCTACCTTGGAAGAAGACCGGCACATCTCCTAAAGCTGTACTTTTGAGAAAACGGTGCTTAAAGTTTTCATCATCAAATTTCAACTGATTATTATAGGTTTCCTTACAATTGTATAAATTTTTTGTTGGACTCATTTGCAAGTAAATATTTGAAGGAAACTTGTGTAAGATATTTCTTTATTCTAAACATATTTTCAGACAAATATTTTTTGACCTGTGACAGTGTGGTTTAAAAAACAACTGCTCTCCAGCGGTCACACGATGAATATTTTTTGTGGCTCTCTTCATCATAAAAAAAATAATGATCTCGTAATTTATGATTACATAAAAAATTTGAAACTCTTTAATTTTGAGCTGTGTCGGTCTTATAGGGTAGAATAAGATAGAAGGTGGAAGGTAGAACATCGATATGCGATTTTCGATTTTCTTTGACACGAATATTCCTTGAAGACATTTGATTTTTTAAATATTTTTTATATCTGGACACATTGAGGAGATTAAATTATTTTTTGAAAGAAAAATGTATAATGGGTTCCGAATCATTTGTGAATTGTCTGTGATATCTTCAGCTTGAATTTTGTAGATTCCTGGCGATTTTTTGACGTTGAGAATTGCAATTGTGTTACTTATTTCGTCGATATTACAAGAAGACAAAATGAACACGCTGTTTTCACATCAGCGACCTTTCCCCTCCGTTTCTACGAGGTATCTCTATCCCCAGATCCTCGGTGTCCCTCCAAAATTAAATCCTGGATCCGCTACTGCTGTGAAGTAACCGGTATAATAGACTACATTGTCTTTTTAATTCTTTTCGTTTTCTATTTTTCTTTAATTCTATGCGGATTCTTGCCCAGGGAAAAACCCAAATACCGAATTTCATTATGAAAATATCATATCTGGGGACAATATCTACGATTCAGTGTGGATACCATATGAGCAATCTTCTTGTTATTCATTTTTATTTTAGTTTTATTATTTTATCCACCTTGTAGCACAATCAGAAATGCCCTCGAGGTGGTTTTGAAGAGAGGAGGACACTTGTGAAAGGTTTTTATCAGAACTATATATACAAAATAAATACCATAATACGGTTGTGTTTATGATGTTTTTATTTTATATGGTATATTATACCTTTAAATATTTATACTTAGTCTGGATACCCCAAGTTCACACTCCTGAAACATTAGTTTTAAATTTCAAAATATTATCTAGGCTATTAATAATATTTTTATATATATAATTACATTTGCCTTTGGCTTTCAATAATTTCATTTATCTCCGGCCATTGTGTATCTGTTCCATAGCAGTGACTTCCAAGGTCTTTCTTTTTGTCATGTTAAATCCTGATAGGATTGCATGATCCAGAAGGTCATTCCTTTCTCGACTAACGCTTCCGTTATCTTGTAACGGCTTTGCTTAGGCTATTTTTAGTAACAATGTCAAATTTGCGTATTAGGGATACGATATACTGCAGTTTAGATTTTTTCTATTCTTTGTCATTGAAAGTGAATACGACCCATATCGTCGTTGTGTGGTACCACCATCTGGTTGCATGGTAAGTGTGCTAGGGAAGGTAAAGATGTTCGAAACTTCTACATTTTGTATTCATAAAATATTGAAGCAACCTTGAATGGTTTTTATTTGTCCAGATTCCAGGATTGTCGTCAATCGGTCTATATGTATGAAAAACTCATAATTTTGGAGAGAAGATGCATTATAGGGAAAGGCGGACATTACGTGGGTATCCATGAGACTAGCTGAGTAAAAGAGAACGCCCACAAACTGGCTGGAATTATGACTTGAAGAAGACACGTGAAGGGCATTAGAAAAGAGAGAGTAGGATCGATTACAAGTTCACTGTTAGTTTTGAAGTAAAGAATTATTTATTAAATTAATAAACGATAGAAAATAAATAAAAAAATAAAAATTACGGTTAGGATATTATTGGAAGTTTCTCTCGAGTCTCTCAAATACCATTTAACAGCTTACCAGCCAACGTTTCACTAATTATAATATTCATAATATCGCCCATCAATCACAAACCCTTTGAACGATTCAAACCAAATTTTGGTCATAGGGAAAGGTTCTTAAACAACGCGATTTGCTTTTACTATGGTGTTTCTATGTGTTTTAGATCTAATATTATCCGCAAAAAAAAACCTTAATTTTATTTTTATTTGATAATCACATTTTTTTACAAAGACCTTCTAAGATAAAGCAATGTTGTTTATCTGAATTGAAAAGTAGAAAATCCCCTCTTTCTAACGAAACCAAAAACGTCAATATCGGATATACCCACGTTCACTTAATAATTAAAGAAAATCCGCCCAGATGCCAGAAATGTAATGAGAGATTTACAACAGTCCATATCTTTGAGGGTTGTGGTTTGTACATGAGAACATTACCTAACAATATGTCAATAGCTTTGGAAAATGAAAAATATGTGAATAAGGTAATCTCCTTTCTCTCCAAAGAAGGATTTTTTAAAAATATTTAATATTTCTTTTCTCCTTTTTTTCTTTTCTTTCACTATCTAATTTATTTATCTTTTTTATTTATTTATTTCTCTTTTTCTCTTTCTTATTTATGCTCTATTCTTATTTATTTATTTCCACCTCTTATTGTTTTAATTTTTATTTATTTATTTTCCTTAATTTATTATTTTTTGTTCTCGTATCCTTATAATCTTTTCTTATCACTTCTATTTAACCATCCCAATATTCCTTCAATATTATTAATATAAATACATGAGCAAGGCGTTGATGACCAAGAGGTTTTACGGCTTAATATTTTTATAACAACCAATCAACTAATTTTTTTTCTCGATATTTTAAACATTAAGGTTTTTCGGTGTGCTGAATCAAAATCTGTCATCATTATTGGTGTGAAAAACCTATAAGGGTAGTTTACTTACTAATTTAAACCCTTTTTTAAATTTATTTGACCAAAAATCAATTTCTTTTTATTTTTCATATTTTCTCTTTAATATACTCTAACAAACAAAGGTTTAGCTGGAAAAACCACGACGATATCATTTTTCAAACTATAGATATAAAATAAAGCATTTTCAGAGTTTTTTTAAATTTTTTTTCTCAGCTCCCAGGGCCCATTGGACGAAACAGTTGGATATATGTCAACTTTTTTTCCATGTAGAATCACCCAAAAAAGTTTGATCGAAATCGACGGACACATCATGCACTCCCCTTGTAAGTATAGTCCGACAGTTAATTAACTTGATAATTGTCAATTATTACTGATGGACATGAAGCTTCCTGCAGGGTAAAGCTGAAATGACTCGATTTTGTAGAATTTATTTTAATTTTTCATTTTTGGAACCAATTTTCAAGATAAAATAGATGCGCTAATACATGTGACATGTGTGATGAAATATATTGTGAAATATTTTAGATTTTTATAAGATAAGTCAGATACAAATCCTTCATTCCGCAAAAAAAATTTATAATGAATGACCTCTATAATTAGGAACTTTAGTATCTCTCATAATTATCAAATTTTTTTAAAATGTTTTTTTTATTTAACATGTCCTCTTATTGTAAGTCACGTGATCATCATATTATCTGTTGAACTACAAATTTCACGTGATCAGCTTCTACAATTTTATGACAGGCCAATAATCTAAGCGTAATTATAATCCTCATAGGGCAGCCGCACATGTGTGAAGATAAGACGGTCTCCTGTCCAAATATTTGACTTTGAAGGATTAATAGCCCATCTTTATGCCTTTCTTTACTGCAGACATAATTAAACTGTTGAGTGCTCTGGGTTGAAAATTATATAATTTCATTAAGAATTATTGACTGTTTTACTGAATTGTCTGCTGTAGACCTTGAATGCCTCAAATTCTTCGATTATTGGATTTTTTTTCTTGATCCTTGAATCCGAATTATTTTTCTGTTTAATTCTCTAATTCAATCTTCTAAAACTATGTAATTTCAAAAAAAAAAAAAAAAAATATATGATACACTGAAGTATATACTGTCAAAATTGAATGCTTGGAATTTCTTGATTATTGAAATGATCTGGTCCATTGAATCTGAACAATGTTGAATTTAGTCTGTAATTGGATTTTTTTTTTTTTTTTTTGAGGGACACAAAAGGCCTTGTTCTTCCCACTAAATAAAAAGTAAACAACTTGTCAAAACTTTCCCCACTTAACATTATTGCTACTTTTTCTATTTATTTCATTCAGTAATATTAAATTCTGTCTCAATTAATGACAATAGTAACATTGATAAGCTACTTCACTCACACCGTATTTTATTTTATTGTTTATCTGATGTTATGCATTTTATTTTCTATGCCAGTCCATCTTCTGATTGTTGATTATTGAAATTGACAGGTATAAATAAATAAATAATAGTGTAAAACAATAAATAGCAGATTCTAGCGTTTCTCGCTGGCCAGCCGCAGACGGCTCAGTACTTGAGTGTAGAATCTGGCCACTGTCCGAACTCTAATATACATTTTTTTTTTTTTAAAGGAGCGTTTACACCAATGTCTCCAAGACTAAGTTGAAGTAAGCAAGCTCTAAATAAAATGTGAGATTTTATTTTTGAATTTCAGCCGGAATACCTTGTCGAAACTTTGAAAAATACGTTAAAAATTCAAAATTAATTCATGGACAATTAAACAAAAAAAAATTTAAGTTGTATAAATGCGCCAGATTCAGTAAACAGCTCTATTTAACGATTCAGCGATCGGCGATTTGGGTAAAATGAATGTTAGCTCATTGAATCATGGCCGGTCTCCAAATTCTGGTCATTCAAAAATTATGACCTCTACTCCCAAAGCATTACATCTTTTACTGAATCAGGTTCTTATATATTAAGAGGGTTTTTTTTTTTCTCTTCTGTAATGGGAATCTTTAAAAACGCATACAAATAGTAATACCTCTTTCCTCGGTTTATTCCGGTGTTGTGTCTGTTTGCTAAGAAATGATTGTAGATATGAAAATTAAAATCTTCGTTAAAGGTTCTGTTATAACTAAGCAAATACCTCTGTATACAATATAAGCCATTTGTACAGGTCATCGGCTCTGATATAGTAAACTGCTTTACTTTCATTAATTATTATTGCTAACCCTTCTGAAGGCATGACATTATTCCGATTTTATATAGATTTAAACTTAGTTTATTTAATAAAAGAGAAAAAAAAATGTTAAAATCGTTAACCTTCATTGAAAAATGATTGGAAGAATTTTTTTTAGCTACCGTAAAACACGTGCTCTAACAGAGGCACAGCGCGTGCTGTATTCTTATGTAGCTCCTTTTACATAGTATTTTACGTTTGATTAATCCTTTATATTTTTCTTCAAAACCTCTCTGTTTTATATATGATATATTTTTCCTTATTAGTTATGAGCTTTTTTTATATGGCTTTTAAAAAAAAAAAAAAACGAACATATCATATAATGTGAAATTATTTGGAATCTAATGAAATTGAGAAACTGTTTTATATTTTTTTTTCCCGAGCCCCATGGATTGTGGAGTTTACATCGGGAGTTAAGGATAAGTGTGGGATGGGATACCTTCTACTGCATTGTGAAGAGTGGGACATTTTTGAGAATTTAAGGATTGGGAAAGTTTTTTCTAGTTATTCGGCACATTAGTTGTTTAGTCCAGTCAGTTAGTTAGTTGTCCTCAGTCTAATCTGAGGCATTCTTCATGTGTTTGCCACTGAGTCCTGAAAAGTAGGTTCGTTTAAACGATTAAATTAAACTTACTGTTCAGCTGTACAGGCCAAAATACCAACAAAAAACCCCGTAAAAATGAAAAAGAAAGAAAGAAAGAGAAAGCCTTTTCTATAAAATATTGATACTTATTATATATACGTTCTCTCTGGCACGTCTTACACACTTAAACTTACAAGTGACATCTTTAGTACGAAATCCGACCATAATGGATTTCGTAATAAAGATTTCATTAGCCCTCATTTGTCATTAACTGAGTTTCAGGTGTTGATCGATAATTGAATAATAATAATTATTAAACAAAAATGAGTATATACATAGTTGAGGAATTATGATTTTAAAAAAAATTGAGTTTGAAGCGTTTATTAATATATAAAGATAATATTTATATATAAAATCTAAACATACTTATAAGTTGATAATTAACGTTTTAATCGATTATCTTGTATTAAATTAAGTATTAACTTGGTTTGCTTAATTTAAACTTGAAGTAGTCATTAAAACTTGGAAATAAATAATCACAGGTAAAACAGATTAGATATTTTCAGCATCTGACATATACATCTCATATGTATGCACACACATATATATATTTTGTTTTTCCGAAATTGAGTTATGCTTACCGTTGGGTTAAAATGTTCTTACATATCGTCCCTGCCATGCCAGCTTTCGAATGAAAAACCACGACTTTCATAGTAGTCACTTTAAAACGAACTAGTTGAGGCACGCATTATGATTAAGTCATGAATTCTCTCAAGGGTTGGCTGCTTGTGTCTTTTTTAAATTTTTTGAATTTTTTAGTCAGTCGCTCTATGCTAATGATAGGGTTACTCACCAATATCATACACGAAAATTGGAACCAAACCTATAATAATTAGATTCGTGTAAGAACAACCTCTAAGTCAAAAGACTCATGAGAATGACCCGTACGCAATATTATTTCGCTTTAATTTGATAATTATTTTGGAATTTCGATTCCTTTCAGTAAGTAAATGTTTAGAAGGTGATAATGTTTACATCGTCTTGAACGAGACGGTGCGGCGTTGTAGGTACACGGCCAAGGATAAGGACAACCTTATCGAACGCAGACAGGATTTTTTTCTAGTCGACTTTAGGTAGTTTTGTTCAAGAACGGCGAGTCCTTTAGCAGAGTTCGGACGTCATTGGATAAGGCTAGTTCCATTTCGAGAGATCGTTTGTAAACTGTAGGAGGCTTACCTCTCACTTCTAGAAGGATAGCTTATTGTTCTTCTACCTCGTCTGTTCAGTCCTTCGGGCACCAAATCAGGCCAGCGATACTTTTTCCGGAAGATTTAGTTTGGAATCAGTGATTTGCTGGCATGTTTAATTACCAAGGGCGACCATTGTCTTTGTCCGGTACCTGTTCGACAAAAGACGATGCTGTTACACTAATTTCACTTTTTTTTAGAATTACCGATTTGATACTTAACTCCTTTAACTATATTATATACATTTTAAATGGAATAAAAAGGAGCTGGCTGAACATTTTCGGTGCCTAAGTACCTAAATCAAGCTTGCAAAGAGTTACAGCTCGGTACTGTCCTGACATATATTTATTTCTCAAGCACTCAGATAATAAGCTGATTTTCAATTATTGTTACGAGCACGAATAAATAAAAACATTAATAATATCTTAATTTACGGATAAGTAATATATTTTTAATTAGGGATTGATAAATTATTTGCCACTTCTATAATTTTGTTTTTATTGAAAACTAGAATGTTAACTGTATTTTGAATTGCTTTTTTCGAATTTTTCTGTGTTTTTAGAACTGATGATGAATCTATAACATTCGAAACTAGTTTTAAATAAAAACAAAATTATTGAAGTGGCAAATAATTTATCAATCTCTAATTAGATTGATCCTTCTATACCATTAGGCGGAAGTCAACTAATATATTTTTTATGTAATTTAACTTATGAAACGCAGAACTGTAATTTTTAATTTTTAACCAACAAAGTCGCTATACGAACGAATATAATGTCATGAAGGACATTCGATGATACCTCTTCGGAATAAATTTAAATTTAATTTTTGAGATCCCTATTCCAGCTACTCCTAAAAAGTCATGGAACGTCTTGCAAGTATCGTACACCAATTTCTTGGACCATGGGATTTCTGTGAGAACCATGTTTGTCCTGGAATCGTTAATATGGTGGTTTGATTGTTGATTGTACGTATCGAGTATTTAAGTTCTTGTTATTGATATAGGAAGAAAAAGAGGTTAAAAGTCTTTGTGCTTTTGATTGGAAATGTTTTTCCATAAGTTATTTTTTTTTAAACGTTTGTAGGTTTGTTTCTTAATTTCATATCGGTCTGCGTAGATAAGTATTGTTTTTGATTTTTACAGTTAGCAGTGATTTTCATCTATATAAATATGCCATGGTAATTTTAGTTCTTCTTTCATTAATCTTATATGGAGAATCCAAATTATTCATTGGTTGGAAAAGCTTCGGTTGTCATGGGGAACAGAAAATCAGTAATATTAAAACTTTTCTCTCGCCAGAATATTTGAGAGCTTTATTCAGGTGGAGACCGTGGAGTTAAGCTAGTCCGCTCCTGGACTAATTCTTTCACCAGATTTTTGGTGTTTATTAATGAAAATGATCAAAAACCTCTAATTAATTAATTCCTTATCTCCAATTAAAAGTATTCACTTACTTTACTTAATTAACTCTCAAAGGCTTAACATAGATTATATTATCCTTTTGTCTCTGAGGCATTATTCCTGGAAAAACTTAGGACTGTTATTCCTTTCCTTTGTTTAAGGATACAATGGATAAGATATATATCCTGATCCTATCTGAGTCTTCAAGCATCTGTTCCCGGGTCTAAATCGGGATTACCAGCATTCCATCGGTGTATTTTTGGGAGGTTTAAATTAGGTTTCCAGTTGTAAAGGCATGCGTCCGTCAATGAAAGAGAATACAAATGTCTACCGGCTTTAAGATATTTCTGTAATGGGCTCCTGATTTATTCAGTGAAACTCTTAGTTACCTGTCCTCTGTAACTCCAACTCTTCACAAGGTGTTGGACTGAAGTATAAACTTACAGTTTACATTGAACCCTCAAGCAATGGACACCTTTGGCTTGCACAACTCCATTCCCAACTTTTTAGCAGATAAGAATGAATATGAAGTGTAAAAAAATGTATAACTTTATTACCTCATTATTTGATACTGTTTCTTTATTAGGGTTTAAGGTTTTTATTTAGTCCAACTAGGGCAGACGGGTTATCATACGGGCAATAGCGTAGGGAGGAATTTCTTTAGAGGGGCCGGTCCTAGAGAAATATAGCTGACAAATCTGAAATATAGGTAAATTAAGTAATTTCATCTTTATTCCAGATAATTTTATCGGAAGCAAATTTGAGTATGTTGCAGCTTTTTAGAGCAGAATTCCACTCATTATAATTTCACTTATTTCAAGAAGGAAAAAATTAAAATCATTCGAAAATTTAGCTTTATGGAGCAGAATTCGACTGGCTATAATTCCGTTCTTTCTCTGATAGAGAAAGCTCTACTTCTAGAGCAGAATAATTAGCTCTAATGTCGCCCGTATCAAGTAAATTTAAAAAATCGGATGAAAATTTGGGTATTTTGAGGATTTATGAGGCAGAATTCAGCTCGTTCCATAATCGGAGGCGGATTGTCAAGGTTTTGAACCTTTCGGGAGCAGAGTTCAGTTCCTTATAATATATCTTTTTCAAAGAAAAATTTTGAAAATCTGACGTGAAACAGGGTCAGATAGGTTTTGTTGCTATCTGTAGCAGAATCCAGCTCGTTTTAATTTCACGATATCATTATACGTGTTTTATTATAGTGATCACTCAGTACATGTTGGCCTATGGACGTAGAAGCTCCTTCGATAGCTGTTTGTTTCCCTGAGGATATCGCGTCTGCCAGGATAAAAATTTCATTTAACGAACTGTATTCCTGTTTGTTTAAATAGTTGATTTCTTAATGATGTAATTGGTCTGTTTTAGTCAAAGCTAAGGCTTCCATTATAACTCGAAGTCAAAGGCATCGTGAGACCATAAAACTCTACTAATATCGATCAACTGAAAACCGTTAGATTGATAAATTTTCAAAATTAAGTTCAAGTTTTGAAATAAAAACTAGTCTCCCCAACTTTTTTTTTCCAACTCAGTTTTATTCTTTTTGTCTCTTCACAATTTAATAACTTTTCTTTTTCTTTCGACTTTAGGGGGCTCAGGTCCCTTCTGTTCTCCCCTCCCAGCGTACACCCATGACCAGATATTCAATCAGTTATGGCAACGACCAAATTCTCCAATCAAATCCGATTGCAAAAGAAGCGCTGGGATCTCCTAGAGTCCTACTTTACCCTCCAATCGTGGGAGTTATCTTGATTCAGTGTAAATGTTGTATTCTCAGTATTAAGCTTCGTTGGTGAATAAACTGTTAATTTATGACCGGAATTCCTCGGCCTCTTGCTGAGGAACTAAGCTACCATCAGAATTACCTATTCAAAATTATTCACTTCACAAATAACATAGGAATGTACAACCTAATATAATTATTTTCCAGTTCCAAATCACAACAAATGGGCGATGATAACCATTAGCAGTTCTTCGTCCTATAAACCTAATAAATAATAATAATAAAAACTAAAAGCACAGACTTTGTTTAAACTCGTGTTTTATTAAAAAAAAAAAACACCAAATATCAGTTGTTTATGTTTTTATCCAGAGGGTTGTCATTATCTTCTTTGTGACATTTTTTCGAAACCATGGATAGGTCTTTTTTAGAGATACTGTCTGAAGCTGTCCAGTCGCTCTGTTGTAGTCCCTAGGGATGTTTGGACGAAATATCGAGAGAGATAAAATACTACACTGGAGAAAAATCTGACATTCGTAGGAGAAAAATATAAAATTACAAAATTAATCTTATTAAATTGTCAGTCATATAGATCATGTTTAAAATAATTAATGCTTTATTTTAATGTGCACTTGCTCAAATGTATATTAATGGAAGAATCGTTGTTACATTATATCTGTTTTCTTTGACAATTTTTTCTTTTTATGTGGGTGTGTACATGTTATAACGAAATAAAGATTATGAAATACATGTGCACATCACATGAATAAATACAAATATTCCGTTCTAAAATTAATGATGCTAACGTAAAATCAAGATGAGATGGAATGTTGATAAGAAATCTGACTGAATTAATAACGACCATCTTGGTGTCAAGGTCTGTTACTAGCTTTTTCCACGTGCCCTGCGTTATTGCTAGCAGTGGCGTATCCAGAGGAGGATGTTCAGAGGGTACGGACCCCTCTCCGAAATAACAAAATACTTTTACTTATTCTTATCTGTAAACTAAAATTGTATAAACCTATTTGAATGTTATTTTATAAATAATATACCTAGGTATAGAAAATATTATAGATATATGGGTCTCCTTGCATCTTCGATTGGGGTGGATTTCTTTAATGTAGATACTTGGACTCCCCGAAACGAAATCCTGGCCACGTGGAATGTTAGGATAACTTTAAAAATAAAAACGCTTATAAATTCGTTAAATCAATACGCTGTTATTGAGTTGTCAATCTAATCCACCTCAAACATAAAAAAATATTTAAATAATAGTAAAGGTTTTGTTAGAAAAATGATTAAGTGATAATTTCATATTTATATCATAAACACAACAACTAGAAGTTCAGCAATTGTACATTTAGCATGTGTACTTCCTTGTAATTTAAACACACTCTAATTTCATACATCTCGGTGTAAATTCATATATTTTGTATTGTTTTAATTTTATATTTGAAATTTCCACCTAATTTGGCTTACCTCTCAAGTGTCATTAAATTTTTTTGTTAAGTCTCTAAGGTTTTTTTCTTTCCTAATATCCAGTCCAATCAGACTTTCGTACCCGCTACATTTCCATCTTATTTTGGTCTTAGTTTTTTCCTCCTTCCTTACATTTCACATTCCATAATTAACTTATCACTTATTAACATTTTAGGCGCCATTATTTTTACAAGTCTTATGCTAATCTTTTTCCTTCCATGGACGTGCCTGTTTAATCTATTTGTATTTGAAAGAATTTTAGAGCTCCGGAAGGCAGAGTTAAGCATTGCAAAGTCTTTGTTTCTCCTATTTTAGGTTCTTTACTATTGAAAGTACTGTACTTCAATGTTGAGTCATCACGTTTAATGTTCACATCTTCTATGGGATTATTTCTATGGTGCTCTGTCCTCATATTAATCACACTCTGGAGGCATGCTTTTCCATCCATAAGTGGGGGAACAAGCTTGGCTTGGGGTTCCCCAGTTCGATTGTAAATAATATATATAAGTATGCCTGCTTTTAAGATGTTATGTTTATTTTATATAAGCTTATTTATTTTTATTTTTATTAAGTTTATTTTTAATTTTGCTGTTGTTTCATTTTTTTTCTTTCCAATTTTCGTTACATATGGTGTGAATGGAATCTTTGGCCACTATTACTATTGTTCTTGCTGATACAGAATGTAATTGCTACTCAATAAAAGAAAAAAATATATAAATAAATAGGAAAACAAATTAAAAGAAATCAAGGTCCTTGTGGAAAATAAAGAAAAACGGAAGGGTACTGCGTGGTCGAAAGAAAGGAAGCAAAGGCACGCAGAAATGATGAGAAGATACTGGAAGAAAAGAAAAGCGAAAATGAGAAGGGAAAAGTAATGATATTCCCGTGGTCTTAAAAGGCCGTTTCGCGAAAAAACAAAAAACAAATCGCCTTCTTAAACGTTGCTCTGTATTGTTCTTTTTAGTTAGAAAAATAGGACTGTAGTTGAAGAAATTTTGAAATGTATAATGAGGGAATTACTTGGAATATATTAGTGAGAATATTCATGAAGTTTCTTATTTACCTGTTGATTCAGTTATCTGACTATGAATTTAACTTTCAGAAATTAATTTGTTTTACAATTATTATTTATATTGTTTTATTGTGCTATTTATTAAAATATGATTTTGCTTTATTCATGAATAACTTGTTTATATATTCTTTTATTATTCGTGCGGAGACTCTCTTCGATTATTGTGGATTTTTATCTTGTTCTTATTAATGGTCTCTGATTTTTAATATTTTAATAATAATTTCAATATTTTAATTATTAGACTAGTTTAGGCTAGTATTTATTAGTACAAGACATTTTATTTTGATTTAATAAAATGATTAAATGAGAGAACAGAGAGAATTTATAACACAGAGTTTTATGTGTTTTCTATTATTAAATAAGAAATTTTCTAGCTTAAGTACAATCTGTTATGGAACATGTATTATCCATTTGTTTACAGCTAAAAAAGATATTTTCCATTAATTTCGAAAACAAGCCACTGTAAGGAAAAGTGTCGATTTTTTTAAACTTTTATTTGCAAGCTAAATATGTATATCTATATTTTAGCTTTTCATTCACTTCTTAAATTCGTTTTTCATAATTCAAAATCAATATTTTATTGCTGTAGTAGTATTTTACAATTTTTGCTAAATAAAAGACAAAGTAAATATAAATAATAGTTCTTGTCAAATAAAATTGGGCTTAATATTTTTTAAATATTTGTAAATACATACTAGTCATTATTATTAATAAAAATTGAGAAAATAATAAATATGTTATTTATTCTTACTTAATTTACTGCTGTAAATGGGACCCATAGTTTAAAAAACGTTTTGATTTCTATTAGTGTTATAGGTCATGGTTTTATTCACTTCTTGAATTCGTGCAAAATATATTTTATTGTTTTAGCTATAAATTGTTCTAAATAATTGTATTTAATTTGATTCATATTTTATAGTATATTTTAGTTTTCATGTCCATACAAACTTTTTCCAGGACCATCCAAATTGAAATTCAGAGTTTATCAGAACTGCAAATAGCGTGAACTACCGAAATTCGCATATTCCTAACTATTTAGATAAGTTGTAATTTAGGAAAATTTATGCATTTGTGAATAAATATTTTATGTTATGTACTTTCGTATACTTTTTAAACCTGCTTACAACCAAGCAAACTGCATTGTAATGATGTTAACTATAATAGAGATATATTTTATCAAGGCTAGTTGACTCACAGTAGAAGGTCTACAGAAGCCAATTAGTATTACAATCCATTTAATACCCTTTGGCGCCAAGTGAAGCGGACAAACACAGTGATTCCAAAATAATTAACTCGATAATGATCTAGTGCCTTGTCCTTGTACTGAAGGATGGATAATTTTCGGAAAAATAAAATAAAAAATGTTCCTTTGTATATATTTTTAAATATACATACTGAGAAAAAGAAATCGTTATCTGTTAATTTTATCAGATTTTCTTCTGTGACAACATCTCCTAAGAACTATATCAGGCTCAGTAAAGATAATAAATATTGCGGTAAATTCTAATAAAAAACAAATAAAGGAAAAACTTCGAAAATAAGCATTAATTAGAAATGAAGAATTTTTTTTAGTAAATTAAAATATTTTTGTTAATGACGAAATAAAGGAAAAAGAAATCAGTGAAGTGCAGAGTTAGGCAATCCGCGTTTAAAGCCATTCATTCATTTTTATTTTTTTTATGTTTCACCATTCATAAGAGAGTACTAAAAAGCATAATATTATTGTGTTATTATTATTTCCCACTTCCGGAGCGACTGTTGGAAGCATTCCAAACCTAAATCAACGGTTGGTAACCTTTGATTTGTATTTAGAAATTTGAGAAATTCATGCTCTTCCTCCTGTTTTTGACCTCCCCTAACGAGATCTGCTAAAAGAAATTTAAAAAAAGTAGTTAAAAGAAATTCTCCCTCTAACTAGATAAAAAAATACAGAAGTAAATGAAAAAAATAACATAAAATATCCATACAGATATTGTTAAATATAAAAAAATATATCTTAATGATGAATAGCATTAAAAATATATTTTAATAATTAAGATTTTAAATAAATTAATATATCTTGTAACTCACAACATTGCTCTAAATATAGACTTTTTTATTTTAAAACGTCATATTCAACCTTTCTATGTTGAATTTAATCTTATCCAAGTCAAATTAAACATTTTCCAAATCAAATTCAATATTTTTCGATTTCAATAAATATAAATGATATTTACGTAATTATGTTATTTTAATTACCTATTTTGATTAGTGAAAAACGCGGCTTGCTATCATATGGTATTCCTATCGATTTATTTTAATATTTCGGATATCCTCGATACTGAAGAACACTGAAGGAAAATAAAACTTGCTGGCTAGTTGGACCTGAGCATCATATGGTTTATTAATAATTAATATGAAAAAAAACATGAAGAATTAATTACTATTTTATAAACTCTTTCCTTGACAATGGAGACAATTAATTGCTATTTAATAAACTCTTTACTGGACAGTTTATTGGTATCGCTTTTTCGTATAACTGCTTTTGGGACACTTTCCAGTGGGTTTGCTCATCACGTAAACACTTTCTAAATAAATAAAATATGATATTGAAACAGATAATTATAGTATTCAAACTTAATTAAAATAATTTTTAATATTTCGTTGTTACGTTGTACCTATACTGCTTACTAACATAGAGAATCGTCTTCAATATGCCATAAGGTTCTGTTAAAAAATATTTATAACGTGATATTCCTCATTTAAATTGACGTACAAAGTAACATAATTGTGATATTTGTAAACTGCTGGGCGGTTAAAACTGCCTTTATTACTGAGATAACTAGTTATGTCTGATGCGGTTATCAACTCTAAACATTGGTGGGTGTTATAGGTTTATAATTTATTGGTTTGAATTCACCAAGTCATTGTGATTATTATAATATTGTAATTGAGGCACTCAGTCGTAAAACTTGGCAGGTAACGAAATGAAAACTTTTACAATGTTAAAATGTTAGTTACAATATTATCTTCAGCCAGCAGTCACTTACCATAACTTGATACAAACATTATTTAAAAAAAAATAAAAAAAAACCTATAGATTCTTTTTAACACCTATGAAATCAGCAATGAGGAGTCCGTTGTTGCCAAAAACTTATGTTAGATACCGTGTTTAACGACCGATTGCCTCAATTATTTCATTGTAAATTTTTTTCCGGAAGAATTACATTTGAGGTCGAAGCCCTGCAAAATAAAAGCAAAACTCTGTGTTCAAGTCCTCAAAAAATGGAATGTATTATTTTGAATGAAGAACACTTTTATTATGGTACCAGATAAAAGTTCCCGAAGGCCTTATCAATTAATAAAAAAACAATAATAGGTAGTAAAAAAAAAAATTGACTGATATTTCCTCCTTCCTCTCTCTCTTTCTCTCTCTCACGCTGTGTGTGTGTGTATGCGTGTGTGTTTGTATGCCTATATAATGTTATCATCTAGGTTAAAAGTTTTCCACTTAACCTCATTTCGCAAATTGAAAACGGGATCATTCGATTTCAGTTTCGTTCAAGGTCTCATGAATTTTCAATGTCAGGTATGAATTTACCATGTTGTTTGAATGAAGGAGTTAAGACTTGAATAATAACTTTAAAAACTTGTAAAGATTCAGATTATTATCATGAGTTTCAGTAAATCTATCTATTCAAAATCTATATCAATGCTTAGAATCGTTTCATTTCGATTCAGAAATTTTAGATATTCTTGCACTTTTTCATAGTAAGGATTTTTGACTTTCCCTAATAAGATATGCTGTTAAGTGCAGTTCAAGAGTTAGATATTGCCTCTGGTATTAGTCCATTGCACTGTATTATGATTGTTAGCACTCTTGTGAATTTCAACTAATAAAGTTGGTTTAGTTAAAAGATATTTCTTGATTTTTAGTGATTTTCTTCACAGCAGCATTCTCTAGTGATAACTTCCAACTGCTTCATATTTTTATTAATTTTTCATATTTCTAGATTCACATGCCTTCTTCACAACTTTTTATTGAACTTATTGACAATACACATGCAATATCTCGCAAGTCCTATTTTGACTTAGAATTAGGTTCCTCCATCAGCAGGGGTGTTAGGACAGAGAAATGTTCAGATGCTTTTAATTTCATTTTTAGACGCTAATTGATCCGCTTCTATAAGTGCTAGAAAACGAAAATTTGTATCGTTTAACAGACAAAATTTGTTGCCTTCTTCTATCGGCAGAATGGAGCTGCCATTGGTCTGCTCAACTGCTGCCAACCATTTCTTCCTATCTCTTTCATGGGTAACACAGATCCTATATTTAAGACCCTGGCCCTACCCCAACTCTCCACCGGTCTTTCGGCCTACAATGTGAGCGCACACCAACCAGTATTTTCCTAAACATCTTACTGACCACTCACTCTTTCGTCGCTCATCCTCTTCACATGTCCAAGCCATTTTGTTCTTTGTATTTTTATATAAGAGGAGATACTGACTTCCCAGAAAATGCGCTACCAAAGATTGCAAAAAAGAACTTTCGGAATTGGATCCAAGACGGGAGAAGAGTAAGCTAGTAAAATTGACCAATTTTTAGTGTGAGTTGATGACGTCTTCGCTCACACAGCACCAAGAGAGATAATTTATCCGTTGCTTGTCGTGTGAGTTGGTCGCGCGGTAATAGATTAGTCATATTTATAACCTATTGTACGTAAGCTAACTTTGAACTAATCTAATTTATTTTAACTGTAAATCGATTTTTTTTTTTTCCGCCCAAAAATAAGCTCTCTTAGTAATTTCACGTCTTGAAACCCCGCAGGTGTGTGGTACACAGACTGTCCGATTTTTAAAGTTAAGTTTTGCAACTGTATTGTGTAATTTTTAAGCTATCTATTTTATCGGATTTATCGCTTGTTTACGGCCAGTTGTGATAACATGTAAGTTTAAAAGGCTTCGAAGGGGTTGAAGTTTATTTTTGTCTCCTGTAAAATTATTTCAGGAGAACTAACAAGTTTTTGTAGGTATTCCGTCGATATGTTCCTCTTGTCCGTTCTTTTTAAATATTTTTTAGTCATTATTGAAATAATGTATACATACCAAGTACTTTACTTGCTCCGCATATAATTGACAAGTGGAAAATATGAGAATAAAAATCCTAAAACGTCAAGAACTAACGAAGAATATGGACATCTTGGAACCTTATTCACTGTTAAGCATATCTGTTAATGCACATGATTTCATTTTAATAATATTAATTAATTAGATAGTACAAGCTTTGTGGACATTTTCATCACCCAGACTATACTTATTTCTGTTATCAAAGGCTTATTTTTTTTTTTTATCGGAAATAATTTCTGTATTGTTGGTACGGACCTGATCCATGATAATAACTTAATCGCTGTGAACCGTCATTGATTTATGTAGAGTATTGTTTCCTGCTGGTATTGACTATAGGATTTAATGCTGTCGGTTATGTTATTAGACTTAAACAGCTTATCGTATTATCGTTGACATAGTAACAGACTTATGGATGACGATCTGATTTCCTTACTGATCCTAGAGGTATTTCAGGTTCATTCACATCAACAGTTTTAATTATGGGCATACCTACTGTAGTACGTGGAAGGCGAGGGATTTACGTTCAGAGAGATCAAGCTAAGGATTTAAATTTCGATATATATCGTATCGATAGTTATCAAATATACCGAAATAGTAGTTCGGTATATAGGGCCTCCATATTTTTAGTCTTTGAAAGGAGAAGGAGGAGAAGAGGTCTTACGTTTGAATTGAAAGAAAGTGTAATAAAATTTAATGAGTCTTATATTTGTAATAGCTTCAACAGCAACAATTAAATATTTATACATCACTTACCACAAAAAAAAGTATCAATCGATTTGCCAACAAAAGAAAACTTATTTACTAGAATTATTTAGTTACTAAGAACTAGAGAAAAAAAATGAAATCGCTTAAAAATTATAAAATTAAAAAAACAAGGAAGGAAATCAAAATTGAATTAATTATGACTGACACTTGACACACTTTTTATCAACACTTCCATTAAAAACCAAAAAGAAAAATATCTGATGTGGACAACACATGACTTCCTTGTACGCCTATTAAACTATAAATAGGTATCTCAAAAATGATCCTGAATTTGGTTACTAGTTTCCGAAGATTGCAGTATCTCGGCGTCGCGACATCCATCTATTGACACACACACACACACACACAAATGGGGAGGAAAACCAGTATTTTACACTCAATTTTAACACTTAAAACAAGTAATAAAAATGTTTAATTGGATTGGAAACCAAATTGCGTTTGTAACCTTTATTAATGAGATTTTAATTTTAATATAATTTTTTATGTAAGTTTATTATGACCTTCGAGTAAAGTACCCTTTTCGGCTCACCAATTTTAACCAAAATATAGTAAATAAATTCATATCGATATAAAAGTTCTATTGACCAAATTTGAGATGTTTTACATTATATTTTAATGTAATTTTTGATGAAAGTCTAATATGACCTTCAAGTAAAGTACCGCGTAATTCAATTTAGTAATATTTAGTTTACTTAATATTAAATTAGAGAAGTTTTGCATAGTATTTTAATGTAATTTTTGATGGAAATCAAAAATGACCTTCAAGTAAAGTATCACTTCCGGTGATCCGGGAGGTTCACAACTAGAGTTTACAACAATCCTACATACAAAATTTCAACTTTCTACGGCTAAGTGTTTTTGAGTTATGCGAGATACGAACTTACGTACAGACGTCACGACGAAACTAGTCAAAATGGATTGAGGGATGGTCAAAATGGATATTTCCGTTGAAATCTGAAAACCGAAAATTTTCGCGATTACAATACTTCCTTTACTTCGTACAAGGAAGTAAAAAAAACTTATTACTAAGGCAGTAAAAAGGTTAATTTGAACCATATTTTATAATTAAAAAGAATAAAGAAAATCAATATTGAATGAATTACTAAAATCCTTTGAAATTATCAATATTTATTATTTAGTTATAGCATTTTGAACTGCCTACTCAAAAACGAAAAGTTGTATGAAACTGAAATTACGTATTTAAGATAGGTATATGCCTGGGATGTTTGTTGGGAAAACAAATTTCCCAAGCACATGGAGGGTATGCAGGCAAACATCTGATAGGCGTCCAGTACAAGTTTGAACCCACTAGAGTTGTTGCGCTGTCCATAGTGAATTTTTTTGTGAGGAAGGTTTTTCTAATACGTTGAATTGAAAACGATCCCCATTTTCTGGAACGTATTATTACAGGTGACGAGTTGGGTGTTTTGAGTATGACCCGGAAACCAAGCACATGGAATGGCCCAATTCAACCTCCCCAAGGCCAAAAATAAGCAAGAATGAGCAAGTCAAAATCAAATGCATGCTGATTTGCTTTTTTTTAAATTCATGCTGATTTGCTTTTTTTCAAATGCATGTCGTTTCGCTTTTTTGATAGCCAAGAAATCGTTCAAAAAGAGTTTGTGTCCCAATTCCAAACATTAAATCAGCGTTTTTACCGAGAAGTTCTTGGGAAAATATCCAAACAGCCGTAACCGACCAGAGGCTATTCCAGTATCCGAGTTCCAGCACTGCTATGAGGAATGGAAGAATCGCCTTCAGCGCTGTGTGGATTCCCGAGGTAGTTACTTTGAAGTAGACAATATGAAATTGTAATTTGATTTGAATAAAACTATTGGAAAAAAAAAACAGTCTCATTATTTAATTTACTGGACAGATGAAGAATGGATAGATGTCTGAAACATTGCCCTATTCCTGAAACATAATTCCTCATTCCCTACATAACGGCCCAGTCTATGTCCACTCTCTCCTTTCTTTTATTCTTTCTCTTATTATTTTCAATTATTCAAAACAAGTTTGAATTTCCTGAGTTTACTCTCCAAGAGGAGAGAGGGAACGTTTACATCTGCTGTGAAGTGAACTTACAATTCTCGGAGAGCTCTCCCTCGAACTTTCAGGAGACTTTAAGCTTGCTCGTTTTACCCTCGAGAGTATATCTACCACTCTCGAGAATTTTTCTTTAATATCAAATAATATTTATTGATTCTATTTTTACCGTTCGTTGTAGTTTTTTTTCCTTAAATTCTTTTTTTCCTTCATTCGAGTAGTAGCGTTTTTTTTTTGGTGGAGGAACGTCCAATTTATTTATAGAAACATAACATATTCTTCGAACAGGACATCAATCTTATCAGAGCATATAGAAACTTGGGTTTTCTGGAACGGAACTCCATCAAGAAGGAAATATTGTATAAATGATAAGTGGCACTTGATAGGGTATAGACGAACAATAAATGTATATATATATATATATATATATATATATATATATATTTATAGCATGTGATCGTATCACTTAAGCCGGCTTCATATTCTCGAGTGGATTAGTAAAAGCGAAAATATCGAAACAATTTATTAGCCTTGTCTTCTTTTTGTTACGTGATGTCTGGTCGAGCCATTAACCGTACTGATTTATTACATTAGTTTATGGTTCTCTATAATAATTTTCAGATCTATTTTTTTAAACTGTGAAATAAGCTTTTTAACACTGTTATCTGAAATAAAAATATTATGAACCTTCTACCAATAATAAATTTGTTTAGTATATACTTTATGTATAATAATTTGCATAAGTCATTGCGTAATGAAGAAGTGTTATATTCATCCTTCTCCTCTCCCTCTCCCCTCTCCCCCGAATCTTTACCACACTTTGGAACAGTACTTCGAGGATAGGGGGCAATGCGCCTTCTTTTTCTCTAGAATTTTTACTAAGCAGTTTCAAGGCTCCTCCTTTCTCTCTCCTGTATTCGAAACCTTTTTCCGATAAGGAACAACAACATAGTCTGTAACAGCACGTCAGGTGTCCTCTTTAGCTCTCATTAGATCAACCATGTTTTCCGGAATCAAGTTCTATCTATCTCTTCCTTCACTTTGGCGAAACTCGTGCAACCTATGTACGCATATTCTGTGATGCAAGTGCAGCCTGATGATTCATCATCTACCAACCCGTAGATCTTGGACATATTGTAGTATACATGCTTATAATTGGGCGTGATCTGTGATGCAACTAGTTTAAAAAACTTTCAATGTTGTCGGAATCTGCAATCATTCTTCTCAAATCAGTTCGGAATCCAAACTCAGTATTAAACTTACAATTAGACGTTTAAACAGTAAAATTATTTCTCACCTTTTTTTTTTTGTTTGTTAATTTTATAATTTCAGCTAACATCTCTTCGACTTCTAATTAATGATGACAGGGAATGACGTCAATTTAATCCAATTCACGTTAAATTTGGTGAATAATGCTTGGGAAGGTTGGATCTATAAGTGCGACAATGCAAGGAAAGTCTTTAGAAATCGACCATTTTTTTAAATTGAAAATTTATATTTTATCTTAGGGTACTAGACAGAAATATATTCTGTTTGGTGAATTGAAGGGGTACCATCTGTTTCAGCAACTAGATAGGTGCTGTCGGTTTGAAGTATCCATACAAACTTGTCTAGCGGTATGAGAGAATCCGTACATACTTTGAGGATTAAAGCGGGCTAGTTAGGCACTGAATTGATCAGTAAGCCAATTAATCCGGTTAGCAGTTGGGTAAGGTGATGGTCAAACTCTCCATTTTTCCGTGTAATCCATTTAGCTATAATACAGTAGTTTCATTTTCTTGCATCTGTGCATGGATCCAACTTTCGAGACACTTTCTCTCTGATCTTGCTACCGTCAACCAGTGAGTATATCCGTTTTTTATCAATATCGTTTGTAGATTCGGTTGCGCTCACCCTCCAGAAGATCAGTCGATGTTACTGTGCACACTGCATCATAAGACAGTGCGGAACGCTCGAGAACTCTTGGCTACAGTATTCGATATATACTGATCATATACTTTACGGGCATATGACTGCAATAGGAAGATGTTAGTCCAAATCAGCGGAACTGACCACACAACAAGAAAGAATCCTTTTTAGATTTTGCTTGGATCCACCGATATTTGTCATTATTCAAGCCTGTGGATTAGTCATAGCTTTGCTGCCTACTAAGTGCAGATGATCAGCAAACCGTTGTCTGGCATCAATCTGCACGCCAATATACCTATTGGGTGGCCTGAAGTTGATGTCGAACTCTTTAACGCTTCAGCTTATTATCTTTCTTACGTTATTATTCACACTGTTCGACATTGCAGGCGACACTCCGTGCGTCATGTCGAATTGAAAGTCGAACATAGTGTGGACATAGTTTGTCTTCACTACGCGTAACAAGTACTACAAGAAGTAATCATGATTTTGGCAGAATGATATGTTTGTTTTTTCACTTCGAATGTATCTGAATGTTGTTACATATAAATCAATAAGCATCATAAATACTTTTACTTTAAACATTCTAAAAGCTAGGGAAAAGATTAAAAAAACATTTTGAGAAAATATATTAATATTTATTCACTGAATTTTCTTTTTTTATCTTTAAAGCTTTACAATATTGCAAATATTACATAAACGTAGAACAAACTTTACGCGTTTATTTTTGATAAGTGTAGCTCTATGTCAGATGATGTTTTCGTAACGTTCAAATACCACGTCAGAGATTTCTTCTTTGTTGTTAGAGTTATTCCAATGCACGCGACAAGGGAATTGAGTCAGTTTACCGACCTCGTGGTGGAAAATTACCGGTGGTTGTTAGTGAGGCAAATGTCACAGGAATAATATATATCATAGCTAACCATGCTACTTGACTTAACGCAATGTTTTCTCGAAATTGAGTCATGCATAATATTGGGTATTACCACACTAAATTGATAACTAAGGTTACTGCTAGGGGTGAATGAATGAAAAGGAAATATAGCCTAGTGATGTATCCTTAGGAGATCTCTCATGCAGCTCCTTTTATTTGCAACAGCTATTATACTTCAACAGTAAACTCCATTCACCTCATGTAATACTTCTCATTGTTTGACTTTTACGATACTTTTTGTATAAAATCGCAATGCCATAAAACTAAATTTGAAGGATGTGGCGCATCGTAGTAAATACTCTATGCTAGGTTACATGACTAGTTCTCAAGCTGTCATTTAGGCTGTCCTGAGATTTTTACAAGTTCGGAATTTTTCGGTATTTATTTATTTCGTCAATCTCTCAATCAGCATTCAGTTCGTATCAAAGAAAAGTACATTTTCAGATATTTAATGTTTAAAAATAATAATATAAATAAATAATATAAATATAAAAAATAGAAATAAAAAACATATCAATAAATAAAAATAGAAATAAATAAAGGTATAAAGATATAAGAAAAAAATATATTTGCTAGGTTTAATAGGTATATTTTAATATAAACCTTATGCAATAGTTTAAAAAAAATAATTATTTATATTATTACCTATAACTGAAAAGATTACCATACAAATAGATAATATTTCTACTCAATTGTCCCTAAAATGTCTATAAAAAAAAAAGAATGTAGACAAATTTCTTGTAAAGTTCGAACGAGTGTAAATGTTGTCCGAAGTGAATTTCGAAATTGTTCACTAAATATTTTAAATAAAAAAGTATAATATGATTACTGAGGGTCTATTATACAGAGGTAACTTAGTCCTACTAGGTAATAACGCAAAAAAAAACTTAGGAAAAAATCAAGAAATATTTTTTTACTGCGTAACCCTCGTGACATAAATGGGTTAATTTTTATTTTATGTTTGTTTTTATAAATATGTAGCTAAAAAAATCGTAAAATTCTCAAACCAAATCAGATTTTGCTCCTTTGGAACTAGTTAAACACTTATATAATATAAGATTAATGTGAAAATCAGTAATTCATTACATTAATAATAACAATTATATAAAATAATAATAATTTATTTTTTACGATTTCCTGTTCTAATGATTCTATTACTAATCATATTTAACTCTGTTGAACCGATCCGCTACCCAGGACTTCGTCTGGATAAGCCTTTAAATTGGAATTCTCATATTAGACTCAAGTGGCAAGAAAGGGCTGATCGATTTCCACTACTTCTAACTTTTCTAAACAACCATCTAAACTTCCAATTAATTACAAAATGACAGCCATCACGCCTGTTTGGATTCTGGAAGTTGGGCTTTTGGGGTTTCACTAAACCATCAAGTTTATCTCTCTAAACCCTTTATAAATTAATCAATAGTTCTTATTATGTCGCAAATTACTTAAGTGTCCCATATGTTGCTGATTTGACCCGTAAGATATACTCATACCCTTGCATTATAAATACTATATCCACTCAAACCTGCTATTTTCTAACCTTTCTCCCCATTTGATCTGCGATAATCCTGAAAAGGAGATGGTTTCTGAACCTTCTAACACGGAACTCTCTCTATCAATGGGTAGTTTGTTTGCAATTTATTGTCATATTCTCATTAGCACATCTGCTGTAAGGCCTTAATTCCAAATAATTTTTTTTACTACGTTATTGTATTGTGTCCAAATTTCTATAAAACTAAACCTTTTCAGGACATTAGAAAGCCCTAAAACCAGTCATTAGCATCTAAACATTGGATTTAGGATTCTTTAATGTCAAAAGAAAGTGTAGTTTTTACAGGAATGCGGGTACAATACAAATATGTATTTAAAAAAATGATTTGGAGTTAGAACCTTTTGGCTTATCACGGCAGACATTTATTTATTGTTTCCGTAATATATTTGTAAATCTTAAAAAATAATATTACCTATGTAGCAATTTTTTGTAATTTATTAAAATAATGAAACCTCTAGTTGAAAGGCCATTTCACACCTTAGATTGTTTTGTTATAGCTTAGCTAGAGAAGTTTTCTATCCAACCAGTCAGGTTTTTAGTGTTTACAAAATCGGTTATGGGCTTTAGAGGGGGAATATATTTGTGTGTGTGTGTGTGCGTGTGCGTGTGCGTGTGTGTGTGTGTGTAGTTCATAGAGCTTCTGGATCTAATAAAAATACCACTCCTTACTCAATCCGTCTAATTTTCTAATCAAAATCTTTCTTTCAAAGCTTCAGTTTACTGACCTCCATTTGTTTGTACTTTGATGATATGATGATCTAAATAATGAACTGGACTGAAGCTAACTGCCTTCATTATGGAGATCATTGTAGATTGTTTGATAGTTCAATTACTGGCATTAGGTGATTTAAATTTTCCATTCTTTCAATATTTGAACGGTTTAGTGGATGCTGAGGATCCAGAAGATTTGTTTATGTGAGCTTTTTTGTTCATGGATGAAGACATTATGTGATATTTTGTCTCATTATTTCTTATAAACTAATTTAGCGTTGTAAGAGACTCCTCATTCTCCTTCACCAGACTTAAAACTAAGGAGTGAAAAGGTGGAGGAGACAAGAGAAAACTAAGCGGAATGAAAAAAATATTGTAAAGGAGACTTTTTATGTTTCATTTTCACATGAATTGTTTTAAAAAAAAAGAAGGAAAGGATGATTGATAATTCTTGATGATTGTGGTTCCTATAGTTTTAAATTATGTTATTAAGAATAATTCCCAATGCAGTGGTCCTTTCAGTTTAGTTTCATGATCTTTTTGACATTTTGTTGCTTTTACCTGCATTTTCTTTCAGTTCATGTATGTTCAACTGAGGAGTGATGTTATGTTTCTATTTGGTTTGACTAATTTGTTTTTCCAATCCTGATGACGCCTGAATTGGCGAAACGTTGACTAGTTTGTTATTTACTGATGTTTTAGTGAATCGGGTTTGTCCCTCAGAATATTCCAATATTAATCTAATAATACAGCGTTACTGTTCAATCCCAAATTTTCAACAGAGACAAACATTTTTTTTTTAAATGAAGTTTTAATCATATTGAGATATATATTTTTTAAATAGTAAGTAACAACAAATTACCAATTAGTGTTTGTGCATAAAATCGAAACGTTTTGTTGATACTAATTGGTTTTACCAAGCTGACATTGTAACCGACTATAAGATTTATTATTTTATCGAAATTAATCCTTTCCTATATTTCCACGTTTGAACAATAAATAAATTGTAAGTCAATAGTTTTTCTTTATCCACCATCTCTTTACTCATCGAAAGTATTTTTTAATTTTGTTTATTTATTTTTGCATGCAATATTACAAAATTATTTTTTTGTATACAAAAATTCCTTACCAGCAAAGTACATCGCATACAGCCAGCCAAGCCAGTCAAACCTTAGAATGCCACGAGGCAATAAAAGGACCTGGAAAATTTGTATATATATTATATTTTTGTTGTATATATGTAAAATAATAAATAAAATTTCTGGAGGTCAAGGGGGGGGGGGAAAAAAAAAAAAAAAAAAAAACTACAAAATTATTTATTGGTAATCGTAGATAAGTTCGTGTCGTATTTATTTTCAATGAAATAACAAAGATATATATATATATATATATATATATATATATATATATATATATATATATAGATTTGTTTATGTTATTCTTGTTCAAACGGAATGTTCCATTATTCATAATAGTTTGTCATAACAAGGATCATAAATACCGGCTCGAAGAGAGAATAGGATTTTATGGCCATTTACATTTTTAGCTATAAATTCCAAATAAACCGCCAGATTGCAAAGATTAAACACACGTTTGAAAAGTAAAATAAAAATAAAAATAAAAAAAAAAATAATAAAAATAAAAAACGACGAATAAAAAAAGTTTATAAAATGTATTTTCGGTTCTACATTTCATGCTAAAAAACCCGTTTAAAAAAACAAAACAAGGTTGCGGTTTTTGCTCCCAAAACGGATTTCTACTAAGCATAGAATATCTCCAATTTTTTTTTTTAAATACTTTACATTAAGGTGAAAATACATGCAAACTTTTATGCTCTTGCCCTGTACATGTGAAGCAGGAGAAACATATAAAGTTATTTTGAAAAGTCCTCAAAGCATATGTATGGGTGGGACGAACTTTCAGAGAAAAAGTATTTGTTTTTTTGATTTTCATAAAAATTAGAAACTAACCGTTTTTTGGGAGGAATCCAAATCTGATCTCGATTTTTGAGAAAACTAATGTTTTCTCCTCGCAAATCACTATTTTGAATGCGTTTTTTATGTTCTTTAAGCGATCTTACCAAGATTTTTATATTCTTTTAGTAATCTTGCCATTAATGCTTGAATATATTGATGGATTGTTTTTTTTATTATATCGTTTGGGACCAGAGACATTTTGGTTCTAAACTCACTTTTCCAGTACCATAAGAAAAATTGTAATGTAAGAATACAAATTGTTGTGCAAATGCAAACTTCCCTATTTTTTTCGGGGCTCTTGGATCACGTTGTCGGATAATCTCCAATATTATAAGGCCTAGATTCACATAAAAAAGGTTCATCAAAATCGAGGAGACACATGTGATAGCCTTTTCTTGTAAGCTCTTAAAATTCTCTCTCAAATTTCCCATTCTCACTTCTTGATGCTAAAAATGTATGAACCCATACTCGTCTTATCAAATTTTCCAACAAAAGTAAGTTTATAACAATAGTACTTCATAGATATTCAAGCTCAGTAGTTAAATCCATCTATCAACGAGAAAAATTGTAAAATGAACAACTGCTACGTTAGCAATTAATGTAATCACATTATTCGTACGAAATCACACGAACTCATACGGATAAATTTTTGTAAGAACTCTTATCCAATATAACCATCCAAGCCCCCTTAGTATCTCACGCACCTCACCATGTGAGTGAGTGAGTGATTCTAATTTAAATCTCTAAAAAGAGCGATATTATCTATTTCTTGATGAGCTCTGAAGAATATTAATCGTTTTATTTAGTTCTAATACAAACTTCTTGTTTCATTAGCCTGTGTAAAAATATTAACAAAATAATTTTTTTTCTTTCCTTATTAACCTGTAACATATAGCCTGTAGTCGTAAATGACGCATACTTACATACTTTTAAATATAAGCCGTTGGTTGTGTAATAGAGATGGGTTTAATAATCTGCTCATGAATTGTTTAAAATAGTTGTTCAGGATTGAATCAAGCTTCATATCAAGTTTTAGATCTGATTTGAATTACTGAGTGAGCGATCAATGATTCGGTGAAAAAAAAAGAAGCTATTTCCAGCGAATCACGATCTCCCAATCATTACATCTCTCTTATTAATTTAGGGAGTGAGAACGGTAGGTGTTTAACACATTCATTGAATGATCCTTGTTTTAAGATAGAGGTAGCTCATTTTACTGAGTCATTGAGTCATGAAACAAGTCTTAAGATTTTGGATCAAATTTCCTGGTTTCGCCAGGAAATCCATAATTTAATGCGCAAACAATAATTTTTTTATTTTTATATTTCACTAGTAGCTTTTAGTTAAAAATTTTCTAATTTTTCGATGAGCATATCTGAAGGAATGAGATAGAACTATTTCGATAGGACACTGTCAGTGCAATTCCTCTTTGCTGCGATTCAAATTATTCACTCAGCTGACACAGTTTACGCCGACATTCCTTTCGTTTGGTATTTTAAGAAAGCGAGGGCGTTAAGTCAGCAACCGGAGCTTGCACACCTTGACTCGTTTTTTTTTTGTTTTTTTTTTCTTCTTTTCATTCGGGTGGATCCCCCAGTCGAAAAATCGACCTTGAACTTTCGGAAAAATGGATTGGTTACGCAACGATTGATTTATTTCGTTGTATTTTTAGCAGACGTTATATAGGATAATCGCTTTAGTCAACTCTAATGGGGTTTCCCTCTGCAGGAACTGGTTCGCTCGCTGGCAGCTGATATATGTATAAATTAAGTAGAAGGGAAGAAGAAAAGGGATTACCCCTGAGCATCGTGTAGGAAATTCTTGACATTCTTGGTAGTACCAGCGTTCTTCTTGTATGCCAAGCATTGAACTTTGCTCTTTCGCCTGCATTGGTATCGTAAAGTTCGATCTAAACGACTCATAAGTTCTTCTCAAACATTTTTCCTCTCTCCTCCCCTCCCTTCCCCCAATTACCTAAGGAAAAGAAATTATGTTAAGTAGTGATTTTTTTTTGTCTCAATCAGTGTACTTGTTTCTGGTGTTCGGTCAAAAGGGCTTAAGTTATATGGCCTTACGTGAAAAAAAGATCGGGCTTTGATATCCTTAAACTAAAAAAATAAATAATATTTATTTAAAGTTCATATTTTAAGCTTAGTCTGAGTTTAAAATTAAATCATCTTAAATTTAGCGTAAGCCCAAAATTATAACTTAAAAATAAATTTTTAAAAGACCCAGAGGAACGAGAAGAAGAATTCGGCATGTATGCTTCTTTTCTTGGCAGAACAATACTGTAAAATAAATTGTAAACAACAAATTTAAATGTTAATGCGACGTTAAATAAAGATCATTTAAAAAAAAAAAAAATATACTGTAAAAATTGGTGTAAATTTCAGTCAAAATTTCTGCATGCCCAAAAGTTTTTCGCGGTTTTATGGGTTTGCGCCTCTCTTCAGCCACTCCAAATTGGGTCGGGGGTTTGAAAATTTGTATTTCAATTGAGATGGTGTTAGAGAAATTCTTTTTTTGGGCCTCAACTTTTTTTCTTATGCATGAGCCATGTGGCAGTTTCGTCTGTTTTATCAGTATAATTAACTGCTCTTCTCTCAAGTCAAACCAGTACCGAATATAGAATTTAAATGAGAAAAACCTATCAAAGATTTATAAAATATTGAATTATTGATATTTTATGTTTGTTTTAAATTAGCTATGCGTTAAAAAAAAATTAGAAATACTATCTCTTTTTTTGATAGTCTTTTAAATTTTTAAAAACATCTCTGAATTCCGCTGATTTTTTTTTCATAAATATCATTAATAAGCTTTTAATACAGAAATATCAATTTTAACATATTTCTCATATTATTATTTTCTTCATTTCTGTTAATTTTTATGATTTCCATATTCCTATTTTATTGAAAATGACCCCTGGAAAATTTTCCCCATCACCACCTGCTGCACTTTTAACAGTTTTAACCACTTTTAATAACAGTTTTAACCACTTTTAATAACAGTTTTAACCATTTTTAAGCACTTTTAACCAATGCCAAAAATATCAAAAAGAAAGACATACCTTGAATATCGAAAAAAAATATCAATAAATAGAAGAAAAAAAATTAATTCATTTCATTTGGGTTGGGGAAAAGTAAAACTCGATGATTTGTGATTAACTAAAACTTTAAGTAAAATATCACTGAAGTTTGGTCAAAAGGGCTCAAGTTAAGATCATAGGGCCTTACGTGAAAAAAAGGTTTGTCTTTGATAGCTTTAAACTAAATAAATAATATTTATTTAAAGTTCGTATTTTACTATTGTTTCTGTTATGACAAAATAGTGAGCAATTCAGGAAGAGATACTTCGATAGGATTTATAATGATTTTTTAAAAGTTTGATCGTCGTGTAAACTTCATATTTCATGACTGAAGCCCTTTTGTCCTAACACCAGTGATATAATATTAAATTATAGACCCGTCATTATTCGATTTTATGCGAGTATGCATCTATAAAAAATGTTAAAATAAACAACAAATAAAATAAAATGTGACGGGCGCCTGAACTTTGAAGAGGAAGAGCAGCTTTATTTACATGTTTTACGACAGCAAAGAAATTAAGGGGATAATTATTGTTTCAAGTAGATTCCATTATCTTGTAATAAAGTCCCTAATGACCTTAAAAAAAAATTCAAGTGTTTTCTTTGAAGTTGTAAACTGTGAACTGTGTTGTAAACTTGAGAAATGTGTTGGCAAGGTCGTTTGAATGTTTCAATTTCCATCATAATTTCTAATTAACATGCATTTATTGTACTTTCGAAATTTCGAAGGTGCGCTAAAACATTTTAGGCGCTTTCTATAGTAGTAATCAGAGGCATCAGAATCAGAAGAATTTTTTTTTATTCAAATTTTTTTTCGGTGGGATTTAATAATAAGAAGGAAATAATCACCTAAATGTCTAAAATCTCTACAAAATTCTTTTCCACTTTTAATTTATTTTTAAACGTCATAAATAAATTATACTATTGGTCATATTTCTTATATATGACTATTGGTCATTATCTTTTATAGTCTGTTTAATTATCTTTATGTTTATCATCTTTTTATTTTTAAAATTTTTTTTTAATTCTTCCTTGCATCATCCTTGTGGCCTAGGGGCGTACATAGATTTTTTATTTCGAAAAGGGATTTAAATTTTTTTTCTGGGGATAAGGAATTTAATATGAAGAAGGAAAATAATCACGTGAATGTTCATTATCGCCAAATTTGGCATCAATTTTAAATAGAAGCATGAAAATTGGATCAAAACTGTTGTTAAAATTATCAACAATATTACATAAATTAACGTAAATCTTATATTGGTGGGTATGAAAATTATATTTTTTAGTACATTTGGAGGAGGGGATCCATCTGATCCCCTCTCCTGCGTACCCTACTGGAAGTAATACGTACCTATTCATCTCCAGACTATATTTTCTAGACTCCTTTCTGTGCCAGACTATTTACACGAAATTTCTTCTTTCGTTTTTAAAAGTGACACAACTAGATATGTTGACCGTAAGCGAGGTCCTTTTTCAACTCGACCGTTTGAAATTTCGTTTGTCTGTTTGTTACGCGATTAGTACCAAACGCGTCGTCCTGTTCTTCGCAAATTTGTTAAAAATGTTCCTTGAAATAAAAAAAAAAATACCTCTGTATAAGTATTTTTATTTTTTAATTTCTGTCTAAGATGGCGTTCCTCCCTCCTTTCTCTCCCCCTAAAACAACAAAAGCTGTTCGATAACTGTTAGTTGACTGGGAGGAATAATTTTTCTCTGAAATTCATATACCGAGCGTAAAGCGAGGTTATGATTCAATTCGTCCGTTTGACATTTCGTCACTCCGCCCTGTATGCCGGTCTGTATGTTACGCGATTACGACCAAACGCGTAGTTCAGTTTTTACCATATTTGGCGCAAATTTTCCTGAAAGACATTTAATATTTTTTATCTATTTATTTTTTGTACGCTTTGACAGGGATGGTAATCGTAAAACAAAATCAGATAATTACAATAATTGTGAGGAAATTATTATTTTTTTTTTATAATTTGTTCAGTGATTATGCTTGAATTGTCTTTGATATCTCTAGCTTGAATCTTGTAGAATGCTGGTGATTTTTCGATATCGAGAATAGCAAATGTATCACTGATGTCGAAATTACAAGAGGGCAATGTTAACTGAGGCGAAAGATGTTTATGCATAGTCACATTCGTATTCAGCAGATCTGCGTTGTGTTGGAATAAACGGTTGCAAAATAAAATAGAAATCCCCAAATTGATTGACGGGGTCTTCTGTTCACAGAGCTATCGCAGTAAATGCCGAACGTTTGGTGTATTAATTGAAAAAATAAATATATTTTTACGGGCTGAGAAAAACTATTAATTTTATTGTAGATAATTCATCAATGCAAGTTCTAATATCAATTTGATAAGTTTTTCTACATCTTGAAAATGAATAATAATATGTGAGAATAGTAATCCGTGGCTACCTGATCACTATAACCTTTAATTTTAGCGTTTGAAAATTAACCAATATATTATAGCTACAGGAAAATATTGAAGGATTAGATAATACGTTTTTACTAGCGTTTGCTTGGAACTATTATAAATTCTATTCGTATCTTATAAAAAATACTTTTTAATCCCGTTAGTTATTTTTTCGCAACCGAAAAGTGTTACGGAGATATCGCCAAAGGGCAAACTGTGAAAATGTCTGATTGGTCATGGAAGTAACCTAGTGTAGTCCAGATTCCACGTTTTTCAATCGCAGTAACTGAGAAAGCTTGGTGAGTTCGGGAGGGAAAAGATTGTGTCGTCGCTTTTTATGGACTCATAAACATTGTTTTAGTTAAGTATTTATTCAATTAATGTTTAATGTTTTTTGTTGTTGTTTTTTTATGATTTCACTCTGTATCTTGGAAATGAATAATAAAATTTTATAAGCTTTAAAAATATATATATATATATATATATATATATATATATATATATATATATATATATATATATATATATATATGAATTTTCAATTATAAGGCAATGAAATAAATAATATTATAAATATATAATAGAAATAATATTATAAATAATGAAATAAATAGTTTCATAAATTCCTGAGCCGACAAACCTGTACAATTTTTATTTTTTATTTTCATATAACTATCTGCTACATTAATACCTTTAATATACTATATTTTATAACGAATGCATTTGTACCATCGATGTATGGATATATTAGATTGTTACATATTTTTGACCAAATTAAAATTTGCCGTCTGCTAAAGGAATAAATTAAATATGCTAGCAAAGAAATAGAAAATTGAAAGACAAATATGAATGAAAAGAAAATACAGAAGAAAAAATATGTAAAAATATTTTCCCTAGCGAATATTTTAAATTTACAAGTAGAATTAAGATTTGATCTGCACAATCTTTCGCTATGTATTATTGACTTAATATTCTATTATACAATAAAGATTAGTGTCTTCATCCATCGCATTTTTTTCATTTTAACAGACTAATAAGTGTTATAAATTTAATAAATCAATTGAGTCATGTAGCACCCAAACCATTTATAAAATCTTTATATAACTATTTTTTTTAAATAATAATTTTTTTTTATAAAATGTTTTTTATTTCATAAATAGTATTACTTAAAATTTTTGTAATTGATTCGCGATATATTATCTTAAAGAATAAAACAAAATATCATTATATTGTAAACTATTCGTCATAAAAGTCGAACTTTTTTGAACTTCGAAAAATTGATGGATAACTCTTATGACTCAATTGATGATCTGATTCATTTCACTCAAATAATGATTAGTGCAAGATCAATCAGGTGAAATTACAATATTAGAAAACGACGAAATATACAATTGTTTTTGTTTCATTATTATCACAGTTTAGTAACGATGTTTCTTCGATATCGCCCACCTTCTAGGTTAGAGCACTTAGAGTGAGCTGAGCTACTGGCTAATAATAAAGTTCTAATTATAATAAACTTCTAAGGAAGTCAAGCGAAACGTATATGGGAGTATTGTTTTTGGCCTGACATCAAAGATTTGGGATATCGAGGGGATCCACTAGAGGGAGGCTATTCATGGTGTCGGCATCGAACCCCGGGGTCATTAGTCCTTGTTCTTATTATTAAACTCGTAATAATATAGTTCTAACAAAAAAATATTTTAACCTTATTGTGAATACCGCACATTGTCGTTTTCAAAATTATGTGTTTTCCTTTTTACTACTATTACGCAATATACATACATATTTATATCAAGGTTATAATATGTGCAGACTTCGAATCATGGACGTATCCAGAGAGGGGCACAAGGTGGGACAACTGCTCCCCTTCCAACGTAGAAAAAAAATAATTCACTTTGCTAATCCTCGAAAACTACAGATTAATAATTAATTTAAAAAAAACATTATGTTCTTTTGAATGTTACTGTAAATGATTGCATGGCATCATGAACCCCCTTCTCCTCTAAATGAAAGAAATTAAATTAAGAAAATGACCTCTGTTTTGACCTAAATACGCTCTTGGTTTAAATTGATTTAAATTGTTTATTGAAAAACAAGAGCCATATCCTCCAATTACCCCTTCCTGACAACTGCTCAAACAGTAGCATAGCCAGGGAGAGAGTCTAGAAGGTCCGGACCCCTCCAAATTACAAAATACTTTTACTTATTCTTATCTGTAAACAAAAATTGTATATACCTGTTATTTTATATATAATATATTTAGGCATAGAAAATATTGTATAGAAAGAGGACCCTCTTAAATCATCGGTTGGGGTGGGTTTCTTTAAAGTTGATCCTTGGATGGACCCCTCCTCCCGAAACGATCCTGGCTACGCTACTGTACACAAAGTCATCATGAGGATATGCGTATTGCACTTGGCCAGTTGTTTAAGAAAATCTAGGAGTTCTCGACTTGCCATAAACGGTATGATTTATTGATAAATTATTATCCATTTGAAGAACTTTCTTTGGGCAGCTATGTATTTGTACACCGACGTTTGGATTCTTGTTTGGAAACCATATAAATAAAAATAAATGTGTAGGCACTTGAATTAAGAGGTTACGATAGTTCTTGCTATTCGATATGTTGAACAACTTTTTTCGTTGCTAGTAGACGGAGTTATCTAAAACTTCATCCTGTATCTTCGTATTACCGAAATCCAAGATTGCTCTGCTTCTTGTCCAGTTGTTACGGCTTGTTGAGAGCTGAATGAACTGCCCAGTTAGAAATGGAATAATTGCAGGAAATGTGACATTAGTCGACCCCTCTAGTCATACACGACCTATGCCACGCTTTGAGCTCGTGGTCCGTGTGAATTGTATGAATAACTCCATTAGACCAGATGAGGGACTGCTCTTGATATAAATTCGTCAACATAGCACATGTTTAGACCTTATCATAGCATGACATTGTAAAATATATTATGATTTAATTATATCCATATACATACACACAGTACCGAACACGTGTGTACGGGAAACACACGTTGTATTAGTTGTTTATAGTCAAACTCTGGGAAAAGATGTCCAAGTAAAATTATATTAAAAATAAAAAATACAAATTTTATTAGATATGTTTTACATTTTATGTTTAACAGCTTTTTATTATCTTACTTTATAATAACCGTAATAATTTGAGATATACTGAGGTTACAGCAAATCCGTATACATTCTTCAAATCACCTTTACATTCCTTATAATGTAAATTTTAAAAATGGAAACTGGGAATAACTTTATTTTTAAGTAGTTACAATTTGTCCAAATTCTGAAAAAAAAATCTCCCTAGAATGAACTTTGCATAGATTTAGCAAGATCTATAGAACTCACAATGGAGTCATGGTAAAATAATGATTGAATAGAAAACTTAGTAAAAACTGATATATTTTTTTAAGGCAAGTAAATGAAGCAAATCTTACAGGTCAGACCTAACAGAATCCTCCAGTCTACGTTTCGGTCGACCCACGGGATATTTTTAGAAGTTCATTATTATTAAGTTAGCTTTATTATTATTATTATTATCAAATTAGTTTATTACGTTGGTCGGAAATGTTTTTTTCAGACATTTTATTTTACCTTACAACTGGAAAGCTGTGAATCACTCTTAGGTTTTCTGAAATTTATATGTACATATACAATTAAAATGGATTCCGGTATAATACGAATGTAGGTTCTTACTACTTATTGCATCCCACAATGCAGGAGTTCCCAGACTGTGGTACGCTAATAAGCAATCGATAAAATCATCTTTTAACATGTTGAATGAGGGATAACATTTTTTTTTAATTACTAAGTATTGAATTCATTAGCCCTCCTTTCGAATTGCTCGTTCTGTTTTATGGAGAATATTTGGCCTACTACTCAATGTTAACCAGGAATTGGCGAATGCGAAAAAACAAAGAGCAGAAGGAGCTACATCGAAATACTAATGTTGTGAAGGAAATAAGGATTGGCAGATTAAGATGGGCTGGACACATTCGCCGGATGCCTGGAGAGAATATATTGAGAAAACCATTAGACGAGCATATCTATACAAAGCCGGTAGCAGGCCGAGACTTAGATGGGCAGATGGAGTGGAAGCAGGCGCCCGAGCTATCCTTGGTGTCCACGACTGGAAGGCAGCAGCACTTCTCAGAGGCTACTGGCAGTTGAAGTTACAAGAGCCCCTGACTTTACATGAGTTGTAGTAAAAAGAAGGTATTGAATGCATCACTTATAAGATGAATAAACACGATCTACAATTAATAAAAATAATTCCGGATGGTTTCCGTGCTAAAAGCGAAAGCACTCAGTGTTGAAGAGGACTTTCAAGTTGAGGAATCAAGTTAAGCTCTATCAAGCATAGCACTGAAGGCGCGGCTTCACCAGACACGGACTTGACTTGACCGGTAGCGGACCCGCAACATGTATTTAATCGGAGACCGGACTCAGGTCCGCTCAAGTCAAGTCCGTATTCGGTGTAGTCGCAAGTTAATGCTCTGATTGCAAATAAACAGCTTTCCTACACAATGTCAAATTTCTTACTTTTGATATATACACTTTTATTTTCAGAATTATTAATTCTTACTGCTGCTGTTATATGAAATTGATAAAATTTTGTATTTTTGAACTTTATTATCAATTTATTATTTATTATTTTCTTAAGCATAATTATTGTACTATGCATTGCTTTATTTGTCATCTGTTATCTTATAAACTTTTGTAAATCTGTTTCTTTTTTTGTTTTGTTTTTATGGACTTTATTACTTATATCATAGGATCGGATGGGGGGGATGCCCAGTTATCTATAAAGTGGAAGTTGTAGACAGCAACATAAAGTCTGAGGACTTCTGCCATAATGGATGAAATAAGTAGTAAGAACCTACAATAATAGATTATGAATTGCTACAAAACTAATTTAACATTCCTTAATGAATGGTATATCCAACAATAAAATACTTGACTGATTCGATTTATTCATTAATGGAATAAAGAAACATTCTTTACATTTTTCAGATAATGGATTCCTTTTTTTTTTTTTTTTTTTCTCAGCTGGTTCTCATTTACTTGTTCATCCTGTTTTAAAAGCCCTTAATTAGCTCTCTTGTTATTTATCTGTGATTTTTTTCTTAAACCTTCATTCAAATTAAACTGAGAACAGGTATTTTTATATCTTTTAGGTTTGTGATAAAATTTGTTATTATTATGCAGGTTTTTTAAAAATTTATTATTACTCTGCAGGTTGTTGAAAATTTATAATTATTATGGAGGCTGTTGAAAATTTATTATTATTCTCCAGGTTTATTACGTGAACCTGCTAAGAAATAATGTCAAACCCAGACCCGCTTCTGACTCGATAGTCTCCTGGGTTTGGCCACCATGATCTTCTTTCTATGTGTTTTACACTTTGGAGAGATTTTACATCAATGATTTGAATTAAGTTAAAGAAATGTGATAATATGGGTGTTGTAGGTAGATTTTCGGTCTATTTCCTTTCTCGAGTCCTACATACTTTAAAGTTAATCAACCACCATGATGAGAGGAAAGCCACACCTAAAACGGATGCTTCTACGTTGCTAGTTTGCTTAGAAGTGGTTATCCATGGGCTATTCCTTCACTGGGTCAGAATTATTTAGTAGGTAGTTCAAATAATTTTAAAAGTTTAAAAATTATCATCTGAAACTTATTATGTTTATCTCAATATACCGACATCGTTTTTTGAAAAAGGCTTAAGCGCCGTAATTCGAAATTTAGGTTTCAATTTATTATGTGACGTAAACACCACTTCTATCGATTCTCGCTCACGATGTATCGAAAAAAAAATTGGAAAAGGTATAAAAATCGACTATTGATGTAAGTGCCAAAAACTGACGACTCTCAGTCGTCTCTCTGGCTTTGACAATCCCTAGTAGCCTTAAAAATATATTGTAATTATAAAAGTATTGTCACCTTAATAAACTCCTACTGAATACACTAAACAATAAAACAAAAATAAAATTATTTGGGGAAAAAACGTTTTATGTGTTTCCTGCAAAGTTTGCCAAGGCCTTTTTCAAAAAACTGTATGCACCTGTATACATAATAAAATTGAATGAAAAGTAAAGTCTAGGATAAAAAGGGTAAATAGAAAATATATATAGAGAACATTTCACAAGAGGAGTAAACGGCACACGAACTTATCTTATCTGAATTAAATGGTGACAGATTCGTCACGAGTCACGATTCGCGATATGGCATTTTCGTAACTTCCTATATGTCTTCAGTAACGCATCGACCTAAATTTCAAGGACTGTTGAACAACGAAATATCTCGAAGAAAGTTCGGAACAATTGGTTAAATAGCAATCACCCTCAGATACTTGTATAGTCGTATGAGCTTATGAAATTTTGGATGGAAACATTGAAAAAGACGTTAATGTGTTTTTTTTTCTTTTTTCCTTCATAGTAATCCTATGGGAGGGTCAATTATTTGTAAAATTTTCAGATTCCATGCTTCAATAGGAATATTTTAGTTAGATTCATTATTGAAAAGATATAAACGAGTAATAACATGACAATATACTAAATAATTAAGTATGAAGAAAAATATGTGACAAATGAACAAAACAAAATAAACAAAAATATTGAGTAAAATAAAAATATAAAACAAAAATATTTAATCTTAAACTAAACTTTAAAATATTGAAAATTAAACTAAATAATACGCAAAATACAAACACATATAACATACATTTATATATGTATATATACATACACAAAACAATAGTATATCGTTATATAATGAACGCAGTTAGAAAAATAGTAAATGTAATCAATTGTCAATGGACAATTAAGTAAAATGTAAAAAGAATAACTAAAGATAACAAAAAAAAAAAGAAGAAAATATCTAAACCACCACAAACAAAAGGTGGCTGGAGTCAAGGTTTGAGTCTTGGGTAAATTGTTATTCCACATTGATTGATGCGGCGAATTTCAGTAACACTTTCCGAGTATTTCTAGAACAGAATATTTTCAGGGGTAGACCAAGTGTCCCCTTGCATCATGATAGTCTTAATTAATTTTGCTCTATTGTTTTCTCGTAAGTTACATTGGAATCAGATGTTTTGGAATGTTTGTGGAATCTGTCCGTCACAATCATAAGTGCCTATATTTCTTAAAAAAAAAGAAAAAAAGAAAAGATAGTCTACAACAATGCCGTGTAGTTTTAAATGTGTAGATTTACTTAGAATACTTATTTTCGGGCGAACGAAAATTCATGTTACTGTTGAAATAAATTATATTCATTGAAAGTTAGCTTACGTACAGGAGGTCGATGCTAAAAATAGAAAACTGGTGATAGTAATTCTGGCGAGATGCTTCTCATAAAATTAATTGCCTAATGAGCAAGTATGATTTCTAGTGTTTTGGTCTTTAGGCATTTACTGGCTATAACAAAACGAAATTTATTTATTTAAGTCCATATTCGTTTTTTATATTTGCGACTAAAACCACGACATGCAAGAGATGAGTAATCTTGACGTTTACCTCGGGCGCCATTTGACCTAGGTAAGCCACTGCTTCTGTATTTCTGCCTTAAGTCCAAATCTAAAAATTCTTTTTTCAATCTCTATGACACATTTTCTCTGTTAAGTGTTATCAATTTTTATTTTCTAGCATTTATAGAAGCTGAGATACGAGCGTTTAGAAATGACAACAAAAGCGTCTGAAAGTTTTTCTCTTCTAATACGCTAGATGGAGGACAGCAAGTCTACGTTAAAAACAACATTTAATTATTACTGTTCAAAATTGAGTATAGAGATAAAGAATCTAAATTTAGAATCTAAAACTAAAGTTTCAGGATTTTGGGAATTATCTTTGAATTGTTAACTAGCAAAATTAATGACTTTCGATTTTACTAGTTTTTTTTTTTACGGCCGTTACTGATTTAAAATAATGACTTAATTTTTTTTATCACGGCGTCAATGATGGAAACAGCCAATTATACCAATATGAATGATTGCTGCTATTTAAAAAAAAAAATCATTTATTCATAAAAATGTATTTCTATTTTTAAAATATAATAAGGTCATCATGAATAATTTTATTACACTCTAAGATGAATGAAGCTTTTAGATTTTAAGGTTTAGATTCGGGAGAAATTGATGGTTTAGTGGAGGAAACTCCGTATGTCCAAATTGGCCAAATTATAATCATAAAGATGAGTTTTTGTAATAAATTAGATGTTTAGAATGCATAATGAATGTATGAGCAGTCGGAAACGAGGAGCAGTTTCTTACTTCAGTCTTATATAAGCCTTTCAAGCTCGTCGCTCGTCCAGTTGAAGTCATAGGTAGCGGTTCTGTTCAATGGAGATAAACGGAATATTATTAAAGGATACTGAAGAACACGATGCCGTAGATTTAAGACGACTGCAGAAAAGCATTTGTTTTGCCATTTATTATATTATAAATAATATGTAAATATAAAAGAGCAAAAGCTCAAAAAGAGTCACAAAGATGAGGTGTTGTGAAATCTTCCAATTGTTTTCTAGCAATACATGTATTTATTAAGAATTGAAGTAGTTCATGGAGTAAGGCACTGGATTCCAAACTCGCGGGTCTGAGTTCGTGTCTTGCTGTGGTATATGATAATTAATTTATCTTGCTATATCAGCTGTAGATCGACTCCGACTGTGGTCACCTGAACCTTCGATGGGTTGGGGAAATTAACAGGCCGTTGAAGTAAATCCTGAATAACCGTTGGTCAAGAAACAGTACTTCCATACCAACTACTGAACTCATGACCCTTTAAGGGTTGTAATAGTGCAGGCGTATATGTATAAATAATTAAAATATTTAATTTGTAATATAGGATTGTTAAAAGGATTTTATTGCTCGACTTTGCCCAGCCTCTAGAACGGAACTAAAAGTTAATAACCACCAAGTATACTCTGTCTTTGTAACTAACACGTTCCTTGATATTGATTCGAACTTTTTCGGCTCGCATGTAGTGCATTTAACAAGTGTCTTGTTCATTGTTATACCGTTTTTTGTTGCATTGAAGGTAATATTCCAGTTTACTTGCCTCCAATATCCTATCTTTCCCACGACCTCCTTCTTTTCCATCCTTTCCAACTTGGTTTAGATATCTTAAGACCTTAATCTATTAAATTAAGTGAGTTAGTAAGTCGGTCATAAGTCAGGAGATAGTAAAAAGTTATAAGTAGTCTGATGTAGCCATAGGTTGTGCAAGGAGGTGATTTGGCCGAGATCACGCTCAACCGCCAGGTTTTTTCCCCAATTAAGCGTACCCATTTTATAGAGGCTGGGTCGTCCCCAGGAGGGTCTCCCGATCCCACAGCGTCGGCTGATAACAGAATAAATAATTATCTGCCACAGCCGGTCTCGAACTCGGGACCGGGAGCATTGTAACTTAGTGCCTTACCACTGAGCTACTCCGCTCCCTCATATATATTCCCAAATACAATTAAAAATAAATGAATTTATCCCAAAATTCAATATTATGATTATTGAAATTATAATTATTCCTGAATTATGGTTATTGATGTATTATTTCAGTTTCGCTGGAATAGTAATAATTCCAATAAATATATTTTCGAATTAATTTCTTAACATTTCCCACAGCAAAGCTTCACCATTTCATTTTTTTTTATGGTGTTTATTATTTTTTTAAATATTCCAGTTTAAATTTTGTAAGACCAAAAATTTCAAATAGGTCCTTCTTATTTTAAATGCTTGTCTTGTTTTTGTTGGCCTATAGAAAAGATCTTATACTGGAGAAATTCCTTCAGAAAATTGTTTCCGTGTATGAACGGAAATATTTTAGAAGGCCTCTGGTATTTCCTCTACGTATATTGCGGCCTTAACAAAATGGTAGAAATAAAATTGATCATTAAAATTATTTGTAATACATAATAATGTATTGAGCATGGATTCTAAACACGGATGTATCACAAATAAGCCATCATGCTTGACTATGGTTATGTTTAACGAGTTGTAAAGGTATCAGTTCCAACCTGTTGATTAAGTTGGATCTTTCAACTTCTGCTGTATAGCTGTACCGGTGTTTATCCACCATTAGGCGTGATTTTTCATTGTAATTTTTGCGTATAGTGGATCCTTCAGATACTTTTATTCAAAATCCTTTGTGATAAACATTTCACCTTGACAGTTTCTAGTTTCTAAGTGCCGGTCCGCAGCTGCTCCGTCAATACATGATAGTTGGATAAATGCAGATTTCTGTTGTGGGATAAGTTTTTACCATGCTACACCTACCCCTAATATCATGTTTAACCTGGACAACTGTGGACTTGAACATTAAAATAAAAGTTCTCTTTTTTTTTTTTATCCATTTCTTCAATTACGTTTCACATTCCATTTTCATGACTGTCATTGAATATATAAAAAAAAAAATACAAGTCGGTATTTACATCAGTATAATTATCCTCCGGAAACGAACTATTTTACACTTGTCTCACAACCACTACTGCTTGAATAATGAGTCTTTAGATACCTCATACATACTTACCTCTTAAGGCAGGGGCAAGTGTGTACTAGATTCTTCTAAATTGACTTATCAATCTCTTAAAAATGGAAGTGAAAGAAACGCTGGGCCAATTATAATTTAAACATAATCTTAGGAACATTTAAAAAAATCTAACTTAAGGCCCTTTTTTTTTTTGTACGGTTTATCAACATTAACCAAAACGTATAAGTACCCGCGCCCCACAAGTTTTCGAAATACTAAGTCGAAGCTACTGAAGGATATTTTTGATATCGTAAAATGGGAATAACAATTTCAACAGTTCCAAAATATGGAACTATTAAATATGGAAATTGAAAATCAACACAAATAAGTCAGAAGCCATAATTTTTACCAAGTGCACACCATCCATAAATCAGCATCTTACTCTAAATTCAGAACACATCCTATGATCTAAATCAGTACAATACCTCGGTTTTATTCTGGATAAATCCCTAACTTTCTCTGAACACATTGACAGGAAAACAGATGAACCCAAAAAAATTATATTTAAAATGTTCCCATATTTCAATAAAAAATCCAAGTTAAGCCCCAAAAACAGACTTATACTCTATAAATCAGTGATCCGAGCTCAACTTGTAAAACTAATTTCAATAAACTTGAAAGGATCCAAAACTTTTGTAAGAGGATCATAAATAACTACCTCTGGTATACTAAAATCACGCCCATGCTCCAAGACCTATAACTTCCCACAATTCAACAATACGTCTTCGCTCAAACCAAATCATATTTTGCGAGAACAATAGCTTCCGAAAACCCATTGATAAAAGAGATCGCTAGCTACAATAAATATTCCCTTCGACGCTACATTCACAAAAGAACCGAACACGTACTCCTAACCTAACATAGTTTGTGTGTCAGATTTATTATACTTTACTCTAGTTATGTGTTCTTCTTATTTATTTTTGTTGTCCTATGTGAGTTTTTTAATTTGTATTTTTCCTAATATTATTATACGAACAATGTAAAGATGTAAAACTTAATTATTTTTTTAAAAATTATTAATCATGTAAAGGATGTGAAACCCGGAATTTAAAAAAAAAATTGAGAATAAAACTTTATTATTATTTAAAATAATAGTAATACTAAGTAATTATTAGCTTCATTAATAATTATTAGCAGTAGAACCTCGCTAATCCGACTTCGATGGGACTAGGGGGTAGGTCGGAACAATCAAAAGGGCGGATCGTTTCGATTTTTAATCGAAGATGGGAAAGAAATGTTTTACTTATTGAAATTATTATATATAATCCTTCCTTTTAAGTAAGGAGTTTGTTTAAGGTTGGAGAAAAGAGGAAAGGGGACGGGGTAAGGTTATGTGGTACAGACATTTTTTTAGGGCGCCAAATAATTTAAAGCCGGCCCTGCATATACCTCATTTAAAGTCGTATTTTGTAAAATCTAGTGCGCACTTACCTGACATTAGCTTACTTTGACTAAATTTAAAATAACTCCCATGTAAGCAAACTATATCTCAATTGTGTTAAACAGAGCATTCGTGGAAGTATATACGTCTTTTATTTGAGATAGTGAAATCAGTCATGGTTGATAGATATAGATAGCGGTGGATGACAAGAAAGCATTGGTCATTAATTATTTCCTAGCGTTACATTTCAAATTGACACACAAGCCTTCCTGTATTTGTTCTTTACAAACAAGGCGGCATTAACAAGAAATGTTCCTTTCGTGATCAATCCATTCTACATTAACTATAAATTTAACACTCGTAATTACTGATAAGAAATTATTAAAAAATTCAATTATTAAAAGATTATCCTCTCTTGTCTCTATAATAGAGCACAAAATTAACCTGCCAATGTTTCGCAAATTCAGGCATCTTCAGAACATGAAAAAATTAGATGATATAAATGGAGACCAGTGACAGCACATGTCAAGTCAACCGCCTAGTTAGACATAACAAGTAAAGACAGTGTATCATTCCAAGACAGTTCAACATACACTTAATATGCTGAACTCATAATTGAGTAGATGTTGAATGGTCTTGGGATTAAAGTTATTTGATAATCAATATTCAATAGGCTTGTCTTCAATTGACTACCATTTTTTCAAAGCACTTGATGACTATTTAAAAAACAAAATATTCTAAAATTAAAACGAGATGAAATTGTCTTTCTCTAGTTTACTTATTCAAAGCCGAAATGTTTTTTAAGACAATATAATAATTTGGTTAACTTGTGAGGTCGAAAACCAGAGACGAAAACGACGATTTTATCAAAAACAGAAACTGAGTACAATGTATGAGTATGCAGCTTGGCAATGAGTTCTCTGAGAGAAAGACTCATACAATAAAGTTTGTAGTGCATATAATTCTGCGTCCATTGAACACGAATTTTTTTTAATTCGGTTAAGTATACCTCTCAAAATTGGTAATCTACCGACCTCCATGAATTGGCATTTTAGCCCAGTTTGATTTACAAAAAATGGAGTAGTTTTAACATTCAGGTATGTTGTATCTATTGCCTCTCTTCCAATTTTTGACTTCCTCCTTTTTTGCGTTTTTTGCCACCAAAAACCGCTAAGAAGAAACTTTTTTTCAGTTTTTCCAAAATAATTCGCTTCCAGTGCATTTAAGGTAAAAAATTGTCAGTACAAATTTTGAGGAATGTAATATTTTCTGCAAGTTTGTATATAATAGTTTTGAATATTTTTAATAGCAACTAAGATACGACGCTGTGAATATCTGCAAAAATGTCTAAAAAATTAAAAAAGTTAGATATGCCAGTGGCTTCGCATTAGATATGATTTATTTCAAGCATACATAAAACTAAAGGCATCCCAGGTGCTAAAAAACGTTGTCTGCCAGCATTAGATGGGTGCAGGTTACAAAATGGTGGCCAATAAAATCGAAATTTTAGGTCTTTTTTTGTTTTTTTCACCTATTATTTCCTAAACAGTGCATACTATCGAAAAAGTGCTCGTGCATTAAATTGAAGAGCATCGCATTCTGCGTCTAATGAACATCGCATCATAATAATTTCGGTAACTGGTGTGGAAAACTACGGCTGCAAACTCGAAGTACAAAAAATTTTAATTTTTTTGGACCACAATTTTAAAATCCACCCCTCCTAATGCCGATTCAGGGGTTCGAAAATTTGCTATCAAAGTTTTCTTCAGATAATGAAAATTTTTTTGCACGGGCTCTCGGTCTGTTAAGTCTTTGTTTTGAAATCTTCAAATAATATCCTTACAGAAATTTTAGTTACTTTTTTAAGGAGAGAAGGGAGGGGATGGTTTTAAATCATTTTCATAATTAAAATCATACTTAAAACGTTTTAAAAATTTGATTTTCACTTATTTTTTGGAATACTCCAATTTTATATTTTCCCTGGAACCTCTCTGACTGACTGCCAAATCCACATTTCAACTCTTTATTAAGAACATCAACAGGCGACTGCCCAGCGTAATATACTAATGCTACATTTACCCATTCTACCTAAAGGGAAGGTAGATTGATATAATAATTATAATTTTAAAAAATCAGTTCCACCATGAATCAAACCCGTAATGAATTGCCTGCCTTGCCACAAAAATTATGTAAAATACTAAGCATCTTCCTTTTGGCGCCACTATCTTTATGAGGCCTGTGCAAACATTTTGCACTCAATTGCTCTAAGGGTTTTTGCAAGGCCGATGATAAGGAATTTACATAATTATTTTCGTGTGCCAGTCGCGTTTCCACTGTTGATCATTTTTAATAGGCAATATTGTGTAATTGAGTATTTTAAATTGTAATTATTACTTTCCTTGCGATTAATTTTTTACGGCGCGCGTGGCTTTTTTTTTGCTATCATAAAGGCTTGTAAATAATTTACTGTTTGAGCATCGTGTACTAAAATGATTATCGTGAAAAAGTTACTTTAATTATAGTTTCCTTTGTAAACAATGTCATCATTATAATGGTTCCTCAATCTATAAATGTGATAAAAATAGATTGAATAACTTTTTTATTTGTTTCGTTCTGATGTCTGGGGAGTATGGATATGATACCAATAACCGTTCTAAAATATCTCTATATCAATATTTCTCATCGAAAAAGTAAAAAAAAATAACAAAAAATTATTAATAAGAGACAAACTATTAATTAATAAATTAATTTAATTAATAACTTATTGCTTTCTTTTTTCGGAATAGTGCACGTTTATCAGGTAGGTCAGAGCCACGTTTAACTAGTGAGCTGCTGTTTCCATGTTTTGGAGAAAAATCTTGCGGGATGGCCTAGGAAAGATCATATAATTTTTCGAAAATCTGGATCATAATTTTTCAACTTTTCATTTATTCTTACCGTGAGGCAATCAATAATTAATTTCTAACTCAAAATTACAGTAGTATTCGTTAGGCTTTTATCCAACTTTATATTATATTACTGATTTAGTTTGTTCCTGGTTAATGAATCTTATGGGAGTGTTGCCGCTCCCTCCATTCTCCCAATAATTTGAAAATCCAAAAAGTTATGAAATTTGAGAACCCACATTAACCTGCGAAACCTTCTTTCGGGTCTTCTTCGCGGAGCTAATATATCGGCAACAGAGGCAACAAAACTCCAGCAGTTTTAGAAGAGCGTGCTGAAACGAATTATGCACACCAACTTACAGAGGAAAATAACGGACTTACTCCATAGAGCCCTCGAACTACCGACAGATACAAACTTAATGAAACGAAGGCATATCAAATTGTTGATAGCCTCCAACAGAGGACGGACCCACTATTCAGGACTCCGACACCGACAGGACGGCCACAAAGGTATCAAACACTTGTAAATAGCCTCATAATAGACTGAGTACAACTAACTGGACTGACACAAGGCAACTAGTGAGTCACATCACTTGAAACTGACTCCTAATTCCTTGAATCCCCCAACAAATTTCTCACTTCTCATATCCCTCTTACAATGCATCCCGTGCAATAGAAGTTACCATCCAACTCACTATCTTTATTCCCTAGATACCTACTCCCCGGAGCTTTGATTAAAAAAAAAAAAAAAAAAAAAAAAAAAAAAAAAAAAAAAAAAAAAAAAAAAAAATTGCACTATAACATTTTCTGGCACACCCAGACTTAAACTTGAGTCTGGGAGTTTGAAGCCCTTTAGTCTCTGACTTAACCCCGGTCCGAACGGAAAGTTTTAACAAACCACGGTATCTGATCAAAGCCTCCGATTTTATCTAATATCGACATTGAAAATATAATATTTCTTTTGTCAGTAATAAACGATACCCATTTCCATCTTTTAGCAACATAACAAACACCATCTTAGCAAACAATTATTGGTGGCTAGTGTCAAGCAGGTAACAACAAATTTTATTCTTAATATATATTCATATTTTTCTATATCGATGTTTACTTTGCATCTTACTTAATTAAACTATCGATATTATCGGATTTCGATATATTATCTTACCACCTTTCTATTGACATAGATATTTTTAAGTAATATCATCTAGATAGATACTGTAAAAATAAAAATAATATTTATCATTTATTTTTTTAAAAATTAACAAATTCTACAGATATCAACTTTTCGACATTATTGTCTGATTTTATCAGCAGCTTTTTTGGCCAGAAAAATGTTTTTTTCTAATTTCGAATTATGAAGGTCAAGGCCAAAATCTTGCGAACCCTCTCGCCTGCTTTTGAAAATAAGAGATTTGTCATAAATAATTAATTATGCTCATTAATATTATTTAATATAAATGTTATAGAGTTTTTCGCTTCAGGGTAAGTTCGGATTTAATGGACATCTTGAAATCCCTAATGGTAATCGAATATTGTTTAATCTACACGCCGTTGAGTTTAAGGGAACTCAAGGTTAAAAAAAAACAAGAAAAAAAATGAGGAAACTTAAATCAAAAAGAAATTTAAATATGAATGCCCTCGTTTCAAATTGGCTGTTTAGCTGCCAGTGTTCTGTATTTATTTGCATAATTTTCTTTCTAACTCTGCTACTGACAATTAGTTTCGGATGATTACTTGAAAAGTAAACTAATAGGGTTTGTGGTTTATATTTTCTTCTACCAATTTACAACTAACTTTACTTTTTGTTATTTAAATGTTTATTAATCCGTATTTGATAGGAGTTTATTAACTATTAGTTTGTTTACTAACATTTTCAATGAATATTTGACAATCGTAATTACACATATATATATATATATATATATATATATATATATATATATATATATATATATATATATATATATATATATATATATGCATAGGAATAGTTGATGGCGAAATCATATTTCAAATATTTTGATTAAAAAAAATAAAAAACATAAATTATCAATTTCTGTTGCTACTATATATATATATATATATATATATATATATATATATATATATATATATATATTAAATTAAATCTGATAGCAATTATACTAATGATAAAAGAAAGTTTCATTTTAGCTTGTTGAGACAGGTTTGCGTTGCTCATAATATCGACAATATTCAAAACTTTTTTATTTTGATTTCGAATCCTGGCTAATGAACGAATAAATTCTTATTCAATTTAAATGAAGAAGAAAATACAATGAATCTCATGCATTAGCTAAAATTTAATATTAGTTTTAGACGTAAAAGTGTGTAAAAGAAGTATTAGATTTAGTTAATAGCCGATGGCATTAATTGTATTATTTTTATGAAATATTAATTGAAATAGAGTTAATTTTTAATTTTGTATTCAATTTTTATAAAATAAAGTTTTTTACTTGTTATGTCTACGTAAATAAATAAAAAAAACAACTGGCAGTAGGATTATAAACAGAATTTTGTATTGTAGTTTTTGTTTATGAAATACATTTTTAATTTATTTATTTAACGATGAAAAGGTACAGATAACTGTGAAAAATAGAAAAATAAGAAAAATAATTTCATACAATAGAAAAATTATAATAGGTTGTTAATGAAATGAAAATAAAAAATAATATAATATTTGCATGTGTAAACGTAATGGTTTAGAATCTTCAGCTAGGATATTCAATGTTGTATAAATACAAATATGCTCAATGGAAGGTGACCAAATATCGTTCCCCTAAGCCAAATTCGAAATTTCAAAAAAATTTAAACAATTTAAAACAAGTAGCTACATCAACAGATGTTTTGGTATCGTTATTGGACAGAACCCAATAATCTTTCCTCCGAATTAACAAAACAATACTTAAGTGTTAGAATTTTAAAAGAATAGCCCTAATTAGGTCCCCCAATTAAATTTACAGTTTACTACAACTTATTTTAAGACAGGAAAATTTAATCAGTTGACATCCGCATGATGGTATAGAAGGATCAATCCCTAATTAGGGAAATTTAAATAAAGGCAAACAACTCTAATTTCTTATTAGATTTGTTAATTTCTTTAACAAATTGATTTTTATTTAAAAATGCAGCAATTCATGGTAGATAAGAAATAAATTTTTGTTGGGTAATGAGAGGGGAGAAATAACAAACATAAACATGAACAAAGGGCGGCGAAGGTGAAAATCCTTGTAATCACCTAAATCCGTGATTCCCCCGGATATTCTGGACGAGTTGTAAAGCCTAAATAATGAATTTAGGACTCTGCCTATGAAAAAAATAGCAGCTTTCGCTTCCTTAATGAGTAAACGTTAGGGTCTCGGAGAATTTTCACATGAAAAAAATACGAATAGTAATGATAAAATATATATTTTTTTTTACCTTGATGCACCAAAATAGCGTTCTGAAGTTGAACAATAACTATCTCCTCGTTCTATAGTTGAAAATACTGAGGCAAAAAATAAACCGTTACAATTATTTAATTATCAACAGTCAACTTGGTGATAGTGAAGTATTTAAAGAGTTTTCCAGGTGGTAGTAACAATAACAACGTTAGATAACAGGGAGGGGGAGCGAAATTAGGCGACGGAACGGATTTCGGGCAACTTACCTTAGTATTGAAAATTTAACTGTGCAAGAATAATTTTTATTATTTATACTGAACAAAGGGAATGTTTATAAAGTATTTATAGATATGTCCAGACCAGGTCAGTACTTGGATGTGTTACCTACAAAAATGAGTAACCGCGTTGGACTAGAATGGCGATCCCAAACTATGTAAAATAATCGTCAATCATGGCGCGTTTCTTTTAGGACGCTAAGGACCTAGAGCTCAGAAGGTCTTAACAACCATAATTTATGGATCTTGACCGGTTTGTCTCTGTCCTAGAACTCGTCGATAGCAAGGGCACTTCCTAATTGACCCCAAAGGGACAAATTATGAAGTCTTGGGTGTCTCACTAATGCAATATAAAAACCAAAATATCCTATAAATCTTCTTTAGCCTGGAGGGGATTTCAGTATAAATTCAATATACTCCTAATTAAAGAATTTTTCCGTCACGAGCTGTATTCGAATGACTAATATCTGTTTATTTTCCACCCAACAATATATATTTTTTTTAAGCTTTTAGATAATTTTGATTTTTTTTTTTTTTTTTAATATTTTTTCCTTAATGCTTTATTTATAAATGAGACGATTTTTAATAATAAAAGACTATAGTAGAGATCATAATGAAACCCTCCCCCCCCCAAAAAAAAAACATTATAAATTTCAGTAGAAATACCACATTATGTGCAAAGGTCTTGCAATGTCAATCAGATAAAAATTAATTAAATAACGCAATATCTTATGGATTATTGCGTTGTGACCGTGATATGTTGTGAAATGGTTTTAATATTCTGTTGAACAAGCTACAATATCTGATAGCTCGAAATTCATTCTTTGAGTGCATCTCTTGAGCACGAGGGTACTCTGTTGCATTGTCCTTAGTTAAAAATAGTCGAGATAATTCATATCTGGATCCATTTGTTCGATCCCATTGTACAAAAATAAATCGATTGGTCAACAACAACGCATATGTTTTCATCTTTTATCATTTAGATATCTCAGTTGTTCCTTGATACAGCGATAAAAAGAAAGTAGGCGTTTTTCAAAATTGATAAATATGTTTGATTAACTTGATCCATTTCTTTCTTTTCTTTTTTTTTTGTCATGTGAATGTACGCCATAAAAAAAAATCAACTCGGGATAGCTTTGGAAAAAATATTTAACAAAATTAAAAAAATAAATAAAATAAAAATAAATCGAAAAATCATGATACAGCTAGAAATTATTTTAAATAACAAACAAACAATTAATTTACATATTTCAATATTGTGCTTGCATATGCTTATTTATACAACAAATGTGCTCTATAATTATAGATGCATTTAATGCTAAACAAAACGTAATTTTAACAAAATGTTAAAATTAATCTATACGTGAGCACGTAATCTTAAAAACGACAGTCTTTTCATAATAAGCACCTACGATAACCTAATAATGGACCTCAATATCAAGGATAACCGAAATGTTAAAAAAATCGATACGAGAGTGAGCAATCTTAAAATCGATAGTATTTTCACAATCAGCAAGTTCGGTAACCCAATAATGGACCTCAATATCGAAAATATTCGAAAAACTTTGATATTCATACTCATATAATAAAGATTTAACATTGGCTTTTAGAGTCTACAATATATACGCATAGGTTATGTAACAGTGAAAAGTAACTATGTAACAGGGCATGATTTTGAAATCTTAAATTTTTGACTAGTAATAATATTAACAAATTCAATATTAATTAATTAATTATTAATTTCAGTATGAATGTATTGTTGTTTAAACGGGAAATGCATGCAAAAATTATAAATGAATATAAACTGTTCCACGAAACGTTGGTTATAATGTAGAGCACTTAATGAAGTAATAAGAAATTTGTTCATTATTACCTCAAAGACATTATAAATAAATCTTCCATTATAAATTATATAATTGTATAATTATTTTCCTTAAATTTTATCTCATATCTGAGGTTAAAAAGGGCACAAGTCAGAAAAACGTTCTGGATAAAAGGATATAAGACAGATATTTTTTAAAAATTTAATTTTTCATTCTACAATAATTTTTATGATATACAAATACTCAGTTCTAAACCATTGTGATTTCTTAAAACTGAAAATCATAAGTTTATTCCATTTTGAACTTTTATCTCTTTTCGCATGTTGCTTCAGGGTGAGCATTGTTTCATTGAGTCATATCTTTTTTATCACAGCTTAAGTTCGTTATAAGCAATCAAAATATAACTATAACTCATTTTCGCAAAAAAGTGACTTATGCCCCTTTACCCAAACACAACAGATTTATCCAAAAAATAAAATTAAAAATTTATTTGGAAAGAATTTTTTTTTATAAATTAAATTAAATTATTTTTTTTTTAAGGCTTTGGTATAATGATTCTAAAATACTTTGTATTTTCATCTATCTTCATAAATGGTCGCGATATGGGCATATGAAATCTTTAATCGGCCATCATTTTGAAACGAAATTGGCGGATAGTAATGCAGAGTTCCGAGGATCAACCTGGAGTGATCAAATAATTTTTTTTTTCTGTACACCTTTGTTATTCTTAATGGAAATTGTTTTTCTATTCTATTCTGTTATTTTTTTTTGGTTGATTACAAAGATTAATTATTAAAAATAATGAACCAAAATTGAATCGAAATCGAAAGTTTGAATTTATATATTTACTCAATATTTTGTATTTGTAATCAATTATGTATACATTTTTAATTATTTCGACTTTGAATTTTCGCACTCATAGAATATTGTAAACAATCGAAAAAAAAAAAAATACAGAGTAAACCTCTAATTTTATATCCACAAGAAGAATTGCTTTGATTATATCAAAATACTCAGAATAACTTTTTTATAATGGGAACCTTATTCTCAAATTATATAATACAAATTTAAATTATCCATTGTAATGTACAAATCATACCAAAAAACAAAAACAAGTAAACGTCATAAAAATATTCAGATTTTAAAATATTTATACGTTTACATTTAGATCATAAGATTTATACGTCATTGATAATAATCTTGGCCAAATATTTTTGTTGTTCATTGATTGAAGGACGATAAATATTATTTAAATGTCTTTCTTTTTCTTCTTTTTTTTAAAAATCTTTAAAGCTGAATGATGTAAACTGAAATGAAATTTCGATCTTAATCAACAATTACCTTTTCAGATTTGTTTTAAGTTTTTATTACCAATTTTTTTTTTCTTGTTAGATTCTAAATTTTTATTTTCTGATTTGCTTTTAACAATTTCTTTAAATTCATAACAGTACGTTTCGGAGCCCAATGTGAATTTATCACCTAGAAGTATGTTTAATCATTTAGGATTTTTTGGTTAAACGTTTTGTTTTTCCGCTTTAATATTATCGAAAAGCTCTGTTTTTTGGTTTGGTATTTTTTTTTCTCATTTATGGTCATCCTTTATATATATATATATATATATATATATATATATATATATATATATATATATATATATATATATATATATATATTATAATGCTTATTTATCAAATTTGAATTTAACGAAATTCGTTCGGGCATTTTTATTTTAAATGAATATCATCTTATAAAATCATAATAGTTAATATTAAAATAATGTATAAAACAAACTAATAAAATATAATTCGTTTAGAATCGTTGGTTTTATTATATACTATATACATACATATATACATACTATTTAAAGTCAAATAAGATGTTATGTATCTTTTCTCAGTCCTCTGATTATAAATAAAATCTACAGATTCTTGAAGGTATGAATTTAATTTGTTAAGTATTTTTTTTCAAATACTATCTTGAAATTAAAATAATAATAGTTATGAAATCAATACAATATTAAATTAACAGAATTATAAACCATTAAAACTTTTAATGATCTATAACTCATTTATTTATTTTTTAATTTTTAATGATTAATTTTTTAATTTTTCATATGGATTTCTCTTCTAATTCGGTTGTTTTAAGATCTTGAATTTTTTTTTTTTCGGAGTTGTCAATTTCTTTATTTTTGATTGTGAATTTGTATATTCATCCAAAAATAAAATATTTGTTTTTCAAATTAAAATATATCTAAATAAATTAAAAAAATATAAAAACTGTTTTAGTGAAGATTCGGTTTGTTATATGATAACAAGAGATAAATCTGTTATTCATATTAGTTCCCCGTGAGTCAGCCTATTTGTTAAAGTTGTTTGTTGAGAATTGTATTGCTGTTTTGTTACTTATCACTGAACACTGTTAGTCCATGTCATTCAATTAATTCTTAAATATTAATTAATGCTATTAAATAATTCATGTAAGAATAAAAAGTTCATTTGTAATGTTAAACTATCCGTGTGTTATTGAAAATTTATATACCATTATGTGTCCAAGATTGTGATGAGAAAAAGTATTAAGAATTCGCAAATATTAAAAAAAGAAAAACAAAAAAATTACTTTACCCATTTGATTTTATCACATAAAAATTCTAATAATACAATTAATTAATATTTTTTCTAAATATGTCCCATTCATATACATTCTTTTTCTCTTACATAGTAACCCTGTGCAAGAGGAGTTTATTTATAAAATTTACAGGTTTCTTGCGAAACCGCATGGATAGTTCAATTTACACTTTTTAGTCACAGTAAAGCGTTATACTAGTGTACAATTTAGATTAACATTAAAAAAAAATAATGAAACTAAATAAAAAAAAAATACAAAGAAAAAATATCGAAAATAATAATAATTATGAATAATTAATTCATGAACAATAAAATAATTACTGAGTGTGCGGTTTTCTTTTGAGTTTATGATATTGTAAATTTCTAAGGACGGTGAGGTAATGGAATTTAATCTTCATCAAACATTTATTACCAATAGAAATGTTTCTTGAACATTTATTTAGTGCATATTTATTATTAAAGGAAATGAAAAAGTAAAGTATTATTAGATTCAGATAATGACGTCCGTCCCTACGGAGGCAAAGTGCGAAAACAAAAAGTAATTAATAAATGATTTATTTCAAATCAATATTTTATCGTTTAATAAATTTGTTTTATAAACAACACATATTTAAACAAAAAAGAATTTGAAATTTGAAATGATTAATGATAATTCACTGGTAGTTGAAGACCGGCGTTTATAAATTGATAAATTTTACTTAAAATAATAATATTTTTTAAAATAACTTTCCAAAAACTTGGTTTTCATTAAACTGAATTTATTCTATAGATTTGTCTAATATATTTTTTTTTCTCTCAGAATCTATTTTCTCCTTGGAGCTTTGATTGACTTTATTTTTCGGCTTCTTATTCCATAATTAAATAAAGTACCTTCTATACTTTATATTATCTATACATATTAAGACCTTGAAGCTAGAATAGGCTATATTCTATATGTCTAAAGTCAATATTTCTATCTTTCTTGGAAGACATGAAGCGTCTATGATCTTTTTGTTTGGTACAGAGGTGAGGAGAGAGATGGACAAAGAGGAAGATTTAGGAAAGTATTATCATCGTTGATGAGGAAGGATATTGTCGAAAAAATGAACAGCGTTAGAATCGATCTATATCGAGTTGAAATGCATTCTGGGCTATTATGGCTGTTGCAGTAGCGGCCAGAAAAAAAAAAAATTGAAAAGAAAATTATACCATCTAGGAAGCACTGGTTTCCCGTCGAGTAGTTATCGACGGTACAGGAAGTTATTTGTCCTTCCCAGGTCGATAAGTTACCTAACTTCCACCAGGGTTCGGTAATGAGCATAATTTTCGCATCACCAGCATCAGCAGAGCTGGGGGACTTGTGACGTTGGAGGTTTCTAACTTGGAGTGGAGTTTGAATTAATGTTTCCTGCTGTAACTCGAATATACAGGAATCGAAAAGAATACTTCGTGCGTATCATGGTGAATTCCAATATCTGATCAGCAGCAGTTCCCAAACTTTTCACTCTGATCGAACCTTTTTAACAATGTTCTAGGAAATATGAGTGTCCACTTAACAATATTTTTTCATAGTATTTTTATTAATGATCATTAATAAAAACAAAATGGACTATAGTTTTAGTCGTTTATTAAAAAAAATACTATAACATAAAATCGTCCCTCCAATAATTTTTTTAAAAATTTTTAACGCAAAAAAACTTTTTTTTTTTGGAAACAATAGGCATTACAGATCTAAATGGTAATATCAGCAGAACTCGATATGCTTTTATTTTTTTCATTGTCGCATTCTTTTATAAATCGCACGAACAGGTGACAGATAGAATGACAGAGGACTGATAAAAACAGAAGAGGACTGATGGAATGACAGTGATTGATACATTTTTTTTTACAAATAGTTTTATTTTTCCAACATATAAAAAACATTTTAATATTTATTATTTACCTACTTAAAAGTAAGCATTTTTTTTTTTTTGGTATCTACGCATTTAATATCTCATTTATAGGAACTGTAGTCCAATTAAAAATTAGACTTTTGCATTCAATTTGTACATATATTAATGCAATGTTAAAAAAAGATAAAAATGTATGACTTTGGCTGGCAAATAGCCTATTTGAATAAATATGAAAATATTTTGAGAAAAGATAATTTGTATTTAGATTTTAAAAAAATGAGATTGCGAACTTGAATTCGTAATCTGTACCCCAAAAAACATAAATGAGCGAGTTTTCAGAACTTCTCCATAACTTTCCATCGAAATCCCTTTCTGGTCCACAATTAACTGAAACCCGTTGTTCTAAGAGATGCCCTGACGAAATTAATTATAGAGTACAAAAATGTGTGGAGTTTACTCTTGTTTAATTTATTATTAGTTGATGTTGCTAAAAAAAAAATGCATAATTTTCATGCTATAGGAGGAAAACGAAAATAGATTTATTTTTTCAGCGTTTTTTAATTTTTTTTATTATATTTACGGAAAAAATATGAGGTAACAAAGATAAAATTCGCAATCAGCAGCCAAAAAAAGTAACTGAGGAATTTTTAGAATTTCTCCAAAACTTTTCGCCAAAACCTCTTTCTGATTCCCTGGAACCCTTTCTGGTTGGCTGGAATAACATAGAAGCAGTAACATAGGAGGAATAAATATGATACAGGAACATTCGTTGCAGTTAAAAAACAGCATTGAATTAGGAAAAGAAAACAGCGGGTATCCTTGAGTTTGACTCAACAGAGAGGGAAGTCAATTAATCATCAAAACAATTAGCGAAGTACTAACGAAAATCATTGTTTGTAGATCGTTCGAGTACCGGTGGCATGTGGGTCCGACTTTGCCTTCAGGCTCTGTTCATTGACACACCCAGCATTATATTTTTTGTTCCTATTCCACCCACGAAAAAATGATAACTTTTTAATGCTTGCGTAATTCGAGGTCAGATAAATCGATATGACGAAATATAAAGTCAAAATATGACTATTTTAGTCTTATTTTTCTGGAACAATCTCGTCATCTTATCTCGAAAAATACGAAAATAAGTTGGATAATCTTATTGAACGTCATCGAAGGAGAAAAAAAATATAGTGGAATAGGATATAGATAAAAATCTATATTGTGTTCGTTTTGTTTGTTAATCACTTTTTTTCTGAAAGAAATCCAAAGATTAAGATGATCCTTTAAGATCACATAATTAATAGTATAATTTTATCTTATCGTGTTTTGAGGTGAGAAACATTTTGATAAAACAAATAGAAATTTAGTTATTGTAGAATAGTCTTGATTGTCGACCAAGAAAATAAAATTTTTACCCCCTCCTCCCTCGGGTTGTCTTGAAATTCGTGAAATTTGGGTAATTATTATTTTTTTGCTAAAAATTCTGTAATACTACAAACGCCTTTTGGGATATTAATGCAGTTGAGGAAAAATACGCGATCCTCATACGGTTTGGAGACGTTTGGTTAAAAAATGTAAAGCCTCGAAAGTATCATTCAAGGCCTTAATAGATTTGGAAGGGGCTTCGAAATTGGCCTATATTTTTAAGAGTGAGCATAGTAGGTGATTAACCTATAATCTTTAGAAATATTAGAGTAAAAAACGTACATATTGTATTTTATCTCGGGAATGTTAAATTATACTCATGACATATGGATATATCTATTCTGTAGTTAATCTATTTATGTAACACCTTATAATTATTATAACATATTCTGAATTAAACAATAGAAATCTAAACTATGTGACCTGCATTAGAAAGGGGGTCACTGATAATTACTCAACACCAACCGCTACACGCTAAATAAAACGTGGATTTACCCTGGAGCGTGAAATCCTGAGTGGATTTTTTGGAGTGATGCGTGGCGGCCAGAATTCCATCGGCCCTAAAATTCCATCACGCCACGCCAAAATCCATTCACTCCGAGTGTGGAATGGTGGTTGAGTGGAATGATGAACTGCACAATTTTTACTATGCTATAGTAATAATAAAAAATAATGAATACTATAGTAATAATGAAAATTGTTAGTTAAAATTGTATTAAATATGTTGCAAAAATATTTATTTGAATAACTTACAATTTTTTTTTTTGCGATTACATAATTATGTTAAAAATATAAATATTAATTAAAACGAAATAAACATTTTTAGTGGATTTATATTTTCCAACATGCATAAAATTTCCAATATTTTTTTTTTTTTTTTTTTGGTGTTAAAGATTAAATTATTGGATGCTCTTACTCTTGTAGAGACACTATTTATATCCCATTAATTCCCAAGAGTTAAATTAATCTGTATATTGAAATATTTGTAGACTGTAATTTTCCCTATATTTGTCCCTAAAAAATGGAGCGTTGGAGTAGAGTGATCGTCAGCGGGCGCGCCTTGAAATCTTCTTGACTTTAAGAAATTTAGTCGCTCCACTCCGTCGTTCCATTGTACCATTTGGAGTGACCTTCAGTTGCTGCTTGCCTTAAAATACCGGATGATACGGCAATTAATTAATATAAAAAAATCATATTATCAACTAAATCTATTATCTACTCGTTACTAAATTGCGCGATAAATCGTATGTCCTCTTGGAATCGTCGATATGGAACTTGTTTACATCATTGTTGATCATCTCTAATAAACAGAAAACAAGTTTGAGCAACTCATAAGTAAACAACTATCACTTACGGCGTAATTCTCATTTCAAAACTAGCTCGGTAGCTGTAAAAGAGACCCGCTACCGAAGATTGATTATTGACAAATCACTAAACATTGAACCCTCTCATACAAGCCAGAAACGATATAAAACTGTTAATCATTTACGTCTACTTCAACTACTAGACAAACGTTTTAAACTTCCGATTTATTACAAATAGCTCACAAAGATTAGAGGTATTGGTGTATCGCAAGGTGTTCACTATGGAATCCGATCAAACCATCAAACAATCCGAAATCCTTTGATAAAACTTCAACATTGCTAGAGGTAAGTAGAGGAGAGGAGGTATTTAGGCGAAGTTTCTATGTAGCAGCATTGAACCACCAGGTTTCCAATGTTTTATTATTATTATTTTCCAAGTTAATTATTTAAAAAATTTAGTTTGAGAACAATAAAATCAAATTATTTTTTATTCCTCTTTTTGAGTGAAACTTCAAGGAAGTTCATTCAGGTACATTTAGCAGAACAAGGATAATATATCAAAAAGAGCAATAAACAATCATTAAATTCAATTTTTCTCAGATTCAAATTTATGTAATATAACATGTTCCATTCGGCTCTTCAATTATGAAGGAGGATATTGTGCAATCCCTATTGTGCAATTCCCACAACCAATGGGTTGTTCTCAGACTCTCCAGTAAATTTTCATGTGCAAGGAAATAGCCGAATTACTCCAGAAATATAACTATTTCTACCATTAACGATAAAACTGGAAATTCCTCGTTCATATGAGATAAATAGTTTTTATCAGACAATCATACTTAGGCCAGATTTAAATTGTGATTATCAAGCTAAAAGAGGACTTGTAGACCAGGTCCTTCAAGATATACATTGGTACCCCAATACTTATGACCAAAATTGTTTTTTTAATACAATTTTATTTTCCCCCATTGGTGTATCATGCTTTTTTTAAAATAAATTTTGCAGATATCGCGATTTGAAAAATAAAAAAAATGACCCATTAATAACAACTTTTTTAAAAAATCTATTTAAAATCTTTTGATGGCCTATTTTTCTCCCCATAGCCCCTTATTTACGCTTCTGATAACTTCATTGCGTGGAGATTCTCATTTTCCAGCAAATTTGCATTTCAAGGTCTATATTACACCCCCATTATAATTTCTGTTTAAGCATTTTCCGATTGTTTTACAGCTTTGTTTTTATTTAAGCTACAACTTTTGACGGCAGTATCATGAGCAATAGTTGTTACTGAGGCATTGTAGTTGGTCCCAATAATTTTTCCAATATAAACGGAAAGCATTACTGGAGATAGCATTGCGCCTTGTGGGATCCCACACGTGATCAGAGAGCTTTTTTTTCCAGCGGATTAATTTCGTAAAATTGTGTTCTTTAGGAAGTACATAATTAATAGCTAGTTAATTTTTGGTGATCTCAAAATAAATTAGAGGTGAACAATTTTCTTAAGGTGAACAATTTTTCCAAAAATACATGATTATCTTAACTTAAGATATTTGTCCGACTGAATATGCTAGTGCTCATATTTCACCTTGAAATTAAGGCCACCTTTTTGCACGACGACTCCTGGACTTCTTTTGACGTTGTTTTATCTCTGGATTGTTTCATTATTTTTATATCTTTATTTTCTTCGTTTTTTCTTTCTTTTTTTTCTTTTAATTTTTTTGTCAGTACAATTATATTTATTTTATTTTTTTACCAGAAGAATGTTTTTTTTTTCTACACTCACATGCTATAATTGAGATTATTGTACAATAAATATTAATTTACATTTATTAATTTAGTCTTTGGCCAGACATTTTTTTCTGTTTTCTTTTTTACTTGTACATACTTATTATTCTTAAGGGATCTAGTCCCAGAATAAAGTTAATTTTTCTATTCTATACACAAACACACACACACACGATATACAGATATGTATATATATGTATATATATATATATATATATATATATATATATATATATATATATATATATATATAAATTTTCGTTATTATCGTTTAATGATCATACATAGCCATTACAGAGTAGTGATCAACAGAATGACAGGGGCTGATTGAAGAGGATTGTGTTACGAGAAGTGTTGGCTGCGTTCCGAAGGTTGTTAGCTCGGGCATCGTTGCGTTTTATTTTCGAAGATGACTGTTTGTTTCGGAAGTGTTTGATCTCTTATCGTCTTAATCATCGTTAGTAGCTTAACTCTAAGAATCGTAGATAGACCGAAAGTATTTTTAATTTTTTTTTTCGGACAATAGCGAAACAGCCAAGTTTTTGCGCTGAAGCCTCGTCGCTTTGGCACGTGAAAACTCAAAAATAACTTGCTGCTGACTCAAAATAAATCTTTGAAAAATATTTTCACACTAATAAGTTTAAATATGTCAATCGCAGTATTTTTTGTTGACATTCTAATAATAATTCATGTCAGCAGCAGCGGATCGAGGATTTAATATGGCAGGGGAGAGGGTCTGGCAATAGATACCTCAGTGCAACAGACGGAAGGACCCCCTCAGTGGTCCCCCCCCGAGAAATTTTTGAGGGTCCCTGATCAAAACTGCATTTTTCACACCTTTTGAAGCAGTGAACTTGAATCATTAGAAATTCAAGTTTTTCTTATTTTTTTTTTTTAATATCGGTAATTACAGGAAAATAATGGTTTTTGAGAAAAAATTTTTATATTTTTTCTTGACACATTTTGTAGCTGAAGTAGTTTTTCATCCATCATTCAGATAAACACCTCTTCCGTACATCAAGAAATTGTATTTCTTTTTACTTAGCACTGTTAAAAATTGATATCATTTTATGCTTTATGATTTAATGAAAGAACATATTTCTGTTTAATTGGAATCCATCCATATTATTATTTATGAATAGATTATATTTTTGATGAAATAAATAATCAGTATGCAGTCAACAAAGTACATTTTTTGGTATACAAGCCGAAGTTTCGGCTCAATCATGTGAGCCATCATCAGGGCTGAAATCAAATCAAAGATACAAGATATATGTTCTGTAAAAGAATACAAATACTAATTAAAGGTGAAATACAGATAACTTAGTAATAAGAAGGTAAATAATAATATAATACAGCTACAGTAAGGATATATGTAACAATATAATACAGCTACCATAAGGACGTATATAATAATATAATACGTATTACTGAGCTATCTGTATTTCAGTCGGCATCCGCATGATGGTATAGAAGGATCAATCTAATTAGGGATTGATAAATTATTTGCCACTTCTATAAATTTATTTTATTGAAAACTAGTTTCGAACATAAATGTTTTATATTCATCTTCAGTTCTAAAATCACACAAAAAATTCAAAAAGAAGCAATTCAAAATATATTTTGGTATTGTTATACATATTAAATTAGATGTAATATAAATCAGTATTATAAAACATTTATGAATTATGAATTTAATTCAGACAAGAAATTAAATATATGTTAGTACTCACCAAGGTTTAAATGGATTATATCAAACAGAAAATTTTGTACTGGTTCCTTCTCGCATTGTACTAACACTGAAACTAGTTTCCAATAAAACAAATTTATAGAAGTGGCAAATAATTTATCAATCCCTAATTATCTTTATTTCACCTTTATTATTTGTTTTTGGTTTTACTGAACATATATATCTTGGATCTTTGATTTAATTTCAGCTCTGATGATGGCTCACATGATTGAGCCGAAACGTCGACTTGTATAATAAAAATATACTTTGTTGACTGCATCCTGATTATTTATTTTATTATAATGACATCGCTGTCGATCAAGCAACATCAATAATTCATATTACATTTTTATTTTTTGTTGTATAATACAATACATTAGTTATATCATTTTAGTTGGTATTAATGGTACACAAATGGTACATATATTTTTCAATTTTTTTTTTCATTGTACAATCCGCCCTCTCTCCAACCCAGACAACCCCAAAATGGCACTTTTTGCCTTCCCCACCAAAAAAAAAAAAAATTATTGAAGTATTTTGCGTATTAAAAATAACAAAAACATTTTTCATATTCGTTATTATTATAGTTGCTAGAGGGACAATAAGCGCTATAGCTGAATGTCGAAAATGTTATTTTGGATTAAATCATTAATCTATTCTTCTTTTCTAGCGATTTTTTTTAGATAACGACTCAATCGATTTCTAAGTTTGAAATAACTCGATAACATCCCGTAATGTTTTGAAGCAATTTGAGCTAAAATAATATGATATTTTTAAGTACTCTCGACTTTTTTAAAATTGTATTTAATTATATACAAGTTCATTGCCTTACCTATGTAAATAAATATAAATTGCAAACAATTGAAAAACTTAGAGCGTTAAAATAAAAAAATGATGTAATTTTAAGAAATCTATTACGGAAATAACTCTATCTTATAATTCTCTATCTGTATAATTCTACTTAGACACATTTTTGTGTTTTTAGGTAAGTCGAATGAAACTTTAGTGTAGTAGTCGGAAGCCTTCCACTACACGATACGGCTGCTTGAAGTGCATTCTGTCACATGCATGTGTGCATTTCGTTGTCCAGAAAGCACCTTGCATCTGTGCGTGTTTACATACAGAAAGTAAATTAATGTATTGCCAGAGGGGTCTGAGTTTCGTACGGGTAAGGAAGGCACCAGACTACTACACCAAGTTTCGATATTCATATACGTAGACTTCACTGACAAACCACCAATATATTTAAGTACATACGAAAGCAATTTTCGTCCCTTAGTTAAGGTTATTAGATAAAGTTATTTTCATTTTTTTTTTTCATGAATTAAATAATTTGTTATCAAATACGAATTTTTTTTTTTTTTTTTTTGACATTCCATGCTTTAGAGTTGACTCGAAGATAGGGTTAATCATCCGCTCCTTAACATACCAACTACTAGTTTAGTAGTTTAGTTCTGTCTCATTCTAGAAATGTCGAGGCACGGTTGCTTTTGTTGCCCTCCCTAGGTTCTGTTGTAGTCAAGAAATGTATACATATGCACCTTTTTATATAATCTTGCCCTAACCACTTCCTAGTTGTTACGAAAGGTGTCAAAGTAGAAAAAAGCCATCCTTCAAGCTGTAGACAAAAAAAGATCTACCCGAACTAACGCGAAGGACGTTTTGTGATGGCAAGGAGAAACCATTAACTATTTTTATCATGAACTAACTTTAATTCTCGCCGTTGGAAAATTAAATTTCGAGTCCAAGATAAATTTGGATATCATTATATATCTACACAATTTTTAGCATTGCCGTTTTAAAAATATTTGTATACAATGACAAAGATAAGGCCTAATGAAGGTTCGATGCCGATAACACACGCAGTCTCTGCATGTATCACATATATTCTATGGACTGGAGAATGCATGCAGTATAAACTTCGCATTCATATCTTAACTTTCAGTGCTCGGAAAAGCATGGGATTTGTACCGTTCAATCAAGAAATAAATCTAGAATAATAATCATGAAAAAAATTATTATTTTTTTTCCATAAGTGTTTTTATATCTCACTTTGCAGATTTTACCGAAATACTAAAAAAATATAAAAGTAAATTGAATATACAACACAAAAGTAAGGTACATATCTGTAAGAATGGTGCAATGAACTAAAAAATTATAACTTTTCAAAATGGCAGTTTCAATTTTAAATTAACGTGAGACTTTATAGGAATCCTTTGATTTCAAATAGCGATGTCTTTCTTACAACTTTCGTTTCTGATTTAGCCATTTATACAGGATGCAGAATGGAACTCTTTCATTGGTGGACATAACTTATTTTTGTCATAAATCGACTTACACACTTATTCACAATTCTTACAGATATATTATTATTGTAGTTGGACAGATATTTTAAGACATTTTACAATTTTTTTTTCTTTAAAATTCAAACCAAAATGTGAAATATTATTTCATGAAATAAAAATATAATATATTGTCATTGTTTTCACACATCTACATTTTTAAAAATTTAATAATTATTTAAGAAATTGTATTTTGTTTTGTGCCAAGCGAAATGAGATAAATAGATAGTTAAATCAAGTTATATGTGTCTAATTTCACACGAATTAATTTATTAAATAAATGTATATATTAATTAAACAAGATAAATAATTAAACTAAAGCTTAGTGGTAGTTAGATCGATGACTCTGGGAAGGCAGGTGTCTTCAAGGTGATTTATTTATAGGCAACTTATCGAGGTCCTAGTGGATAATTTTCTGCCTGTTTTCCTCGGTTTAAGGATCACCACAAGCAATAAAAAATTAGCATCTGTCTCAGTGTTAACTAATAGTTGAGTCCAATAAGACGAAAATGACATATTTTAAATATTATAGACTTATTGTATGTTTTATTATAACAATATATCTGTACATATGACGTTTTATGTACTCGAAGGTAATGTTATTTGGAACATGGACCCTTGATGTTATTAGCATCTTACCGGATTCCTTTAGTTATATATATATATATATATATATATATATATATATATATATATATATATATATATCATTTTTTTTTCTGTAACCCCCTTTTTATCTTGACCCCCTTAAATGTCTTCGTGCCTAATAGCCCTTATACTACTAAAATGCACTTTTTAGGGGTATGCATTGATCTTAATTAATTTGATGTGAATTTGTGAGTTTTGTGAATTTGTGAATTCGATGTTCCAACATACATATTGTTGATAGACGGGGCTCAATACGATTGAGTTGATTTTTATGTCCATTGTAGAAGTGAAGAATTAGTGATGATTTTTATTTTCTTAATTATTATTTTTATTTTTTGCATGTGTATTTACATATTTTTTTTTTCTGATTTCTCAGGATCTTTCGTTGAACTTAAAGAAACACTTTATACATGAAATATGGCACCCCAGATGCTTGTGAATATTTGTTTACAACTGTACACGATGTATATTTTTAGGTTTTATCTTAAAAAATCATCTTGTTTTCCCTAATGCTTATGTGCTGAATTTTACTAAAATTCGTTGAATTTTATTTAATAAAGTCATATAAATTTGGTCGGAAAAAAAAAAATATACAATGCATTTTTCACTATATATTTACTGTTTACTGAATTTTATCTCATATATTCTGGTCTGCCTGTAATATTAGTAAATTGGGTGAATTAAAAAAAAAAGTACTTAGAAAACAATTTTTAGTTTTCTTTATTTTTTTTTTGTGGTAAACTTGAGTGATAATTATGATAAGAAAAAAAATATATTTTTTTTCTTCCAAATTGATCAAAGCAGAATTTTCAAAATTAGAAAAAACAAACAAATGTTCCTCAGTACCTGAAAAATCCAAAACGTTTTGATAGATCTTCAATTCTTTTGAACTATTTGATCAAAATTCATTGCTATTTCTTAAAATTTAATATGCAGTTATTATAAATATCTTTAAAATAAATATATTAAAATTAATGATCATTTGAGTAAACGGTTATTTTAAGGAATACGTAATTATTTTTATTTTTTTAATTTGTTAATTTCATTTTACTTTTTGTTATTGTAAAATTATTTATAGACGTTGTTGATAGCTGAAAGTTTTTACGCCTTAATCTCAAAATAACTAAGATGCATAATGTGTACCAAGTTGTTGGTTCTATGTTTTGTCTAAAGAAATTTCTTTTTAATTGTTATTTAAAGGGCCAGTATGATTTAATTTGTTTGTTACGTTAATACTTTTTAAATACAATTTTTAATATTACATTAGTTACATTATCAAGCTTATTAAATTTAAATTATAACATGAAGAATTTTTTAATTAATTGGTTAGTCATAAATTGTAAATTCAAGCCCTGAATATGGGCATAACGACCCGATATGTTGGGTTTCAAATAATAAAAAAAAAGAGTTAAAAAATATTATGTAAGCTCCATCTGTTTGTCATTTCTAAATATTTGTTTTAATATTTTCAAATCTGTTATTTAATATTTATACTGATGATGAAATTATTTAAAAGTCCCACGTTCCACGTCCCACTCTAAAAAGAGCAAACAGATTCCGCATTTGGCCGGATGGAAGCGGTCGAGTGAGTTGGCGGTAGGTTGTGTTTGGCTTGTCCCTACGGCGCCGTACTCCGTCACCAAGCTTAGACCCTCTGAGCATTAGTTGAACTGTCATGGTCGCCTCCCCTTTATTCGAATAGCGTGGAAGTTGTTGGCTAGAACCTGAGCGGTTAATTGGCTGTTTGTTTGTTTTCATCCAAAGAGCTTTCGTAATATTCCGTAGCTGGTGAGGTCTAGTGTTAATCATGATATTCAGAAGTTAATTAAACCAATTATAATCATTGAATCCCCGTTTTAAGAAACGTAAGACTGTGCGGAATGAATCAGATAGATAGATGAAATGTTTATTATACTTGAGCGATCATCCAAGGCACACCAGCCTCTATAAAGTAGATTCATGATCTTTTAGCGAGATAGTGTAAATCTTGGCGTTTGATCCTAGTTAACTCTTTGTACCAAATAACACCCTTGTAAAACGGTTGCTCAAAAATACGATTCTCCTTTATTAATTATTGAATCTCAGACCCTTTAGTTGTAGTGCCAATGCCAGACGAATGCATATACATATCCGCCCATTCCTAACTAGAGTTGGAGTGTCAAGATTCATTTCGCGGGACCACTACGCCATCACGGTCTCTATATACATGCATAGTGTACATAAATTGTCTACAATGCAACTCAGCCATAATTATGAAACGGAATTACCCAAGTGTTTGATGTTTTTTTCAATACTTAAGGATCGATTTCATATCCTTATTCATCGTTTGTGGTTTGAGGTTACTTTTCAAGGTCGTCTTGTTTTTTTATCATACTTTGCCCCAATCGCCTTGATGAAATTCTTGTTTTTATTTAATTCTAATAGTCATTTTCGTTTTTAGTATTCAAATCTTTATTTGCGCGTGTCACAAAGGAAATAATTAGCTTCGATGGATTGGATTGAGTTGTAGAATTATAGTCTGTCAACAATGGGGAAAAGTATTGTAAATTTCAAAATTCAGTTTGACCTTAATTAGTCGTTTTCTCTTTTTAAAATCTCGATTTCAAAAAGATTTGGATCACGAATACTGGAAAACTTAAGTTAGCTGTATTATTTATTGAATTTAGTTTATTTTCCACCAAAGGGCAGCGGTAATAGAGGGATATAACACTGAAATGGGAGTTCAATTGCTACAAATAAAATAGTTTATTTACAGTTTTTCCCGTGATGTACACAGCCTACACTTTTTTGGTCTTCGGCTCGGCTACCATCCTCTTCTGTGTCTCTTCTTTCTGGTGGCCTCTCAGGAACAACTCCCTTTTTCCTCGACAAGGAGAAGTGGATCCTTCTTCAACCCATACACAAAACGAAATGCTGGTCATCAGCTAGTAACTCTCTCACCGTCTTCAGCTATGGTCGGTTCTTGTGAGACGTGGTAGTAGAAAGCTCTCCTTGAGGTTTTAGCTCGATTTTTTAACAAGTTAATGCCTTACACATTGATTTTGGGACTATAATATCCCTTGAGTACTATAGCTAGGTATTTTAGTTAGTACTAAGTGTACAAGGATAGTCCTCCAAATCATCAGAATAATACGGTAAAATTAATTCCTATGTTACGCTTCGAAATAAATGCCAATTTGCACTGGCCAAAATCGGTTAACTGATGAAACGAACTAGAATGCTACTCCTATTTTTGAGCAAAGAATTAAGCTAACGCGTTTGTAACAGCACGAGTACATAAATTTGGTAATGAAAATTGAAGGTATTCTTTTTTTCCTTGTTGAAGAGGAAAAAGGTACGTTATTTGCATTTATAGAAAAAAAAATTTTTAAAAAATCTGCCAACTACGCAATTCATTTATAGCGATCGGAATGTCGAGTAATATTATACTAAGGCCAACAGGAAGGGGGCAAAAAATTATTGATATCTAAAATATGGTAAACAATTTGCAAGGTATCTAATGTCGGTAAAAAGAAATTTCAGGCATGGACTCTGGGTTTAAAATTACAGTTTCTGGATCCAGTTTTTGTTCGCAGCAAGAAGAAAATAATCTGGACAGAAAAAATTCTTAGTATTTTTCTTAAGCCTTTAGTTTTTTTAAACCATTGAAAGCGTTCATGACTTAACTGGAAATAGAGATAAATAGGCATTTTTATTTACAGGAGAATGCAGCTCTTCATATTTTGTATGTAGCGTGCTGTTTTCAACCTTGAAGTTCATTCAGCTTTTTCATGCTCTTCTTTCGCCTCATAATTTACTTAGCTTGATTTATTAAAACAGCATTTTTCTGTGCTTCTTATTATGTATATGTTTTATTTTAACAGCTCTTCTACTACGAGTCATTCTGTCTCTTCCAATTGCTCTCATTATTATAAATTTCTGAACCAGTTTTAATCAAATTTTAGAGTTAAAGTACTATTAATTCAGAGTATTGAGGAATGCTATTGTATTTTTTATTTATTGAGGAATGCTATTGTTATTCCCAGAGAAAAAGAATCTTCGTTACGTAAATATAAGCAATCTATTGAACAACGATAGCTCAGAACTGATTTTAAATTGTTTCAATTTTTTTGAGTTGATATTAAGATGAATATCATATTGACGTAGAATTATGTTCCTCCATCTGGGATGTTAGGACAGAAACGATTACGTTTTTGGTATCATATTTAAACGCAAAGCTCCAAAACACAAAGCTCCGCTTCTATTAATGCTAGAAAACAAGATTGGTTTCATATAACAGAGAAAATGTGCCAATAAAGATTGCAAAAGGAATTTTTGGATTTTGACTTTAGGCGGAAACACGGTACACGAGTAAATTTGACCAGGTTTGAGTGTTAAGTTGATGACGTCACTCCTGCTTCACTTGAACGAACATATTTCGATTTGATGATTTTGATGTTATTTATTACTTAATCACTTATTTGCTGTACACACTTCAAATTCAACTTTCAATGAAAAAAATGTATTTCAACTGTAACATGATTTTTTTTTTCCGCTCAAACATATGAACTGCAAGTGATTCTACGCCTTTAAAACCCCGCGGAAGTTTCGTAGACACAGCCTCTGTAAGGTATTGTCTTAGTTAATTTTTTACTTGCTTTTCGGCGTAGCGATAAAAAATAGAAGTAAATAAAGCAAAGCTGTTTTTTTGCTTTAAAAGTCTAAAACAGTTTAATATTTTCAAATGTTCACTCTAATTCAGTTCCAATCGATTTTGTAAATAATGCATCGGCTAGTCTTTTAATCGTAAGTATTTCCAACATCGATATAATAATATTCCCAAAAATCTTTTTGAGTTCAGTGGAATATTACAATATAGTCTCAATACACATCGTTGCAAATACAAAGTCTTGAATTTTACTCTCGAGCCACTAAGGGATTAACATGAGTCACACCATACCAGTTCCTCTACTCCTATTTGTGTTTAATAACTATTAAGTTAACTGAATTAGTGCTAAAAGTGTAATTTAAAAATATATATATATATATATATATATATATATATATATATATATATATATATAAACAATTATTACCATCGTCTTCGTCTATATCGTCTATTCGTCTAATATCGTACCAGAATCGTCTTACCTTCTTCAAGGAAGTAGCTGCTTCAGGCAGCACTGAAATCCTCGGGAAAAAATCCTGGTGAAATTGAAATACCAAATTAGTACATACTTGCAGGTGATAAGTAGTAAAAATAGCTTTACAGACATGTTTGCTAAAATTTAAGTTTTGGCAATGGGTGCCTGTTTCAAAAATGTCCTCCTTAAAAATATCCACTAACTGCGAAACAGAAATCGTCACTGTGGTGACGTCATTCTTGAGAGGATTCGGACCCAAAAAAGAAGGATCACGCATACTCTACCATCGTCAGGTGTTATTACGGGGATTCGGCCTCTCTCTTAGAATATTTTGATCTTCAACAACTGTAATACATTTACTAAAATAGCTGCTTATTTTCGGTAATCTATATATATAAAAATTCAGCTTGCGTATGTTTGTATTCCCAACACTCGAAAAGTGGTCGGTCGATTTTCAAGCGGTTTTCTCTATCATTTAGACAATTTCTTCAGGAAGGTTTATATGCATTAAATTTCTCGAAATGCTCCCCTTAAGGGAGATATGGGGAGAAAACTAATTTAAAAAAAAAAAAGGAGGTAATTTTGTAATCGTTGTCATGACAACTTTGTACACGTGAAAGCAAGTTCATTATGAAAACATTTTGACAAGAGTGAAATTATTGTGTGAAAGCATCATTTGTTAATAAGAGCGGAGATTAAGAGAAAAAATTGTAAAATCGTGAAGCTTTATTTTGTCGTTTTGACAGATTTATTATCATTTTGATCCTGTTTCTAGAAAACGTCTAAATTAAATGAGACGAATTCTAAACAATACAATAGATTACCTACCGAGATGAAATTTCATCCCTTAGGCATTGGATTATTTTTGGTAATTGTTTGTTTCATTGAAAGTTCTGGTAGCCCCCTCCCATAAGAGTTCTAATAATGGAAGCTGGAAATACAAAAGAATCTTTACAAAATGTTTTCAGAATTCAAGTTTCAACTTGAAAAATATTAAAGAAATATGGCTTATTAAATATATATATATATATATATATATATATATATATATATATATATATATATATATATATTTCTGGTAACTTATGGTTGTATAACAAGTAAAATCACATTTATAATTGATATAATTATTGATATAATTATTATAATTATAATTGATATAATTATAGTAGCTTTTGTGAAAAAGATCTTTTTCACCCTTCCCTTCCATTCCAAATAGCCACGGCAAAGCAAATCAGAGTATTAAATTGAATGATGTGTTTCCTCGGTGACTATAATACTTTTATTTACTTTTCCATTCATTTCATATTGTAATAAGTATGATCGAATCAATAATTAATATGTCATAAATAAAATAAATACCAAAGTTAAACTTAAATCTTTTCTCTCTTTCAAAGTTGTTTGTAAAAGTTTTGTACCAACTTCAGTTCATTAAGTAGTTTCCTCATTGGTAGTACTCTTTCGCGGATATACTTGAAAGTGTTTTCTGTTGAATGCTTTTTAAGTCTAATTTTATCTGTCTACGAGGGTGAAGCAGCTCACTTCTATCTTGTTTTTGTTTTTCCAATTCCGATTTTACTTACTTCTTTATTATTCCTGTTCCTTATCTTGTATCCTTCTTCTTTATCCTGGATGCATTTTAAGATATTTTGGTGTTACAAATATTGTTGGTATTTTTAGTAAAGTTATCATAACAATGACTGGGCTCTTGTATTTCATACTTTTATGACTGTTAGAACCAGGTTAAAAATGCTCGCGAATATAGACGAACCAATAGTTTTTCGTAAATGCATAATTCATGTTGCAGGATTTTGAATGAAACTCCTAATGTCTAAATTTTTACACTAATATATATTTTTTATTACGAAATAATGTTATAGATAAAAAATGAATGTGATCCTGTGCCATACGAAGGTTCATCAGGGTCCTCAGCGCTTTGGAACGTTTCTTTCAGTTTTTCTGGACGAAAATCTCTTTCGTTTCACTTTAGTAGCCAATTCTTTGAAGAAAATATTAGCTTTCTTTATCCCCTCCTTATGCAATTATTTTAATCGTAACTCAAGGGACTGAGTCTACCTTTTATCCTTGTCCCAGCTAACTTCTAATTAAAGACGCCAACCAGTGAACCAGACAACTTACAAGAATATACTTAGATTTATAGCCGTTATGAAGTACCCGGTATAAACTGCGACCGATGAAAGTACCAAGCGGGTTACCCAACGCTTGATGTAACAAAGTTCCCAAGAGGGCCACTTTCGACTGGGGGCATTGTCTCGGCCGTTCTCGGGCCTTTGTCTGTGGCTGAAAGGCAACTATCTACCTGCGGATCGGAGATAGTGTGTTCTACATCCGTTCTAACCTTTGCCTTCTGTCACGATATTGCATCGGTAAACAGCTTTCTATAGTCGCTAATGGTTAGTAAACCTTTGACAACATATGGGTTAGGGCACAGGGCTATATATTATAGTGCAGTTCACTTATGGTCCACGTGTTGCAATGATGCAGTCGGTTCTTCAATGTTCTTTGAATATGCAACCAGTTGAATACGATGTTCATATTATTTCAGCAATTATAATTATAATTACGTATCTTTGAAAAAGATTTGCAAAGTAGTTTGGCTCCGAGCCTTTTGGTTCAGAGAGAGGCTAACCAGAGATAGTAGCGGTTCAGTTCCATTGAACGTTTACGTTATTGTAGTTTTTGTCAATTCACTTATTGTTAGTTTAGATCAGAAATAAAGTAACCTAAAGCATATCATGAAATGGAGAATAGTGCATTCCGATTTAAAAATAAAAGATTAAATATTTTTTCCGTACTCAATATTGCCTCTTGTCCTGCTCTTTTTTAGCTTTGCCTGGATCTTGTCATGGTGTGAATTTGCATGTATATTTTGCATTTTTATTGTTTCATAGTAACTGCCATATATAGTACGCAGAAGGTGTCGTTTTTAGTAATTCTATGTTATGTCAAACTTCAATGAGTTTTGAAACTCGTATCCCTAAACAAAAAAAAATGAATAAATAAAAACAATCACTAGAAATTCAACAGTTCATATAGAAGAACACTCGAAAATAATAAAAATAAATAAAATAATGGCGGTACCTATAATAATAATTAAAGTATTATGGTTGCGCACGGACAGTCCAGTCAAATATCATCGGTTTAGTTAGTTGTGAACCTTCGTAGAGTGTGTATTTTACCTCTTCTTCTTATATAGTTGTACTGATGATTGAATACAGGTGACTGGATGATCAACAAAATTGATTTAAAAAATTCAAATATTTTATTTTGGTTAACTTAATCTAGTATTGTACATTGCAGAATAAAAAATACAAACCAAAAAAAATTATATTTATTTCTAGCTCATTTGTGGGTTATTTTATTTTATTTTTACAAAATTTTAATGCAATCCACTTTTATGTTTACCGATGATTAAATATATAACAATATTGATGACTTTCACAATGATCCTCTATTTATATTGTAATTTATCTGTTATTTTTAATATGTCTATAATAATATGAGCAGAAATTTTCTGACGTTTATAAATTCAGTGAAAATTGTATATGAGTTTTTATACCTATATTTTTGTAAAATTTAAATATTGTTCAACCAAATAAAAAAAAAATAACTTAATTGAAAAAAAAAGGCAATATTTAATTTATTTTAATTGCGATTTAATTTATTTAATTGCAATTGCGATGTTTCATGACGTATATATTTCTAAGTAAACATTGTATGAGACTTTGTAGCAATTACTGTTTTATGTGTATACTTTTAAATTGTTTTTGTTATTTTTCAACTGAATAATTCAAAATTATAGCTTCTTAAAAATACGCTAAAGTTATCGACGTATAAACATAAAATAAAGTTATCGGCAGATCCTACGTGCTTTATCATTCTTCATAACAAAATGCTTTTCTATTCAATTAGAATTCTTGTCACATCTGGTTTTCGTTTTAAAAATAACTTCGAAACCATTAAGATTAGTCAGCGTTTTTTTCATTCATAAAATATTTTCTCAATTCCGCAAACACCAACATTTCGTATTTTTATTACCTATTTTATGTTTATCCCTACTTGATGGGCATAATATATAGCACATCCAGGATGAATGGGCCTCAGCTCAAAAACTATGTTTTTATTTGAATGAACATTAGATACTGATTAAGTGCTTCATCCCCTCTTAAGTCCCCAGGATGTTCCCTCTAACATCTTTTGCGTTTGTTGGTTTGGCCTGATGTTTGCAGGCTGGCTGTTCTTTAATGTGATAAGGTTTAAAATATTAAAATTCCTGACGTTAGAAATTTTGAGTTTTGTCTCGTTCATTCTGGATCAGCGATATACTTTGTACAAAATTTATAATGATATATATTGTTGGGAACAGTCAATGGTTTAACCAAAACAAGTCCTAAGCGTTTCTGAACTCCTTGAGTCAAAAAAACGCATTTTCAGCCATGGCTCTCTGTGATTATCTCTTGAACTGGTAAACCGATATTGTTGATTTTTTTTTTGTAAGGTTTTGCATCCTGATAACTGTGTACCATATCGGTCACCCTATGTGCAATAACTAAAAAAAAAATTCTATAGGATGTTATGCCAAAATGGCTCAAACGATTTTCATGAAACTTGCATAAAATCTTTTCCTTAAAGCCTCTTTAATTTCCCTATATATCAGATCTCGAGAAAAAGCGGAAAAAAAAGTTATGAAGGTAAGAAAACTTTAATTTTTAAAGTTACTTTAATAATTAAAGAACACATAACTCAAAAATTATATATTTCTTGGTGGATTAAATTTATAATCATTATAGACTATTCTGAATGCACTAAATAAATTAAGAATAAATAAATACTCTCTCTACAAAATTTTCTCCGTGATCAAGAGCCTATTGATGTTCTAGACTATTGATTATTCAAAAACAATAAAAAAGAAATTTCTTTGACAGGATAATTTAAAGCATAATTAACGAAGGTAATTCAGTGGAGAATTAAAAAGGATATATTTTGACAAATTTTAATATTGTTTTTCATAACTGATATAATATCCTTAACCTGACTTGAATCCATTAATCTTACAGTAGACAATGAAAACAATTTTATCTGAAGCCATAAATTTTTGTATGGTATTGTCAATGGTATTGACTTTGCATGAAGGATTATTCTTTTCCACATATACAAGTATTAGAAAGTTTTATAAAGCACCTTCAAACTTTTTACAAACCTTTATTAAAAGTTGGAAGTTCCGGACTAACTGACCGTTATCAAAAACTTCTATCTGTGTATGTTAACATTCTGCTATCTCACTCACATAGTTCTATTACATTTTAATTTATTTTTAAACGTCTTAAATGTACTATATACCATAGTATATAGTATAATACTATAATATACTATTGGCCACTTTTTTGTATATTCTGTTTAATTATCTTTATGTTTATCTTTAAACATTTTGTTTAATTCTTCCTTGCATTATCCTTGTGGCCTAGGGGCGTACGCAGATTTTTGTTTTCGGAAGGTATTTAAATTTTTTTTTCCGGGGGAGGCGATTTAATATGAAGAAGGCAAATAATCACCTAAATTGTACATAAGCGCCAAATTTGGCGTAAGAATTAAGAATTAGCATGAAAATCCTTTGATCAAAAACTATTGTGAAAATTAACAAAATATTACAAATCCTACGTTGGTGGCTATGAAATTTTTCGTACAATTGGGATACTGTTGTGGCCTATTTCATGTCACTATGTTAACTAAACTCTACTCGTCATTTTTCTCCTAAACACTTATTCTACGTCATTAAAAAAAAAAAAAAAATCTGCATATTTGATATTAATTTATTCAAGTTCCAAAATTAATTAAAAACAATTTAAAAATTTAAAAACTGATAATATAAGTCAGTAGAGCAACAGTCTTAAACATTCTATGGAAGGTGGATAAGTAGAACAGTTTTTTAATTGTTTTTCATTAATTTTTTTTTTTTCTTAGCCCCTTTTGGGATATTGGGGTTTGAGATACGGGGAATAGGATTTGATAGGATCTGTACAGGGTACATTTTAAGAGAGGGATGTGGAATAGAGAGGTTTTTGTTTATTTATTTGTTTACTTAAGCATCTTCCAGTGACGGGGCTCACCGGGTTTTTTGTAGTTACTTTTTATATAATTTTGCCATCTTTGTGGCCGTCCTGTAGGAGTTAGTGTTCTGAAAAGAGGGTTAGTACAGTGTTGGAGGTTTTCAAAGAATTTGACATGCCTCCGTGTGATGAAGTCTGTCACCGTTGGAAGTTCAAGGGTTGTGTGCAGTATGTCAGTTTTTGTTTTCTGTAGTGTTGTATGTCTTACGATACGTTTCAGCACATTGTTCTGAAACTGTTGGAGTCTCTTCGCAGTGTTGGGCGTTATGTTTGCTAACAACGGCGCTCCGTGAAGGAGTGCCTCTTTATCTTTATCTTGTATATCATTAGTTTGAGGCGGAGGGATAAGTTCGTAGATGTGGAGGAGGTGGTGAAGTCTGTACGACTTGGTCCTAACCATCCTGAGCTTCTTGTTACAGTGGTGAGCAAGTGTCAGGTACGTGTCAAGAGTGACACCTAGATATACTATACTGCTCGCCGCTCTGTTTTCTCTCCCCGCTACCTTATAGATCTTAGGGACTGGGCGCTTATTCCTCTGGAAGGAGAAAATAATACAGTCCATAATACATTAATTTTGGAACTTTAATAAATTTATAATTAATATCAAATTTGCAACAAAACAAAATTACTGAGTATAAGTTTTGGGAGAAAAATGACAATTAGTGTTTATAAACAACGATATAATTCAAAATAATAATGACAAGTAAGAATATATTAATTATTTTTAGGCTTTTTCTTATTTGGAACTGTATAACTTCAATGTTTTAAAAGAAAAGAAAATTTGTAAAATAATAGATATTTAATATAATAAAACAATCTGTAGGTAGTTATATAGAAGTATATAAGAGCTTTGATAAGAAATGTGACTATAATAAATTTGTAAATTTATTTATGGATGAAAAATTTAATTCTTGGAAATTGACAATATAATCCGAAATGTAGACGGTAAAAGGAGAAATTAAAAATTATAACTTATAATTTTTACTTTCTTCTCTTATCTTCTTATAGTTTCAAGAAAAAAATTGCACCATTATAATTTATAAGGTTTTAATTTATTCTTGAAAATATACGATTATTAGAAATAGGAAACAAAAATGCGCTGAGTTTATAGTTAAAACCAATTTTCAGTTTTCACTGTTCCGCTGTTTTTTACTATAACCTTCTTCTGCAGGGCATTTTTACTTCATTTTTATTTTATTTTTACTATTCGATTTAATCTGGTTGTTAGGTGCGTGTATTTTAGTTTTTCTTTTTTCTACCGATCAGCTGCAGTTATATAAATTCCCTTTTCCTTCAATATATATTTAGATGACTTGAAGCGATATAGGGTCTCTAGTTGATGTGCCTTTTTTAGCTGTTGATGTGAGATTTACTGTATTTTGTTTTGCAAATATGTGATCATTTTTTTTTTTTTTTTCTGTCCTGATGGTGCCTGAATTGGATATTTTAGAGAATCAAGCCTTAGTGTTTAGAATCTGCCTATATCAGTGTAGAATACCATTAATGGAAATAAATTTATAAAAAAAAGTCTCGTTATAAGTCTCTTGGGCATTGTTCAATTTTGAGTTATTAGTAAGTGATTTTTATTTTAATGAATTATTTTAGTGATTAGTTGACGCATAATTTTGAAAAAGTTGCTTCCTTCATTTATTTAGTAGCAAATAAAAAAACAACCAGAATTGTTTTGAAAAAACGAACCTTTCAAGGTTAAAAATAATTTTTGACTGAGTTGAAAAAATAATCTATTGTTCTCTGCTGACAGTAATAACGAAATTACACATGCAATTGTTAATTTAAAATGATAATAAATTCATAACACTTTTTACATTTCTTCTTCTTCTTTTTCAACAGATAGCCTGCCTAATTTCTTAGTCGCATCTCTTTCCGTTCTTTGCTTGGGTTTGACTAATTCTTGAAGATGTTCATTCCAATCTTAAAGTCTTACTCCATTCGGGGTACTTTTCTTTTCCACCCTCTCTTCTTCCATTTTAAGCAGATTCCCGTACCAGTCATCTCACAAAAAATACAGATTCTTTTGGTACCCCAACCCTTATAGGGTGTTATAGGGTACCCGTTCCTTTAATAGGTTTTAGGAAAGAAGCCTTTGGGCGTGATCCTGAATAACTCACTTCTTTTCATAAACGTTTGTCAGGAAACATCCGTCCTTTCAAAGTACGGAACCCAAGCCCTTCAAGGGCTGTAGTATTACTTTTGTTTTCTTGTACCAGTCGCTCTTTTATGCCAACCTTAAACCAGGGTTTACACGGTTTGCACTTGCCGCAAGTCGCAAACATCGATAAACACATGGCTTACAAACTTTAATGTCGGACGTCGAACTTTTGTCGGCTACTACCTTCGGTTTAAATTATTTTTAATTTTGAAAAGAAACAAACAAAAATATGAAGATAATTAAAAATATGAAATAAAAACACAAATATATACGGACGTAATACAAGCGCTTTTGTGCTTGTGGGCTCTTGCCATTGTTTTGTACAGTTTAAAACCATTTTGTAGTAATAAGTACAGTTTTTTTTTTATGTTATTAATCGATACTAACCAAAGTGAAAGTGTCATTTTTTTATGACTTTGATGATCTGTTTAAATGCATCTATTTCAGCTGTTTTAATGGTATTTTTCGTATTAAGTTAAATTAGTTAAAAAGTTTTTGTCTTTTGAATGTTGGTGTTGTTTCATTTCTTGTCTATCCTGTTTGAGGATTCCATTTAAGAAGCTTGATAAAGTCTGAGGCACCGTTCTGTCCTCCACGGATAAGAGGAAGTGAGGCCGAACTCAAGTTACTGAGGCCGATGTCAAATTACACTTGATTTTAATCGACTAATAATACTTAGTTTTATATAAGATTCATTTGTGGAATCAGAATAATTCTAAAGACCTTAATACCTTGGACAGAAATATGCTTAAAGTGACTGTCTTGTGAAAAAGCAAAGAGATAAAAAACTACTTATATGGAACATTTCTTTTTTTTCCGCTGATAGAAGGACACAGCCACAGCTGCTCTGAAACCTGTAGCTAATCTGACTAAGTGCGGAGTTGAATAAATCAGTAAAAAAAAGAATAAATGCGATTGTCGTAAGTTAATAAGTAGATTATTCATTTTAATTCGGCCTTGAGGTCAAGCCAATAGGATCAGCCATTAATTCCGCTTGATTCCCTTCGTGAAGCAAGAAGCATTCTGGTGCCCGCGTGTAGAGTTTCAGCTAAGTCTGGATTGCTTCATATATGCTATGCTTTATAGTACATTTATTCCTTACATGTTACGTTTAACATTTATTCTTATATTAGTTTATCCGTATCACATTAAAGGCGAGCAGATTGCAGACAATCCAAGCCCTGGCGAGCCAAGAGCCATAAATTATTTTATAGTAGGCCATAAAATAATGAGGAAATTAATTTAATCCTTGGAATCAAAATAGAAAGATACGTAAACTAGTCTTAAAGAATGGAATCCTATTTTTATTTATTAAATTGTATTATTTTTCTAAATGTAAAAAAAAATCTGGTGCGGTGCGCGCATCCACTTACCGTCCTATTTGAAATAAATTATAAAAGTTTCCATTTAGTTTCTCTGGAAATTCCATTTATTTTCTGTTGAAATGTTTTATTTCCATAAAATAATATACCTAAAAGTAGAAATTATTTGCCACAACAATCACTTAAGTTTATGCGTTTTTCGTCACTGTCCATTACCTTCTATGACTTTATTATGTTATATATTAACTTTAGCTTATTGTTAAATGTTAAAATCTTTAGCTTTCCAACGATATATATATATTACTATGTTATAAACAAATAGGAAATTTGTTTAAAACCTGGAAAAATGTTTCTCCTTTTTTCTCATTGAGTTAATCATCAAATTTTTACATAGTTTATATTTATCCGTTGCTTATTATTACTAATAAATTTTATATACTAGACGGTTAATTATTTCAAATTAAAAAAAAATAAAAAGGTGCTTTGCAGAAAGCCATTTTGAAAATTCGGTATTTAAGCCCTATCAGACTATTTCTATAAGAATTAGCTTATATTAAAAACAATTTAATTGTACATTAATATAACGAGTTTAACCAAAATCGTTTGAGCCGTTTTCGGGAAAATATAATAAAGTGTAAAATCAATGATATGAAATTTCCGGCATATCGATTTTAGGGAAAATAGTTGCTGTAACATCCCAGGCATATATCTATGTAACGTAATTTCAGTTTCGTACATCTTTTTTTTTTCAGCTAGACTTACCATGGACATAGATACAGATACTTAGTTGTTAGGATTCTGGGTACCTTAAAACGCGTATTTTTGTTGAAAACTCGGATTCGGAATTTTGATCGCAATACTCTCCTTACTATATATCTCATATATACGCAATTAAAAACAAAACTATACTGGGGGGTTAAGAATTTGACGCAGCTATCACCATTTAATTACACCTATCAGTTTTGAGAGCTAATTGTATTAATATAAGCTCAGTTAATTGAGCTAACAGTTAAAAAATAACAGATTGCTTCTTTAAATCCCATCTCTATTCATTATTCATACACGGCATCCTCTTCAGCGATCGATCTATCGATATTGGCCTTGAAATTTTTTGAGGCACGTCCGTTCCAGTATTAAATGCGCCCAGACCAGCACGTGGCACGTGTGTTTGGTCATTGTATAATATCTACATTCCAAGTCTGCAATCGATAAATACAGTTATATATTACCGAGTCGTGTTGATACATTCAATAATAAAAGTGGTTAAAACAGTATTCAACAATCGAAACGTGTAGGTATCTTAGTACCTAAAGTTGTTGTTTTTTGATTTGATTTAATGTACTTATATTATGTATTAGGGTTGTCGGCTTTTGTTATTTGTTATTCCGGTTATTTTACTTTCAATTACAACCGATCGGTTTTAACCGATGCAAATAACCGATTTTTGGTAAAACCGGTTATTTTAAATGCAATAACTTTCCATCAAGACATTTTTTTTTATGACTGGTCATTGGTATGACCTTTAATTCCTGTAAATTATACAATGATCTAACAAAATCTCTACGTAAGTAAGCAAATTGCTGATTGTGTAAATAACTGATTGTGGTACAACTTAACAATGCAGCCGTCTTATCTGTAGCGGTCGCCGCACTAGCGCTATTTATGCTAACTAATTTCTTAGTACTCAATTGTAAAATTTGTATTTATTGGAATTATTAAAATTATTATTACTATCGACTTCCGATGGTTTAGAGAAGGAAGTCGACTAACGATTTAAAATTATATCTAATTAAAGCAGCTATTATTTTAATAATTCCAATAAATACGAATTTTACAATTGAATACAAAGAAATTAGTTGGTACAGATGGCGTTAGAGAGTGCTAGTACGGCGACCACTACTGATAAGGCAGCTGCATTATAAAGTAACATTTTTTTTTTAAGTATGAATTTCACGTGCTTTATTAATTTTTTTCTTAGGCTATAGAGCTATAATCCAATTTTCAACAATTTTTTTACATTCAATCTAGAAGTTAAAGTTTTTTTTTTCTCCTGTTTTTTGATTAAACAAAGTATGATTATAAATTATAGTGTAAAAAACCCGATAAATACCGGTTATTCAATACCGAAAACCGGTTATAGGTTATAACCGACCGGCTTTTGACATCCCTATTATGCACTCCAATGAGGGCAGGAAGGGCGGGTTATCCGACACTTGACCTGACTATTCTAGCCAAGGTGGGAAGGTTGAGAGTTGTTGCCTATCTACAACAGAATACTTGATTAATCTAATTCATTCATTTATAAAATTTAGGTTTTTACATAAAAAGTTATTTAAATGAAAAAAAAATTAGATAGGGGCTCACCCGCGGGTTTTAAAGATCTAGAATTACTTACAGTGCAAGTAATGAGAATTGCAAAGTTGATTATATAATTATAAATATAATATTAATCTCGTTAATGGAGAGCCAGTCATATGTTGCAAATTAAATTGTTGTGAGCGGTGACGTCATCAAGTCGGTACTCAAATATGGTGAACTTTACTCGCTTGCTGTACTTCCGCCTTAATTCTAAATCTAAAAATTATTTTTGCGATCTCAAATAGCACACTTTCACTGTTAAATGGCACCAATTCTTCCTTTCTTGGATTTATAGAAGTCGAGCTATAAGCGCTTAAATATGTCACCAAAGCGTCTTAAAATTTTTGTCAGCCCAGATGGAGGAACGTAATATGTGCTAAAAAATTGTTAATTGTTTTAATGCCATTATTTATTACATTTTTTATTATTGTTTAAAACATTTAATTATAATCAAATTCACCTTTCAAATTAATATTCTGTGTACATTACTAATGTTTTAAGATTTAAAAAAAAATTATGTTTTAGTTAAAAAAACTTAATATATTTTCGGTGTGCTTCATCAACCTCAGAATTTATTTCATCATGCATTATAATTAAATTATTTGAATCTATTTTTTCTTCAAGCCAATGTATTTAAATTAGCGATGTACTAACTCTTTTTTTGTCTTTGGTAGTTAAAGGGAAACAAATAAATAAATAAAGGCTTTAAATTATTTCTGGTTTTATAAATATAGTTCTGAATTTAAATGTCATGAAATAATTATTCCAGTCAAAGCCCGTCTTTAATGATACAAGTCATATTGATATTTAATGCCAATATCAATATGACTTGTTATTGAACCGTTTTTTTTTTTTTTTTAATTTAACGTTAATTATTTGTAACTATTTTAATTCAAACAATTTCCCGTCATAAGATTTTGTTTTTCATGTAATTTACTTCATTTGCAAATTTTGTTTACTATTGAATCATTTCTGCAAATCAAAAAGCTTTGATAAGAGTTATGATCTTTTGTTATCTTCATTGTCTGATTATGCATGTTTCTTCAGATTAGGAAAAATTTATCTGAAAACCATTTCTTAAAGGTTTAGAAAATTAATATTTTTGTCTCTGGAATCAGTACAGATTATATTCGATTGCAATATTTATTCAATTTTAATTATTTGATTAATGATTTGAAGTTGTGTTGCTTTAGGAAAACTTCAGAGATACGGCGTTAGATCTTAATTTATTTGAGTTACGTTACTAATTAAACTGCTGGTTAATAATTCGCAACCTGAATTAACTTCATTATAAAAATCTATGGACTTTAATCTATGTATTTGTGAATACTGGGAGCACTTGCTTATTTAAAATCTTACTCTGGTGCCGCATAATATTAGACAATAATGTACACATTGAATGAAGGGACTATGACTTATCTTATTGTTGCCTTCGCCGGCTCGGAGACTCGCCTTTTAGTTCGATGGTCTGGTTTTCTCCCCCGCAGCGGTCTTCTTCTCTGCCGCCAGAATCACGGACTCCGTCAGGGATGGACTGGACCCTACTATAGCTTATCATGCAATGTTTATAAAAGTTTTCCGGGGAGTTTTTAGGGTGAACGTGCCTTTCATGATTTTTGGTTTATTATTTTCAATAATAAACGTTTGCGATCGACCAAGAAATAAATTAAAATAAGCCCCTTTCAAATTTTGAGGTTTTACTTTTCAAGATCGAATAAAAACAAATCCATCCGCGGCTTTTCACCTGAACTGCTCGGCCGATTTTTTTTCTTTATTACCCAAGTCATACTGCCGAATGATCCCCGGAACTCGACATAGCCATCAGCCGTTTTGCTTCAAGAAGGATTAGGCGATTCATACGTCAATTTCTTAGCCATTTATGAAGAAAGAGAAAAGCAATGGCGAAGATAAAATATATAAATAAAAATAATAATTTCACACAAATAATTTTTCATTTTTTTTGGAAATAATTGAAGCCATAGTGTAATTATTTGCATATTTTTTTTTTGCACTGATATTCACTTCTAAGTATGTTTTTATTTTTTGTTCATCCAGTAGTGAACATCCATCCTCTTGATATCACAGCACATAATAATTTGCAAGGTACTGATAATACAGGGATTGAAAGAAATAATTCAGATTAAATAATAGTAATAAAATAAAGGATAAATTAAAGAGATGCCACGCAGTTTAGAAATATTAATATTAATCGGATTCATTTTCGTAAAAAGAAAGAGCGGGCTCGGGATCCTTGAGGTCTATACCTGGAGGGCCGGGGAGCAGGTCGAGACTATCGACGTGCCGCTGAAGGAATCGTAAAGATAAGCAAAAGTGAAAGCACTATAAAAAATAGAGAGGTCTCTTCAAAATTTCCTACAGCATCAACCGATCAGAAGGCCCAAAAGGAGAGTAGGGACAAAATGTATTTTTTGAAGAAGGCAGAGCAGAGAGAAGGAAGGAGAGTTCTAGGGAGAAGGCAGAAGAGTGAGTTTCGGAGGAGCTCTAGCTAGAAGGGAGAAGAGCAAGGTTCTAAGACCAGAAGTAGGGTCCAGTCCATCCCTGACGGAGTCCGTGATTCTGGCGGCAGAGAAGAAGACCGCTGCGGGGGAGAAAACCAGACCATCGAACTAAAAGGCGAGTCTCCGAGCCGGCGAAGGCAACAATAAGATAAGTCATAGTCCCTTCATTCAATGTGTACATTATTGTCTAATATTATGCGGCACCAGAGTAAGCTTTTAAATAAGCAAGTGCTCCCAGTATTCACAAATACATAGATTAAAGTCCATAGATTTTTATAATGAAGTTAATTCAGGTTGCGAATTATTAACCAGCAGTTTAATTAGTAACGTAACTCAAATAAAGTAAGATCTTCTATCAAAATCTACTATTCTATTTACCCTGCATGCCATCATATAGTTTAATTAAGTGGATTGGTAAGGCGACACCCTTGGAAAGCATCTCCGATGGTATTTAAAATATCCCAACCTAGTGACCATAGCAGAGGGGGGGGGGGTCTACGGTCTCTAGCCTTTTAAGTTGAAATAAAGTTTGATTGATCGTTTCCCTTTTAGAACCGATGCAAATACAGAGTATATTGAATTTGATTAAATTAAGTAAATGCCGTTTCTGGAACCCCCACCTGCCTTAGAAAAGTAGTTAGCCAAAAACATAGCAAATTATACTATTAAGATCAGCGATGGATATTATGGATTTATTTTATACTTCAAAATATCCACTGTTGTAACAATGTTCATTATTCGTATGTCTTTCGTAATATCTTTTATTTCATTTTTACGAAAAAAAATTAAAAGTTATTGAAAACAATGAGAATAACGTTATAAAGTTATAAAGATTTTATTTAATTATTTAAATTTTACAAATACAAACAAATTATTCGCGATTTCTTAATTGAAACTCAGTCTATTATAAAAATCTTAGTAAATTACTATCCATGTTTTTATTAATAAATTTGTTAGTTGGTTTCTAAAAATCCGAAAAATTGAAATAAAACATTATTAACACTGATTCAATTTTTATTTTATCTCCATAACAAGGTATCGTGCATATATTTCCCTATTAAATTAAAGCCTGGCAGTGAAATTGAGAAAAATTCATAAATAGCTTTGGCAACGGTTTATTAAGCATGTTAAAATTACCTTTCCCTAACTCCCGATATAGATTGCCTTGTGTACGCTTATACTCGTCTTCCCGATCTTTGGCATTGCATTTCTGTCATATATCAGGAGTTACTCCAGAGGCTGGTATTGTTGGAGAAAACAAGTATTGCGTGTGAACTCCTTTGCCAATCCCAGAATGACAAAATGGAGACTTATTATCCATTTGTCGAGAAACTTCTGGAGTTATTCCTAAGAGAGGATATAAATTTTGAAATATTTTTCCCTGTAAAAGTATCTTCTCTGTTGCTATAGGGCGATTCTCTTTCTTTGTGACCGAACAAAGAAGCGGAGACTATTTTGGATTTCGACCTTCCCTTCTATATTCGCGCAACGTTGCATCTCAAAACGGATTATCCGAGCCTAAAATGCATCCATATCTTTTATTATTCACAAACATAATATCATTTTATTTGTATTATATTTATAAGATTTGACACACACACAGACACACACATATATATATATATATATATATATATATATATATATATATATATATATGTATATATATATATATATATATATATATATATATATATATGTATGTATATATATATATATATATATATATATATATATATATATATATATATATATATACACAAATGTTTGTATTATATTTTAGACAATTAAAAGTGGTAAGGGAAAATAGGCAAAGCTAGAGAAGGGTGAACGGATACCGTTGGAAACTACATTCGTAGAACACGTATTAAAAAAATACTATTTATTTAAAAAAAAAAATTAAACATTTGACTTGGATGTTATACATTCACAAAAATATATAATCTTTAATTTGTTAACACAATGAAATTTTGATATTCTATAATAAAAAAAAACCAGTACCTGCCTAGAATTACTTGATTTCAGGAAAATTCCAAACCTTAAAAAAGAAAATCTGACCCTTCATTTAGTACAGGAAAAAACCTGGAGGTTGTAAACTAAAAGCACTGTGTTGAAATTGTGATCTTTAAAAAAGTTTTATATTATGTTTTAAATGAAAAAAAAAAGAATTACAATAAATATATGCGGTTTAACTATACAAAATTACATTCATATTTTTTAATGGTCTTCCAAAACCTGCCAACACAAAAGAATGTTCAGCTTTCAGATGCATGTATCTTTTTTTCCTGAATTTTTTTATTACTATGTATGGACAGGTATCTAAGTGGCAGTGACAAAAAAAAAAAAAAAAAAAAAAGCAAGATTCGTTCAGCTGTGCATTGATAACATGTATCCATGACCTTTACCCAGCAGCTGTTAAAAATTTACGAAAATACTCAGCTGGTTTTGAAATTCAACACCTCATATAAGATTAATGAAACAATTAGATTTTAAACACATAATAAAATAATACACAAAATAATTATAATAGTATCATGTATTGGTTTTTCTAAATATATTTATGAATGATACCGTAGGCTGTGTTTAACATAGCTACATAATGTATTAGGGCTCTGTGATTAAATGAGCTGTTTCTCTCTTCAAATAAGTCCTGTCTTCATTTTATACCATTTATAAACGATTAACTTGGTACAAAAGAGGTAAATTTCAATTATAATAATAAATAATAATTATGTCCTTTGAATTTCTAATTAAAATACTCTCTCGCAATCGACAAGAGATAAAATCGATTTCTTTTTAGATAAAAGTCTAATCCAATGGAACTGATATTTAATCCTTCTTGTGCTTAAGGCTGCTAATTCATGTTAATTAATTTCTAAAAAGTAATTTAGTATTACAGAAAACCATTTTTCCTTATTAATCTGATGAATTTCTAATCTCCTAGTCATCCTATCAATTTACTACTGCACAAATATTGTCGGCTATTATTCACTATAATATAAGTAATAATCGTTTATAAATGTCAGTTAATTTCTTGTCTTGTTAATACCGGCCGGAACTAGTATTTTTGCCAGAGAGGGGGGAGGGGAAGAGGGTAAGCTTAATTTTGCTAATTTAATTTTTCTTCTTTCACCTCCCTTCATTTATCCAATAAAAGTCAATTGTTTTATAAAAGTATTACAGGTAATGTATTTCGAAATAAATATCATCATCTAACATCATAATATCATTAACTTATTTTATTTTCTGAATTAAGGTCAAAACTATTAGCATTCAGAAACAAATTCCTTTTATTTAACGTAAAAATAAAATACTACTACAAAAAAATAAATAATAACTTAAAAAAAAGTAATTATCTTTTTAATAATATTTCGACGAGGAGTCACCCGAAAAAGACCCAAAATAATAAAGTCCATCTACATTAAAAAACAATCAAAACTTCTAAAGATTTCCGATATATAAAATTTGTTGTAATCCAATCGGAAAAAAAGTTTTTCAAAATGAGGAATCCTTGCATAGTTTTTAGTAAATATATAATTTTATATTATATTCTTGTTATATAATTTTTCTTCCAACTTTTTGACGAATTCACTTCAGTATATAAGAAATAATGTTTTTGAAACGATTTGTTGTGAAAATTCTAAAAGCTGCAAAATATAAAAAAATGGTAAACATTTACCACAAGCCTAATTATACTATAGTTAATATTGATTTATTGTCCTTTCGGTGTTCAGGCCTGAGATATAATTTGATCTTAGAGTATAAAGGAAAAAAGAAAAAAAAATACAGAAGTGCTGTAGGATTTGCTCAAATTTTCGTTATGAAATCGATTCGTCTTTATTTTTTAGGAAGAGATTTTTTTTTATTTTAACTCTTTATGCTCGTTACGAATACGAACCGTTGTCTAGACCTTAAATGACATAAAAAAGGTTAAGTAGCTAAAAAAGAAGAGGTTGCTTAAAAGTCGTGGCATCAATAACAACACTTTTTTTTTGTAATTACTTTTAGGGCTTGCAGGACCTTGAAAAACGAAAATCGAGTGCTTTTTATTTATTTATTTTACAAACTCTTCAACTTTGCGTTCTGATTTTCTACCACCAAAGTTCTTTCTGGAGTTTGATTTCCTCTATTTACTTCTTTTCTAAGTATTCAGAGTTGTACATATTGTACAAGGGCGTTGTTGCTTCTTATTGCCAATGACTAAAAATTTAATTAACTTATTTTTATTCTTCTCATCATTCCAGCGACTTACTAAATTACCAAATTTCGTCTACTTAAAATAACTGAAAAGGTATAAATGAGCATATTCCAAGTTCTAGATCCACAGGAAGTATATATTAAAAGCGAAATGGAACATTCCATATGCCCTATACCTGCCATCGCGATCTAGTGACCTTGTTCTTTTTGGCAAGTACTTCAAGGAAGTATCCCAGATCTGGGACAGGTGAGATGACAAGGAGGAAGTGCAGAAGCCAGGATAGACGATGAGTAGTAAGGTTGCAGGACTGATCAGTCTCAGGGACTGCCGACATATGGCACTCAGTCCATTATCTCAAGCCTCTGTGTAGTTGAATAAAACATGTCCGTCCCTTAGGCAAGATGTTAAATGTCTGCCGTTGGAAGCTAGTTTTCCTCGTTCCGCTCAATATGGCAATGCTTTATCAGTTTTACCTTCTCAAATGGTAATATAAGTCCTATTCTCTATGGTAATCGGTACATTTTTTTATTTTTTTTATGTGCTTTGTTATGTTTTGGTTTTCTAGTCGAATCGTTCTAATTTTTAGCCTATTCTTCATTTGAGACAGCTTATTTCCAAGTTAGTACATGTTTTCAATTCCTACTATGTACAATGTATTATAATTTGCGTATTCATATAAGATAAAATGGATCAGCGAATAGAGAAAAGCTTTATTTCTAAAATTATTATTATTATTTTTAAACCTCTCTTTTGCAATCTCATTTACTTATAATATTAACTGATTGAGATTGAGAAATAGAGAGCCACTTATAATCCTACATTCTATTTATTAATACTTTTTTCAATTTATATTTAAATATAAATACAGATATTTAAAGAATCCACGGAAGAAGGGGGAAAAGTCACCGGTAATGCATTTCGAGAAAATCAGGTTTTAGAGTTTAGAACTCCTACTTTCTTCAGTTTTAAAGATATTCTTCAAACGCTTCTAACAGCGCAATCATACTCAGTTTCGGCTGTTCCTTTCACCATCTTATTCTACTAAAATCTATTTCGGAAAAAAATATGACTCTCTTCCTTTCTTCAGCGAACTCTTCATTTTATAGTAATAATTCGTTTTTTTTTAAATATTGGCTATTTTCAAACTTATCTTATTTTGATATCACTATAATCTTTATAAATTATTCTCTTCATACCACTCAAAGGAAGTACTTGTTATATGGTTGTATGTTCTTATTTTTCCCAATGCTCTTATTTTTTTGCCAATCAGGTCAAAACTTTCATACTTGACTGCATATCTAAAATTCCTGAATTAATATTTTATTAAAACATAACTTTTTTATTATTTATAAACCACATTTTACTCGCTAAGTTAACATTTATGTAAAATCTATTTAGTTATTTATCCACTTCATTAAAATTGCATCTCTTCTGCAATCTGTTACCTTCCTTTGCCTTCAGTATGTGATTGGATGCCTTGGAGTGATGTGCTATCTCTGTTTGATGCATCTTTTTGGACGGTTGATGTGAGTTGTGTGCTGTATTTGATCTTCATCGATGTGATTTTTAGGTGTATGTCCTGATGATGCCTGAATTGGCGAAAAGTTGACTGGTTAGTTGTTTTCCGAGATTTAAGAGATTTGAGGCTTCGTGTTTTGGAATCTTCGAATTGTTTATAGTACTTATTTTCAGTATCTATTTTTTTTTTTAACATTATTATTTTTTGAACAAACATCGTATTATTACGGTGATAGAAAAAATAAATAAGTTTGAAAATGGCCAGTATAAAAAAAGGGAGGGGAACCGAAACGTATTGAAATAAAAATTTTGTAAAAAATAAATAAATTATTGATAAATTGTATGTGGGATTAGCAGTTGTTCTCTATTTCTAAATTTAAATTTATTTTAATTATAGATTTAATTATAGAAATAAGAATTCCTACTTATTATTAAATGAAGTTGTTTATCACAATATTCTTCAGTTATTTTATGTATAATAAAAAATTTAAAAGTTCTCATACGCTTGAGGACATATAAATAAGTACTATAAAATTATAATGGAAAACAAATTTAACTAATCTTAGGTTGAAGTACTACAAATAATTATATTAATAGTTATAAGTAGTCATATATAATGAAAACCAAAGCTCTTTAAGGGTGAACTATTTCTCCGACCATATCGTCGTTCCCATGGTAAACTTAAGAGTGTGAAAATCACTACTTTTCAGAAGAGCAAAAAAAAAAAAAAAAACGGTTACATTCTTCTGTGTTATGGTGCCGATTTCGATTATTTTAATTTTTTTTTATTGGTGTATTTCTTTTATCTCATAGTTTCATGTGTAATTATTGTTTTATCTTTAAAATAATACACAACGTTACTTTAGTAATAACGTAGCTTCAGACTTAAAGACGTTTTTCGTAAAAATGTAACTGCGATTTTATCACTTTCTGATGCCGTAACAGATTCGTAGCTTTACTACAGGCTGTATCAACTGAAACACTATCGGCAAATAACAAAAACAAAAAATCGAATTTTTCACATTCGTAAGTTTCGTTTTTCACATATAACCGACGACATGGTCATAGTGCAGTTTAGCTAAGTGATAGGGTACGCATTTCAGCTATTTTATATTATCTTATAGGATTTGTTATTATTAAGTTCTCTCTAAAAAAAAAAATAATAATAAATAATTTAAAATCTTATCAATAAGCATAAATATCAAGGAATAAATTATTTCATATCATGTTTAATATTACCTAGCTGTGTGGACCAATCTCAAGCTAATAAATAAATATTTATTTATGATCTTCCTTAAATACTCTAATTTTAGTATTTAGTTAGTTGAGATTAGTAAATAAATATTGCTGAATCCTTTCTTTTTTTTGTCTGGTAATTGCATCATATTAACCATTGCATGACATTTTATTATAATTTTACGACAGAGTTGCTTACATCCTATTATACCTGTCTCGCCAACAATAGCAATGAAAATTTATGGGTCTGTAAAACCTTAAATGTGGTGGTAAAACATTCATATCTATAATTTACTATCGGCAATACCTTGAGAAAGCCAAATAAAGAAGTATTAATTACAACATTCAAAGCTCCTTTCTTTTTTTTTAATCTGCAAAGCGTAGTAAATTAACCAAACATTACAATAGTTGTAAATTAGGAAATCTATAAACAAATAAAATTCTATAAACAAAGTTTACTTTAAAAAAATTATTCTTAGTCATAAATAGAGACCTGATTTTCATGGGGTAAAAAAACGTGCAGTAAAAAACTCGAAATGTCCCAATTCAGCTCCAAAAAGAGACAATTTTCCGACTCTAAAGTCGATCTACGGCTAAAATAGTCTGCCACAGTCTGAACGGGGGATTAGGAGCTTTGTGCCTTACTCACTGACCTACCCTTTCTCCCATTTATACTGTTATAGACATCAAAAATAATAAAGTCGTGGTCTCTGAACCATACTTGTTCAACTTTATGATATACCAATACTAAAAATTGAAGAGGTGTGGATTGATATGTTACAAATTTAAAGTTTTGAGAAAATGATAAAGTTTTTTTATTAAAATATATGATCTGTCTTGTCCACAGATCCCCTTTTACACCCAAATCTACAAAATCAGGCGTAACACAACGATCCTCCCATTTACGTCTCGGTCCAGCTTATGCTTGAACATCTAACTATTTGGATTTTAGGTCAATGAAACGCTAGTTTTTCACTAATTATTTTCATAAATCATGTGTTAATTTTTTTTCTTTTGTATTTTGATTTATTTTCTGCTAAATATTTGTACAAGATCTTATTAAAAAAAAAAAAAAAAAAAATTGTACCATAAACGACGAATTAATGTTATTTTTTCTTAATTAGTTTTTTATTGAAAAAATGATACATGCTGCCACACTCAGAGGCAATAGGTGATAGGTAAATATCCATTCACACCATATATACAGACTAACAGACTAAAGAAAAATAAATAAAAATAATATACATATGTACGGCACATATAAAAATAAGTGGATTGCAAAGCAGGAATCCAAGAGATCTCTGCTTCTCAACTAGCAGTATGCTTGGTATTGAATACGAATTAATTAGTTTTAAGAATGATTTGGCTTAAAAATAAAATAAAATATAATGAGCGGCCGTAGAAGCTCACAGTTGATAAAACACATATCTACTCCGTTTTAAATAAATGTTTTAAATTAATATTTCGAAATATTGGTAAAAGTTTCATTTAGCAGCTGTCTTCAACAGGATATTATTCAACATTATTTGTATGAAATACGCGCGTAGGAGAGACGTGGTATAGTATGACACACCTACGTCGCTCAGTCTAGTTATGGCTAAGGACACAAGACATTGGAATGCGGTATCAATTTACAACATAACATATATTCTGATAGATAATATGTCAACTATGCGATTGTAAACATATAGTTGGATATCAGATCTCAGGGCTTTATATGGGTTTAGGAAGGTATATATCAACACCTACTAAATATCAGATAAATTTGCTATTGTTAACGCCGATAAACTAGATCAGATCATAAAATATATTAAGATATCTGCATTATGTAAGGATAGATTACCATCTCTTTTGCAGGCAGTGATATAATGATGCATCTTTTGCTTATTAACGTTTAATGATGTATAGTGTAAACAAAATAAAATATTAGTAAATTTTATTTTTGTAATTCTGAAATCTTCCATTAGAGGTGTTTAGGTGTACTAACGCATTATACAAAATATTTACACATTCGGTCTGAGGATCCCCTAACCCGTTTCATCTCCCACATATGGTAAAGCAAGGCTGTATAAGATCCCAGCGAATCTTTCGCGCCGCGTCACTACTAGAACTGTGCCATTGGAGACAGAATCAGTGCGCTAAATAATAATAATTAGAATAATAATAAGATGCGTGAAGTTTCCAACAGAGTTGAACTGATTGTATTGTTGAGAACAGATGTTGGAGTTGGAGCTAGGTGGAGAAATGCGAGGTGGGAGTTCGTTCACATCCGTCTGGTTTCGGACACACTCACCATTCCATCTAGGGGCTATGTGCTAAGGTTTTGTACGCTATATCTTTGCTAATACTCGTCCGATTTTTATGATTTTTGTGTTGTTTTGTAGGGAATTGTATTTTCTATCATATGATTGTATTCACAATTTACCATAAAATGCATATGTTTTAACTTACGAGCAATTAAACCTTTATGTTTCCATTTTATTTTCTTCTGTGGTTTATTATTTTATATTTATCAAAAACAAAAAAAAATAATAATCAAAATTAAGATAAATAAATACTAATTGGGGTACTGTGAATTTCGATTAATATTTTAGTGCGCCCTCATGACAAAAAAAGTTCGAGAACCACTGGCTTATACGAACAGAACTTTTCCCCACAGATTTTTTTTTCTTCGAACGACGTCAGACCCTATCAAAGTTAATCCGATCTACAGACAGAACACCTGCTTACTTTATCAAATGAAATAAAAAAAGGATTCTTCCTTTTCGGTTAAAGAAGTTTTACACCTAAGTATGGTCTATCTTTCGGTTTCTTCTGTTTCACGCGCAGGTTTTATCCTTCGTCCTTACAGAGGATCGGGTCGTCCGTGATATTTTTTTTTACTAGTTGAAGGGTTCACGAACTGCCAAGGACTCTCACGAACCTTTCTCAATCGTTAGTTTTTAAAGATTAAATATTCATTTATCTAAACCTCTGATTAGAGGACATCCATGATAGTTTTTGTCCTATAATGTGAGGCGTCCTTTATCAAGAGATTTTATAATACTTATGTTTATGTAAAAGGACAGAATACAGAATCAAACTATCGAGGATTTAAAAAAAAAATTGGTATTAGTGCGAATACTTATTATTATCACTAATTTAGTAATATAGAAATTTAATATTTGTATTTTAAATAAGAAAAAAAATAATTAAACTATGTTAAAACAAAACTTCCACTTTTTTTCTCTATTTACATTCAATGTGTTGGCTATTTCAACCACCTTCGTCATTTTTATTCTGTACTATAATTACAAAATATTACAGTATTACTAATTATAGATGATCAAGTACCTACAATTACATGTTCTAAATACAAGATACAAATCACAATTCCGTTTAAGTAACCTTACAACAATTTATCAAAAATCAAATTAATCACAGATATAAAACAAAATGAAGTTTGGGTCAATCCATTTTAAATTATACAGACCATGTTGCTGGACATTTTTGATTTTTATATTTTTTTTAACCAGCTGTTTCCTATCATTTGTTTAGTTCAAAGGTATGGGTTACAACATTTTTCAGGCTCAAACTTTTTTTGGCCATTTTAAATTTACTTTGCAGCTGAAAACGAGTTTTGGGAAAAGGTTTCTAACTCTTCATTTTGCAGATATCAAGACAATACAAAAAATAAATTTATGATAATGATGTGCTTTACATTTTTCCTCCATAACTTGTTTTCAGTTGCGAATGAAATTGAAAATGGTAGCAATAAAAAAAGTATGAGCATGAAAAATATTTTAACCATGGCTTTGAACTCACCAATTGATGTGAAGGGTGTGCTTATAAAAATTATATATAGTTAAAATGAAAACAGAAACATTAATGGTTGACTAAAAATCTTGATTTTTACCAGAATCATAGAAATGTTAGTTATTAATTCAGGAATGTTTTTAAAATACATTTCGTTTTATAGGAAATAAGCGTGTTTTGTTGCTAAACATTTCTTTTCTTTTTTGTCTTTTTTTTTTATTGGTTTCGTAAATACGATTCGTAACTGGTAAAAAAAAGTATAAGAATCAAAAATGTCGAGCAACAAAATTAATTCTAATTCGATGATTCCAAATAAAATAATAATTGTAATAAAATTAATAGAAAAAAAATTAATAAAATTAAGTGAGTAGATGAAGAATTTAATTTGATTTAGAAAATAACAAAATGAAATTTTGTCTTTATAAAACAAACTGAACTAAGTATTAAGTACGAGAACTCATTTTCTAAATACTCCGATGTTGATTTTTTCATGTTAAGATAATTTACAATTACTTTTCGAGGATAACAGGTTACTGTTATACAGTATAACAGAAATTTTTTTTTTTCACTTTACAGTATCACTTTTTTTTTTTTTTATAATACAACTTCTTTCCCTGAACGCATATTTCATGGTCATGATCAACGCTGAAATGGAATTTGATTTTTAAATTTTCATCTCTAAACATCATTGCTGTTTTTTTTTGTTTTTTTTTTTCCAACACTAATTATTAGACTAAGAATCTTGAAATTTATTTTACATTCATAGGAATATTAGTTATGATTTTATGTTTCTATCAGGATTTAGGAGTTTTTTTTTTAAATACATTTCGTTTTATAGAAAATATTTAATGAATTGTTAAACATTTATTTTTGTTGTGGATTTAAATACGATTCATAAGGAAATAATAAATTTTCGATTGTAAATTAATTCTCCTTAAGTGTTTTTGAGATGCAGAGTGTTATTGAGGAGCACATTGTAACGTTGCCAAAAACATTAAAACACCCAGTGTATTAATATATTGTATTGTTTAGGAGGTATGAAGGTAAGGTTGCATCCTTATTTTAAAAATACACAAGTGCAAACCATTGTTATTCAAAAATAGTTACTGACAGTTTCAACTTTCAACTCTAAAGGTATTTAATTCAAACTTTAAAGGAAGGGGACCTACTATTTTTCAAAATAAACAGCAGTTAACACCTACTAATAGGAAGTAAAAGTTAAAAATAACAGATCACTTATTAAAAACCCACATATATATATATATATATATATATATATATATATATATATATATATATATATATATATATATAAAGATTCTTAATTTTAAAATCTACAAAGTAAAAATTTACTATGTTCAGTCGAATAGTAGATATTTTCACGTTTAAAAATATCACTCAGCTTTATTTCCTAATCTAATTAGACAAATATTTCTTAACAAATTTAGATTTATTTACGAAACATACATGCAAAAAACAAAAACGTCAGCAAACAGTAAACTTCTGTATACGTCCGGTGTCTGGGTTTGTTATCTGTCTGCGCATATTGATTTTGAAGGTCTGCTGCATCATTTTTAGACGAAACCATTTCTTTCTAATAGTTTACTCTTAACATTTTTTTTTTTAATTTAAACTAAAATAAATACAGTTTTGGAAAATTTCAATAGTAAACAGGAACCGTATAAACATGTCCAAGCGTCATAATCATAGAGCTGTAAATCAATTTATCTCTACTTTGTGAACCAAGTGGTTATGAAAGAAATTTTATATATAAAATGAAAGTATCTATAATTGAATTGTGTAATTAAGTTAATTCCTTCTTTATTTTATTCATTTTTAAATTTATTTATATTTTTTTTCATAGTAATCTATTATAATCTAGGTCGTTTTAATAAAAATAAATAAAGGAAAATATTATATAATAACTTCATTAACTCTTAACTAATATAACAATTATTATTTGTTTCGTCTCACTTTTAGTTGCTTTGACAAAAGTTCATAAAGTTTGAATGACTTTTAAAAATAGGCCTTTCTCGAAAAAAAATAAAAATTAAATTTAAAAAGAAATTGAACTTTCAAAATTTGCCGGACAGAGAATTTTTGAGGATTTTGGAAATTATTACTACATCGTGTAATTTTTGTTATATTCTAATGAAAAAACATATTGTTCATAAACTCATTTCATATAAATAAATTCATTTATTAGCTTTAATTGATTATTTTTCCTGTATGTTATAGATTTTTTCTTCTTAGTCTATCCTCTTCTTCCGCAGTGTGAGGCCTCCGCCTGTAAGAGCAGAGCCAGATCTACATGTCCCTATCCTGAGCCAGTTTTCTTCTCGTCCACTCTATTCCTCTCCGGTCAAAGTCTTCCTTTTTTCCACTTTCCTATGTCTTCCTAGGCCTGGGTCTTCTACTTCCACGTATAGTGTTAGATATGAATTGAAATATTTGTCTTTAAATTATTATGGATTAATACTTTATATTTTTTTCTACAATATTATACCCAATGTTTCTGATACATACATATACACACACACACACACTTTTTACATCTCAAATTACAAAACTTTGATTTTAAATATGATTAATTGTTTTAAAATATTACAATATGACTGGCCAATACAATTTAATCCTGACCACCTTGAAAATATTTCTATTTACGTTTAATATTTAAAAACCATCGTGAATAGGATAATAAAAAATAAAAAAAAACCTACGTAAAAATAATCAAGGATGTCGCGTGATGGCATAATTTAAGGTTTAACTACATGGCGTCGTAGATAAGAAAGACTGGCACCATTTCTATTTTTCATTTCAAATAATTAAACAAGTCTGTCTAAATAAACAGCTGTGATAATATATGACAGGAAGCCTAAAAAGGAAAATAGAAAGTTTAAGATAGGTTATGATCTCGTGTTTCCTTGGCATTAAATATAAGCCATTTTGTGGTCCTCCCTATTTCTTTTAACGACTTTGACTGTATTGGCCGACGGTCTATTCAATTTAATTTCCACAAAATTTGGGTCTGAGATTGTTTGTTATGCGGCATGATATACCTGATGCCCCCTGCCTATCTTACCATATGCATATTATTTAAGTGAATACTTAAATCCTACATTGAAAATAATTGGAGTAAAATAAAAGATAACTTATTATTATTTGATAATAATTAAACAACTTAACATTTGCCCATTTTAAATACAAAGGTAGTTTTTATGTTTTATTCTATAAATGTGTTTAACCTTTAACTTTTATGAGATATGACCTTATACCTATGAGCTGCTAAACCTAGGACAAATAGCACGACAATCTGAATTTTAGCAAGATAATTTTGAAAGTCCTTGTGCATGACAATTTTGAAATATATTCAATCTTTTATTTTGTTTGCATAACCTATAAAATTGTTTTTGTTGTCAAATGCTTTATTTAATTATCTGTTTTAATTGTATTTGCATTTAGTTCTATATTTTACATTAAAAATAAAATTTAGGAAGAAAATATTGTGAATTGCGGGCTTTGGAAACATTGCAATGGAAAATTTTGAAAAGGAACGTCCTCAAAATATTTCGAGTGAAGAATTACGTATAATCATTCGAAATGAATTTTTTTTTTTAATAAATCGATTATATATATATTTATTCAGAAATTCCGTACTTCCTCTAGTTCCGTATTAGTCATATTTACCACTAATGAGCGATAAGTGAGTTCATGGGTCTAACAATTAACCGTAACCGGTTCCTCAATTAACTGTGACATTATGTACAACGGAATTCAGAAAATATTTGTAGTTTTCATATATTATTTATTTACTATGTTTTTATATCTGGTTTAGATATTTTTAAGAATTAGCAATTGCTAATATTGAACTATTGCTTTAATTTTTAATGTGTAGCATATTTTAGACATCTCGGAAGACCGATTTTATTGTATAAGATAGGTTTTATTGGAGGAAAAAGTAAATGAAAAATTTGTTATATACTTTAAAGCATAATAACATACATATATATATATATATATATATATATATATATATATATATATATATATATATATATATATTTTTTTTTTTTTTTTCTATTGGCACTATAGACTATGCAGATCTTTGGCCTTGCGGTTTTGTCTTGTTACAGATATTTTATAGCTTGCGGAAGCTCAGACAGCCTCAGAGGGGGTGACTCAACCAACCTCATGTTGCTGCGAACAATGCTCCCATAGTACAGCGGCGGGCTACCCATAGTTCCAAAGCCTGTCCCTATGGGGCCAATTCGCCACAATCCTTTTCCCCGACACAAGGGTTTCAAGGACAGTGACAAATCGGTATAGATCCACGGATTCTGGGTGTTCGGGGTCAGCAGGCGCACGAGGAGCTATATTTCTTTCCTCGAAGTAGGCCCTCTACGGATCAAAGGAAAACCACAACGCGATTCACAATATAGGTACACGGGTTAGGGTCATCCGGTCTGAGTGAGTTGCCTCCAGTAGGCTGACAACTCGCACATACCCGGAAGGGAGATAGTCGAGAGCTGTTAGGCTTTCCCTGGTGGTAACCCAATTTGGATGGTCATCCATCACCCTCGACGTTGCCTAACTTACCTATTGCTAGGACCTAAGTCCGCTTGGTCACTCTGGCTTCTTTCTTCCATCTCTCTGTCTCTCTCTCTCTCTCTCTCTCTCTCTATATATATATATATATATATATATATATATATAGAGAGAGAGAGAGAGAGAGAGAGAGAGAGAGAGAGATATTTTATCTATCTATCTTTATCTTTTATCCATCTATCTATCTTTCTAACGCAATTACAAATAAACAAATGCTATGTATTATTCTTCGAACAATTTTGATAATTAATAAATTGGCCAATTAATAATTGGCATAAACCTGCTACTTTTTTTTAAAATTTTTGTCAATAATTTCTACAAATTTTCTTGAGATTTTTATTTAAAAACTTGAGCAAAATACTATAAATGTATGGAAATATTTAATTTTCCTGAGTTGGTTTCCATAGTGCGCGGAATATCTAATCAATAACGAGCACCCTATTCTGGGAATCTTCGCCCACGCACTTCGAAAACCCTTCTACGCCGTCGTGAACGGTTGAAATCACTAAGTTCAAATCCTAAGTTTGTATACTGAGTCCCTCTCGAGGAATAGATGAAGATAGTAATCAATAAAAGATATACCCTCCATCTCTATAAGAGATAAGATTAAACAAATGTATCAAAGATGATCTCATTTTCTAGGCTATCGTTTGACCCAAATCTTCCCACTTCCACTTGCCACCAACGGATTTTGACCTTGTCATAAGAGTCATACGTTATTAGGTATCATCTAAAGTAGCACCTTAATTGGTATCAGTTTTAATTCTAAAGATTAACTTATTTCACTGGATAAAAATTTTACTACTCGTTAGCATACACCATTCGTTTCCGTCGGAATTGAAATCTTATTTTATCGGGAATTAAAAATGTATAATACTGAATAAAATAATTGAGTTTTTAGAATATGATTCATAAAATATTTATTAGAATATAATTTAGCACATTTTATGACGGATGAATCCCTCTGTTCATGAGATTCTGCTGAATGTTGCTTAAAGAATATATTTATAGAAATGTGAACATAACATACACTTCATTAAATAAGATGCAAATGTAAACATAAGCAGTATAAATATTAAAATATAAATATAAATAGTAAGTAAATATAAACATAATTAATGGCGTCGAGAACTCAAGGTTGGCAATCTTTTCCATTATTTTATTCTCTTATTCTTATATCCATTATTTTATTCATATTTTAATTAATAATTCAAGTTTGTTTTCAACTTCCGGACTAACTCTAAATAAATAGAAGAGGGTGGTTAGGAATTACAGCAAAAAAATAGCAATAATTAATTATAGGATCCCGACGATTCGGCACATTTGCAGGCCTTCTTTAAGGAGAATGTAGCAGTTTTTCTCCTGGGAAGGCAACTTCTTTTGTAATTTACTGCAGTTAATAGTATATATAAAAAAATTTAAAACCAATTTTAAAAAAAATTGGGTAACTATAAACAATTTTAGTTTAGTGAGTTCAGAAAAAACTGAAGATTATTGTATTTTCTTTATGAGCCTTTGGTAGTTAATTAACTAATATGCTGAACAAAATAAATACATTTTAGAACATCAATTATTAATTTTAAAAAAATATATAATTTTTTTTTATCATTCTAATTCTATTTTCTGTGAGACCACCAATGAACCTCGTTATCAGGACTCGTTGCAGACTTCCTATATCCTTGGTAGCGTTGTTATCTTGATCTTCGCTGCTTGAACGACCTTCCCTCGTGTTACCTAAATCCTTTGTATACTATCGCTGCACAAAGAGGATGTGTCACAATGCAACCAAAGTGGATATATTTATATTGGGCGATCAAAAAAGGTTAATATGTTTTACGTTGTGTTAAGAATGGCGATTTACTCCTATCTAATTTACCCATTTTTTTTGTGAATGTAAAGTGGTGGTCAGGTATCTTTTCTCAGACCGATGAACTGATTTGACATAATTTTATTTTATTTTCTATTTTTTGTACTAAATTTGTTTCTTCTAGTGGTTGTAATGCATGTGTAGTGTATGCGTCTCAAGTGACAATTTTGTTGTGTGTGTATATGTGCGTTGTATCTTTTCACCGGTGTCTATTTTTATGTTCTGAGCTTTGGTCATAGAGTCGAATCTACACTCTTTGGATGTCATATTTATAAATATACTTATATTAAAATGGTTATTAAATATAGGCCTGGACAGAGACTCATGCAAACAGAGTGAACAGACAAAACTAAGTTCCAAGCGGAGCTCGTTCTCAATAACAACTACAATGGCCCAGAGTTATCTTCACCGCGAGTAATGCACCCTCTCGTATCTGATTATTGTAGATTGGTGCTGATTAAGTTATTCCTTTTCCTCTCGTAAGTGAATCAGATCCTAACATCATCTCTATTTTATAAACCCTAAACACAAAGGTAAGAAGGTATAAAAAGTGTTCGATTTATATGGCGCATCTGAACTCGTCAGTGAAAAAATTGGCGCATGGTATGGAAAAGGTTGGACTCTGGTCCAGGAATTGAGTTATGTGAGGAGGTGATTTATTTATGATTTATTATCCGATCGTTTATTTAGGACCCAAAATCGATTCTTGAGCTTATCCAGTTGGGTAGCTTTGATGGATGAGATTTCTGAGCCATGTTGAACAGAGAAAAAACAGGAAGGAAGGAAAAATTGTTTGTTGATGGTATATGAGAGGGACGGTTTCAATTTTATTATTAATATCACACTGTATCATTAGCCTGAGAGACATCTAAATCTGGCCCTGAAACGTAGTGTTCCGTTCTAGAGCAGCTCATATAATATATTTATACTCTATATTATCGAATAAGTGACTCGGTCTAACTGTTTGTGTTGCTGAGTGAAGTGAGCGAAATTCGAATTGAAGGTCTCTAGTTTAGCCAGTAGATTATTTTTTTCATATAGTATTTTTCAAAAATTTTGGACAGATTGGCCACCCATTAATAGCCCTGTAGAGCCCAATAAAATTAGGTTTTATGGATTTTAGGTATACGGAAAATGCTACAAACTTTTGAAGGTTTCTATAAAAAAGAAATATTAATATCTACATTTATTACAGTTAAAAATAAAACTAATTTCCATAAAAAAGATAAGGTTTTATTCATACTAACTTTATCAGCGATTTCTTAAAACTAATTATAATATAAAATTAATATTAATTATGCATATTTATATTACGTGCAACTATCACAAACTCCTATCTCCATTCTCTAGAATATTCATTCATGCTAGTTTCGTATTCTTTATTCTGTTTAGGCTACCAGTTTTAAAATTCTTGTGTATGAAAAATACGTTTTGTAAGTATCTTGCATCAAAAACGGATATACATTTTATGTTAGTGTATACCTTTTTAAATCTGTACCATTTAAGGAAAGGTTATGGCTCACCCCATGGTTATGGATGTACGCTATTCAGAATTTTAATCTTAGTATGAATAAGATTTTTTTTTTTTTTTTTTTTACAAAATTATGATAGTATAATTTAATAATAATTACTGTAATAAAGTATTCACAATAACACTAGTAGAACTTGAACTATTTATCCATCTACGAGAGTATGATGTTTTTTATTGTAGATTGAAATGATTTTTAGTTTATTATGATATTTTCAATAATAGAACTTTATATTATATTTAATTATAATATAAAATATTATATAATTTAATTATATTTAATAATTATATTTATATTTATTGGATACGTAGAATGCAAATATCGAATAAAATAAACTCTTTAAGTTCAGCACTCTCCCGGCGATCATCTTGGGGCAAGCTTCAAGTTTCTGCAGGTGCCTACTGCTTAATTTCTTTGGTGAACTTGGTAGATATCTTTTATAACATATTCTGCACATGCTCTTAAGAAAAAAAGTTCACCTTTTTTTAGTAATTTAATAACCAACTTTTCCGAACATTCCAAATGCTGATTTGAAAGATAATCTACTTATTTGAACTCTAAAGCAAAGCTTGAAATATTATTATTTGGAATTAATAAACCATTGAGTAATAGTATATTTGTCTAACCTATATTTGTTCAACAAACTTTTGATTATATAATTTTTTTTAGTCTAATCTTTATCGAGGCCATCGGAATCCCGGGCTGAGGGGATTTGCCCTTCTGATTTTTTGGTTTTCAATCCTGATGATGTATGACTCGATGCATGATAAATTCATAGGCTATTTAATGGCAATTTAAGGGAATAAAGGCTGTTTTGGGATTTTTTTTATAATTACCTTGTAATAAGTTATGAAAATATTTTATTATACGGATCTGCATTCCTACACTCCACCTTCCTCAAAGAATTACACCTGTCCTTGAGTGTTGCTTACTTTGGTGCTTAGGTCTTCCTGAGAAGTCATTTAGAGGTGTTTACAGTCATCTTTGCCCTTGGAGTATTCTCACCGGGTATTCCCAAACCCAACCAATTTCCTCTTTGCAATTAACAATCTTTCATTTTTTAATATTCACCATGTCTTGTCCTGGAGCTGGTGTGAAAAACATCATAATAACATCAGGCTAAAAAACTTTTCGAAAGGCTTCATGATCCCAAGTCCCATATGAATAGACATAAAATTTACGTCCTAGAATTAAGAACAATGTTGTTTTTTTTAAACTAAAATTAATAATATGATATGGCTTATTAATATTAATGTGAATATATCCAGGTTTATGTACTGGTCTTGCTCATCTCTTCATTAATCTTCAAGTTATTGTTCAAATCTCTTGAATACAGAGGCGTACACAGAATTTTTTTTCCGGAAGGGGGATTTAATTAGAAGAATGCAAGTAAGCACCTAAATGTCTATAGCCACCAAATTGGACATAAGTTTGAAGGAAAAGCATAAAAATTGGATGACAAATTTAAAATCTGTAGACTCATCCCGGAGGTTCTTCAATTATAGTCCATGAATGGGAGTTTCTTCTGCAATATAGGATATTGGATATATAGGCCCAAGTAATAATTATGCATTTATTTACTCAACATTTTTATAGTAATAAAAATATTCCAGTATACAGTACTGTTTAAATAATATAAATTACAATTAAAACAAATGTATATCATATCTAATAGCATGGTATTTGTTAATTTAACAAAACTGCATACGTATTACTCAAAATTCTAACCTTATGTTGGTGGGTATGAAAATCATATTTTTGTATACATTTCGAGGGGAGGAGATATATCCCCCTCATTCCCTCCTTGCGTACGTTACTGCTTGCTTGCTGACTTTCTTAGCTTTATAGTTCAAATGTAGGCAATGAATCCAGTTTCGTTTGTAATAACAGCTTGCTAGTTCTCTTATTCAGTATCGTGAACCATTTTACATTCTGCTGCCTCCGACCATAAAATCTTGAAATTACCAAAAGCTTCTCTGCCAAGGTTGGATACAGTCTGTTTGGAATGTCGGCATCCTTTCCACGATCTACCACGAAGCCGAGACAGGTCGGATCATTGCCCCGCCCTATCCCTTGGTGTCCTTGAACTTGGCCTAGCGGTCAGATGCACTTGTATCCCACTCGTGCCATCTCCTTGCAATTCCTATCTTCACATCCCACACAGCACTATCGTCCTTTGTCACCAGGCAGGGTCTAAGTTATTTTTGAAGTCTATGACAAATTGAGATAGTAAATTACTCCAAAAGAGTTCGACGTATTCCTACTTATTATGTACTTTGGAATCTTTTAATTATTCACTGAAAATAATTATGTTTGTGTTTTATTCAAAGTCATTATTTATGATGTTGACAGTTTTAAATTCGATGTCGTACTGAACGGTGCATAGAAATTCTAATCATTTCTCTGGGAACTAAATCCTTGTAATACTCCTTTCTTTTCCTTTTTTTTTTTTTTTACAACATGATATATATAAAGGATATATGTATCTGAATAAATGTCTGTCTTCAGATTGAAAACAACCACCGAATATGCTGGCATACAATAAATCAAAACAATAACAATAGCTTCTGGTAAATTATGTAGATCTGTTCGTAGTTAAGTAGATATCTCATCCAACTCCTTTTTTTCGGTATTTATTCTAGCAATCTCGAATCCGGCCTGGGCGGATAGAAATTTATTTCGTAGCGGACCCACGAAATGATTCTCGACCTTCCCACTATGGTTAGAATAGGTTGGCAACCTGTAGGAATAACCCCTCCTATTCGGTTATATGGAGTAGGAAAATGAAGTTAAACCCCAATAAAATAAGGCTGTGTACAGTGTTCTGTTACTGATGTATCGTGGGTATCGTTTAATTTGTCGCAGTGTTTGTCATTGAAGCCCATGTTTTTTTTGTTATTTTAGTTAATAAATAAATTTATAGGTCTAAATGGATTTCAGCTAGTGTATATACTCATGTCAGTCATTATTTTGATATTAATTGATCTTCATATTGAGATTCATATTTGAAATAGAGAGAAACTCTTATTCAAAGTGAGCAATATCTATTTTGCATTTCATCATTTTATCAAATATTAATCCTAAATATTTTAACCAATTTTGTGGGAACTTGTTTGTATTTTGAGTACTTATAGTGGAGGTGTTGAACTGAGGATGCGATATATTGTGATTTGTTTAGTTTAATTCTCCAAACTAATCTTTAATGTTTATCAAGTTAATTAATACATCATCATAGTTTACTTTAACACAAATTAATCCATTAGAACCGTTTTAATGACTAACCGCTGAACGATGTATGCATTTTTAAATTTTCTAATTGCCTATTTTCAAAATTATCAGAACTAAATTTTTAGCAAAAAAAATCTATTGTTTTTATTAGACTTAAAATTAATAAAGTTATAACTTATAATTTTGAATTTGTTTTTCGGTAATGGAAATTTCACATTGTGACCATTTTTAATCATATTCATCAACTCATGAACGTCGGTATTATGTCTTTCGTATTTTAATATTATACCTTAGTATATATCAAATTAAAATACCATTATCCTTTTTCAAATACCATTTTTTGTTCTGAATTCATCCGATAGCTATAAATACAACATCACTTAGTATGATCAGCTGCTTATTTTGTTATTCCAAGGATGGTACAGTACGGTAAGCCATTAATAATCATCTCCTTACAAAGAAGGAATCACCTTGGGATGTCTTTTCATATCTGTTTCTTTGTATTTATCCTTCAGAAATGAGCTACTGCCCAGTGTTCCCGAAGGAATTGACAAGAAAACAATTTTATATACTAGGTTGACGCAAAGGTTTTGTCGGTGTTTTCTACAGTACAATAAAATTGTATTTCAAAAATAAAAACTTACAGTTGAATCCTCAAAGTATAACCCTTCGTGTTGGACTGTCTTGAGCCAGCTATCAGCCAACTCTTGAAGACCTCGCAGGTACCAGTCTTTATCTTATGATCCGAAGAGCTCGCGAACACCCATTTTCGACTTCCTCCTGATTATTGAACTGTTTCCTCCGAAGGAAATGAGCCATTGAGAGAAATAAGTAATAGTCAAAGGGGGCGAGGTCAGTCAGGACTGTATGCAGGGTGTGGTAGAAGTTCTATATCATCAAGTTCTTCAATTTTAGTCAGAGTTATTCTAGCGGAATGAGGACGAGCATTATCTTGTTGTAGAAGAACTCTCTTCCGATTGACCAGATTTCTGAACCGCAAGAATAGTCGAGAGTTGGCGGGTACTGGTTGACTGATTTTCATTAACTGACCTTTCTGTTGCTTTAATGTTGCACTCAGATGGGCGTCCGGAACGTGGTTCATCTTCAAGGATGGTGTCGCCGCTGTTGAAACATTACCTTTCAAATGTTAAATGTTACCTTCTCCAGTTCGTCTACAGCACACCTGACTCTGGAATTTCAAATAGAATAGGGTATTTTTACGGATTCTGATAAGAAATGATTTAAAAAATGTTTTTGTCCGATGAGCCTCGATAATCGAAAAAAAACACGGTTTTTAAAGAAGGTCCAAATTTCTCTGAAGGAATAATTTTTTAGAATACAATTGAAGTTAATATTGTAGAGAATTAAAACCATTTTGAAATGAGTCTATTTTCATTCCATAACGCTAGGTATTCTTATGGCAAATATAAATAAATAAGAGTAAGTGTTAAACGTCAAAAAATGAGTTTTGGACAAGCTTCCGGTTATTTTTTTTATTAATGCATTTTTACTATCCAATAATTACAAAAATACCAATAATAATAATTATCATTCAATAAATATTTAAACAACATTATCGTTATTGTTTTTTTTAATTTATAATAAGAACTATGTAATTATTTCATTAAATGCAAAAAAAAAAAAAAAATTAGAATAACATCTTTCATTTGAAATATTTGTTATGTTAAACGTATAGAAAAATTATGCGTTTTTTACAAATATATACATGTACTGATTATTATTTATACTTTTAGAAGGCATTAAATTATATATATATAAGTTAAATCGACCCCGCTCTTAACTATCTTTCTATCATTAGAAGTAGATAACCTTAAAACAAACTGTATGTTATATCACTGTTTATTGAGTAAATAATGCATCGCGTAATGTAACTACCATATATAAATAAATATGCTATTGACATTGAATGGCATTAATTAACTCATGTAGGATGACAGTTGGAAATAACGTGGCGATTGACCTAGCCTTGAATTTAGACTTGTTGCTATATTTACATTTGCATAAGAAAATTAACGTACTTGTATGTGTCTTACACGTCAAGGCACATACGAATATTGACAGAAACATATGCAGTTTATAGATTTTTAAGCAGTAATTTTACTAAATGTTACTACATGCAATTGATAATAGTGGAAGCCTTGCAATGCTGAATTGATACAACTGTAAAATATATTTATATAATATATATATATATATATATATATATATATATATATATATATATAAATAAATAAATATATATATATATATATATATATATATATATATATATATAATTTTTTTTTATTTTTCTCTTGCATAGCAACCTTATGCTAGAGGAGTTCTTTTTACTAAGTGTACATATTCCATGCTGCGAAACCGCATAACATATGTATGGAATGTTGATTTTACATTTTTAATCATTTTAATGCATTATACAAATGTAAAATTTACATTAAAAATAAAACATAAAGGAAACAAAAAAAAAACATAAATAAAGCGCAACAAAACAAGAATAGAAAATAAAATAACATATTTTGAACAAACATGCAGAAATATTTATAAATAAGCACATAGCAGAATTACTATTAAATTAAATTAGACAGGTGAATAGGTTCATAGAATTAGTTTAAAAAAAATAATAAAAATAAAATAAATAAGATAAATACATACGAATGAACATTTAACTAAAATGAATACGAGTACATTCATACAATCAGTTTAAAAAAAATTAAAACATTATATTCAAATAAACATATAACAGAAGAAAATACCTTCACTTGGTTCAGTCCGTAAAGAAATCAGAATTAACCAATTGAAATTTTCTACACCACACGGTTTTGTATTTCAATTTGTATGATTTATTTGAAGGTCTATTTTAGATATTAAATTCACAAACTCCTTTTTATATCGTAATATTGTCTTTTAAAATATAGTTAAAAAAAAATAAATTAAAAGAAAGATGATCTTCTCTATATGTGGATTTTACGGATTAGTTGTTTCAAAAAATTGAGTAGTTGGCAAAAAATATCAATAAAAGAGAAGATATGGATTTAACAAGCTCTAGTTTCTTATATTTTTTTTTGCATTAAAATAAAAAAGATTCAAAACAGAAAAATAAATACAAAAAAAAGCATCCATGGATGTTGGCAATAAAAATCAACCAAACTCGCTAGAAGAAGAGTTGACATGCAAATTGTAAAGAAGGCTGGGAACATGGACACAATAGAACCAACGGGTTATGTAAAGTTTCCGAATGCCAAGGCCACTGTGTCTTCTTCAGTGAGCAGATTCGGAAAATTAGTAATATATGTTCTTCAATCTATAACAAAAAGAGAGTAAATATCCTGAAATATAGTTATAATTAAATGATAGCATTTATATATATTATTACTCTGCTAAGAGAGAAATTCATTATTTATTATATATCTTTTTATGGTCACTTTAAAATATTCCCTTCCTCTTCAATTATCTAAAATAGACATATGTAAATCAAAATATGTCTAATTTAGATAATTATAGCTCACTAATCAGTAACTAATAGTATATTCTAATAGATTTATATATTTATACTGAATAAAATAATAATAATATAAACATGAGATGTTTACACTCGATATATAGAGATCTTTGGTTGCCTGATATATGTATTATATATATTCCAAATATATATATCAGGGGGACAAAGGTCTACAATGTCTACAGAGCCAACCGGGAAAAAATATATTGTTCACTTGATAGAAGAATACCACAATACGAACATTTTTTTTTTTTTTTTTGTAATAAATGCCAGATTTTTAGTTTCAATGTAGTGCAATAAAAAATTATTGTTATTTTAGCTATTATAAGTTTCCTAGTCAAATGCAATGACTTGCTTCAAACTGTGATCAGAAAATAATTTTATAAAGACTCTCTCAATTATTTTAATAATATTACTCTGATGCCAGTTGGCTGGCCAAAAATTATCAATATTTTCCTTCTGTATAAATAGTTTAAAACATCATTATTTTTGTTTAAAATATTATTTTGTTCTTTATTGTACTGCTTTGTACCTTCGAGTCTTTTTTTTTTTTGTTTAATTAATTTTCTTTCTTTACTTTTTTATGTTATTATGCCAGCCCATCTGCTGATTGTTGATAATTGTAATTAACATTTTTAAAAACTTAAGTTGTTGATGTTTTATCTGTGAGTTGACTTTTACCTGTGTACTCTGCTGTATTTCCATGTCTGATACGGATACTGTAATTCACGGAATTTCTCTCGTCCAGCTCCTTTTTGTCTCCTTTTAAATCTGTATTTTTTGTTAGATGTCAGTCGTTATGTATAGTTGTGTTATTTACGTGCCGAGGAACTCCTGATATTAGTTTTGATATATTGGATGTAAAAGATTGTAATTTAATGAATAATTTTTTCAGAACGTTAATTTTTTTTTTTAATACATAAACCAGTTACAGGAGGAAAAATAAGGAGTAACCATTTGGCTGTTGTAACAATTTGTTGTTCGTTTGAGAAATTGTTCTGAGTTGTTCGTTACCGTCTTTTGTTAAGGACCAATTTCAGCGTTTATTTTTCACGCTTGATTATCTTAGCTAATTACCACAAATTGGAAGCATGGTTTGACTTAATGATTTTAGCTAGTATATACTTCAGTTTTATATAGTTTTTTTTCTCTTAAAAATATTTCTCACTTAGTTCAAACATTGGTTGTATTGTTGATTTTTTTTTGCCATTTAACTAATTATGCATAAAATCTTGTGGGCGAATTTTGATTAGACAAAACAACCTTCTCAAACTCGTATCCACCATCAGAGTGAAAAGTACTTAAAAAGTGGGTCCCGCTTACATTTATCAACCACTAATTTAATATTTCTCCTTAGCCATTTTTAACTCTTAGTGATTATTGGTTGGCTTCCCGTCAAGATGTAAAAAAGACTAATTTTTACTTCCCCTGTTCACTTTTTATTTTATTTTATTTATTATTATTTTCATTTAAATGTTTGTGTGATAACTCTACTTATATCATTACTCAAAGTCAGATTCAAAGAAAAAAAAACAACATTTTAATTGGTGAGAAATATTCTGCCATTTATGATTCTGATGATTATTTAAAAATTACTGAGAACTATTTTTTCTACGCTCATTTGAAGTATTGTTCAAAAATATTCTCAAAATATCTTCGTTTTCACATAAGTTATTGGAAAGTAGCAAAATATTATAATTTTCAACAAACATTATTGTTTGAAAGAGAATCATTTAAATTTCTGATGATTAAACTGTTCATTTTAAAGAGAATGGACAACAATAAAGATAATCTTGAACACTGCATTATTTTGTGAAAAAAATACATTAATATGAACCACAATAACTGAATAAAATTACAAGAAAAGAAAAGCTGTTAAAAAATTCATCGTACACATAAAATTCAATGATGAAATATAGAAGAATGGAAATCTGAAAACTACAAGTCATCGATTCCCTTTATTCTAGGTTTGCTGATTTTCTGTTCATTCACTATTGTTCTTATTTGTCGAAAGGTGTTATTTGAGCAATTAAACAAACAGAGTTGCAAAAATAGCTCACAATTCAAATAGCTGAATCCGAAAGAGATCTTTCTCATATATAATTGATCCTAAAATATTTCTTCATTCATGACATTTTCTAGTTTTTTTGTAAATTACAAAAAATGTAGAAAACGGTAAAGACGCATGCAAATTTGTCTCGTTAGAATTTTTTATTTTTTATTATCGTTTCTTTTCTCAAGTTTCGTTGTTTCTGAATATATATGTGTGTGTGTATATACATATATATATATATATATATATATATATATATATATATATATATATATATATATATATATATATATATATATATATAATTATATTTAAGAATTATTTAATTAAATAATCTTAATTAATTAATAATCTTAATTATATAATATAATTAAGAATATATTTTATATATATATATATATATATATATATATATATATATATATATATATATATATATATACAGTTGAGCGTCGATTATCCAAACTAATGCTGTCAGTGGTGGTTCGGATAATCAAAAGTTCGGATAATCGAAATTCACGTAATCGCCCACTATATATATATATATATATATATATATATATATATATATATATATATATATATATATATATATATATATATATATATATATAATAAGGAAAAGGAAGATCTAAAACAACAACTTTGTAAAAAAAAATGTTTGTTTATTTATATAAATATAGTATGTACGTGCATAGTGAAAAAACCAGTGTCATAAAGTACATTTAATTTATTTAAAATGTCACATGTACATAATGAAATGAACAAAAATATGTATTTACGTGTATGCAAATAAATAATCAAAGTGTATCTAATCAAAGCTTTATCAAAATTAATGCTGTGGCATATAAAATGTCATGATCAAATTAATTAAAATTACACACATAAAAAAAAAAAAAAAAAAAAAAAAAACACCGTTCCGATAATTGAACGTTCGGATAATCGACGCTCCACTGTATATATATTCTTTTTTCCCAATTTTTAGAAACAATGACATTTGAGGAAAAAGGAGATAAAAAAATAAATAAATATAACTTAAAAATCACACAATATTATTAATTTTAAAAAACAAAAGGTACTTCCTCAACTGACTATTATAAGCAATTTCTCATGGAAATTACATCATTAATGGGAAAATAATTAAGTAACGATGAGATGATTTAGGTGGGTGGGAATAATTATCCATTCTGGATTATATTTTATTCAAATTTATAAATTTTCCTAAGTGGAATCTGGCTATAATAAAATAAGTTTAAAATCGCAATTTCCTGACTTGGGATAAATAAACAATGCATTATAAAAAACTGAAAGAGCCACTTACATAATTTGTAAACAACTCAATTTATCTTTAGGCAATGTAGTGTGCACTTTGACTGTCTAGAAATCTGACATTTTTTTTTTTTTTAATGTCCAATGTTCAAATCGCAATCAATTTAGCTTTTATATAGTGCTGAAATTTGATTAAAAAAAAACAAAAATAAAAACGGCTCAGTATTTGTAGTAATGAAAAGGTAGACTACAAGGACTGGACATATTTAAAAAATGAATTTTTGAAATAAAGGGGCTTAGAGCTCGAAAGGAAGTTTATAAAAAAGAATGCGTCATTAAAAAGTTAATTAGTGTGATGTAAAAAAGTTTAACACCAGGCGGTAAAATATTAGTGCTTTGCTGATGATTTGGTATTGCTGGAGGAAGATATCAATAGTATCTGCACACATCTTGTAAGTGAAATTTTCTTCAAAAATGTTTTGAATGTATATCTAATGCCAACCTCACAGATTTGTAAGTGCGAGGTTTATAGTTTCCAGTTTTAAAAATATTTAAGATTGGACTCCATCCTTTAATTGTTTGTTTATTAAATTAAGAGTATATTTGCTTACTTGGGTCTTATAACGCTAGTTTCAAACACATATGATAGATTCGCATATAAATTTTAATTTTTTGTCCAATGAAAATTTCTGCCAAATGTGGCACTATGTTGTAAAACTATAATTGTATGTTACATACTATAAATCACATTGGAAGCATTTTTCCATCGCTCTAGCAGTACACTATTTCAAAAAAAATAATATTAGTACAGTGTTACCAAATAAATAAAAGATTATTTAAACAAAAAATATGGGCCCCAAAATAGCTTTTCCAAGTTTTGGCCATAATTTCCCTGACTTCTGCTTTAAGTGGATTTTCCTGTTACTAGATGGAATCTAGAAGATAGTTTGAATTTGTGTACCATTTTACAAAATATTTTCAGCAAACCGATGTAAATTCACGTGTCTTCCGCTTTTGTGTGAGTTAAGGGGGAAAAAAAAGGTAAGAAAATTCGTTGCATACATTTTTTTTTTGTAATTACCCCTTTTATATAAATTAGTTTTATAATCGAACAATTTGAATTTATTTCATCTTATAAATAAATGGAGCGAAACAACTTTAGTCGCAATATTTGCATGCAAACATAACATCAATTCAGGTAAGAAAATAATAGATAATATGCCATCATTATCCTCCCATTCCCACTACCAATTTGTTGAAATTATTTGTAATAAAGCTTATTAGAAAGATTTATAGGCATTTTTTATATTTAAAAAAATAACTATCATAATATTTTTAAAGTAAACAATTTTATTATTTTTATTTTTAAAGGAAATATTAAAACGATTTTTTTAAAATACGACTTTAACCTTTCTTCCAAATAAATTATTTAGAATATTACAAATACATTATAACCTTTTTTCAATGTTCGTTTGTGGGTGTTTGATATTTAGTTTACAAGCCTAATTTGTTCTTCAATTGAACAAGTAATTACAAAACAAAGATATGAGGGAGGGGATTGTAATGACGAAACTTCTAATGTCTTCTTCCAGCTCTAATTTACAGAATTCTTAATGGAAGTTTGACACAATATGATAGATAACAGATATAAAGTAAGTTCAAAATTTCAGACATGTAATTTCTTATATAAATTGATTTTTTTTTTTTTTTTTGCCGCCACAAAATTTAAAAGTAGTAGAAAATTACTAATATGCAATATAGACTAGACATAGTTTAGCAGTTTCCAATCCATTTTGCTCTAAAGTCCAATTGTACTTACATCCGTGAAGTTGACTTACATCTACTGTGAAAAATGGTGCGGACAATGTAAGTGATATCTAAATCCTCGTCTTTGAAGTAGACTGTTTCAAATGTGGGTACAATGTAGTAAAGCACAATCTAGTTCAGATGATGTTGAGCACAAATGTAATAGTACTTACCACATTTTGACAAATTTGCACTTGTGTGCACAACACCATCCACATGAAACATCTTCTATACAACGTTGATGTATGTCAGTATAGAAATAGGTCTCAAAATGAATATAGATAAAGCAAAATATAAGGTTAGTAGAAGTAATGAGGATGATTTAGGTGACATTACTACAAGACGGAATACGTTTATATACGTAGATCAGTTTAAGAATGTAGGCTCCGGCACAAAACCAGAATGAGAAAATTGGAATGAAAAGGAAATAATATTTTCTTGTATTGTACCGAAATGGCTATTCTTACACTTTATATTCAAACATGAAAAATTAGTAAAAACAAATTAATTTTTTAATAAATAACTAATTTTAAAATCATCTCCTTTCTCAGTCGGACCTTGTATAAAAGAAATTAAATCCAAGAGAAAATATAATCAAGATTTAAGGCGTTAAATGCTTGTGATTTTTCAGGCATAAATTAATCGATTGGCGTCTACTATCCAGAAATCTGTAAATAAGAGGGTACTTAAAGAATTTATAAAACTTCTTACTGTTCTTTACGAATACTAAACGTGACTTCTTACGTTAAGGAAAAGGCAAAGCATTATTATTTTTGAAGATAAAGTTCTGAGGACAGTATTTGGACTGGACTGTGCAGTCCAAGCACAGTGAACTGTGCAGTTCAAACAGCTGCACAGTAAGAGATTGCGTAACGTACACCGGGCAAAATGTAAATGAAGTAATATCGCGGCGATAGAAAAGTTCAAATAGTCGCTAAGAAGGTAATGAGCGCTAAACCGACAAGTAAAAGTCCATTTAGACCAAAATATAAATAAGATTGCGTTAAGCATGATCTTGCACGTTTAGATTTTGATGGGATTCAATGGAGGGAGATACCTATGTTTATAGACAACATCTATTGGTGGTATCACTCCGTTTTCTCTATACATATTTATGACAACCTTTCAAAAAATAATAAAAAGTTCGTTCCTGGTCTTCATTTAATCCTTTAGTGGTGATCCTAAGATCAGCCCTTGTCAAGTGGACCAAGGTTACTTTGCACTTTCTCAGTTTTAGCTCAGCGGCTGTGCTTAATTGGACAGGTAGGGGGGGGGGGGAGGGAGGAGAGAGGGTCACATTGATGTGTGCACAACTAATGCTCATATCCGGAAGGAAGTGTTAGTAACGTATCGGCGGAAGCGCAGTTTCCACAACATCCTGCCAACAAATGGATCATCATCTTTGTTCAAAATAAAGCATCACAATTGAACAAGGTCAAAGGTTGCTTATATTAGTGTATAGTGTCTAAGTTAAGGATTATAAATCTAGACTAACTTAGTATTTAAATGAATGAATTATTTAGTAAAAGGTATCTTCTAAGTGGCGATTTTCGTGTTGACCTGTTAACAGGATGTACAGCAGGTTATATTTCCTGAATATCGGGAATTCTTCTACAATATATCGCTTTGGGAAAAAATCGGGAATCATGCTTGAAAAACAATATTCCAGTCATCGGGAATATTTGTTTTTTTCGTCTAATAATTCAATTTTTCCATCAGTACTAAGCAACAAGTGTATAGAAAATTCAGATGAAGGTCGGTGTATTAATTCCCTCTTATCATCTCTAATTCTATGAAAGCTAGAAAAGACCACTAAATTTGTCCATCAGTCTCTCTCTCTCTTTCTCTCAAACATGTACTCATTCTATTTTCCTATTTCCCCTTACCAGGTCGCTCTACCTGTGTCTAAGTTTACTATGGATGTTATGGAAGGATAAAATAATGCATCAGGCCCAAATACCGCCGAGTTTCGATTTCAACCGACTTACAAGCGTCTTATAATATATTCGCCGGTGGACGCCCTTTAAGTCAAGGGTGGAGTGACAAGGATAAGGGTTTGCAAGGATTCTTTTTATTCCTATAATTATGGTTATTTGGTTTATTTATATATGTGTGTATATATATATGGAATAAATGATATAATATATATATAATATATATATATATATATATATATATATATATATATATATATATATATATATTACTTTTTGTTGTGTTAAATAAGTGTATGAGTAAAATTATTCATTTATTCCAATACGTGAATTTTATTTATTTATACTTAAAATTATTTTTGTTCTGTATTTTCTAATTTTTGGCGATGCGTTGAGCCCTCGGTGTAATAAGTTAATTAACAATTTTTCAGTATCAAACATAAATACAACCTTTATAATTATTCAAATTCATTATCAAGTCAGAATCGTACATTTTATTATAAGCCGACCAAATTCAACATTTTATGGTTCCAATTTTGTTTTAAATTTAATCCAATAAATTGACGAATTTGAATTTTTCAGTTCACAGCCATGAAATCCTAAAATTATTTCATGGTCGCTGAATCTCGCTGAACACCCTGTATTAAGGCGGCCACTGATTACTCCAAATGGAACAATGGAACGTTGAGGCGGAGTGACTGGAATGCTTTGTGTGAAGACTGTTTCCAGAGCCCCCACTGACAATCGCTCCACTCCATCGTTCCATATTCTTGCGACAGGCAGTAATTGACGCTCCTACGGCCATTTTCAAAACTATTCCGAATCCATAAAAAATAAAATTCCAGGCATTAACATGGAACATTATCTCTGAATATTATGAAAATTATATTAAAAGTCAGAATAGTGGAATGAGCAACTTTACCACGCACAATACCTAATTTGGCCGTATATTTTGTCAGTGAAATGAAAAAAAAAAATTATGAACAATCCTGGATCAATAGTCATCTATTAACGTCACAACTTAAATTATAAGTTATTATTTAAATCCACCTTACCTAATTTTGCGGCAGGAATTTATTTATTTTTAAATTAATTATGTATTTATTTTATTATAAACAACTTATTCATTTTTTAAACATTATAATGAATAAGCTCAAAGAAAGGATTCACCTTTAAAGATTTGTGGAGATTTTGATATTACTCACTTCCATGTTTTTGAGGTTGCTGGTACGAATATGAGGTTTTCCACCTCAAGTTTTTCTCGGAAGTGCTTTATTTTTAATAAAAAGGATGAAAAATCGCGCTTTTTTGCATTATTTTTTTCAATAACTTTTTTCTGTCTTGCTCAGGAAAATTCTGATTCAAAATCTGAAAACTAGTGATATAATAAATACAAAGAGTAAATTGACTACGAAATTGGTTTACATGGTTTTTTACGGATGTTTTGTGGACATTTGTGAGTTGTTGATTTGTGAACTGCCTGAGTTGTAGGATTTGCAAAAATCGAATTCTTTGCTACCTTGGTTTTATTTAGTATTATCAGTATTTTGGAATCCCCTTTAAACGTTAAGTATTTCACAAAAATTATGTCAGGGACGTACTCAGAATTTTTTTTTGTGGAGGGGGGTTTAAATTAAAAGTCGGCAATCAATCACCTAAATGTCTATAATCGCCAAATTGGGTATACATTTTAAGCATAAGTATGAAAATTAGATAAAAAACTATTGTAAAAAAATACCTAAAATATTACTTAAAATACAAGCTTTATTTTTCTTTTCGTATATTTTGGGAGGAGAGGGGATGTATCCCCCAATTCCCTCCCATGGGTACGCTATTGATACCAGCACTCAGTTTTCTTCTGGTCTTTGTTGTGAACGCCGACATTTCCTTTTCTAAAATAAAAATTGATTTCATTAGTAAATAAAAAATGGACACATTGAAACGCAATCAGCTAAAAAGAGGTTGGGTCCAACAATCGGTTGATTTAATATAAAAGTTTAAAATTTACAGACTTTCTTCTCACCCATGTATCTTACTTTTTATGTGCCATTAAATAAATCTTCATTACCTCCTAACAGATTTACCTTTTAACTATCCCACACTAACAACAGCCTATTAACCTTTAAACAATGAGTTACTCATTCCCACGTTTTTCCTTCAATCACACTTTCCTTGTTCTCCACGCTTTGATATCCTT